>JAJAVP010000008.1:20295-319647 GCA_020740425.3 Heterorhabditis indica
ATCTCGTTAGAAAAGGGTTCTAGATTCTGAGGGTGATTATTTTAACGAAAAAGTATTTTATGAAAATTTCTACAATTGTTTCATTCCATGAGTGAAAAGACGCACGAACTTTTTTGGTTACCTAATAAATTGTAATTTTGCATTGGACTAAGTACTGACTATTTATCTGCATTATTTCTCATCGTTTATTTTAAATTCAATAAGCACATTAATTCCAGGTTGAAGTACTTCCAGTCGATTCTATGATAAAGGATATAGATCAGACAAATTAAATTTATCCAATCTCTTTCACACATGGTTTTGTTGTTTTGTTGATTTTTACGTTGAACTTTCATAAACTACTTAATATACCATCTTAAATTATGTATGTACAAGATTCTTATCGCTTCCATATCTTCATATATCTCATTAGTAAAATAGTAAATCATCAACTTGCTCCACTGTAGAATGCTACAGCTGGAAAATTTTTATCGTTGGTCAATATGGAAGTTTCGTCGGGTGTTTAATTTGGATGGTCAAACGATAGCCCCTATTATCCGGGGTCCACCGCTTCTGAAAGCTGGGCCCAGTGAGGAACTGAAACAAAAGTTAGATGCAGATTCTCTGAGGAAACTTGTATTTATATACAAAGAAGTTGAGGTTAATATTGAATTTATTAGTGATTTTTTTCATATGAAAGGTTTCTTTATTATAGCTTATATCGAGGTTATCGCGATATTTTCCATCTAATATCAATGATGATAACTGGGTAATCCTTATGAAATGTGACAACCGGAAACAAAGGATTGACTATATAAAATTTCTTCGCAAGCGAGAACTTATTAGGGAAAAAGCTCAGGTGAAACGAGTTTTGCTTGAGGAACAAAGAAATAAAGTGAAGGATATGGGGTTTAATGTGAAACGTAACTCTGAACATCGGCTGTTTAATCTAACATTTTCAAAGATAGGTGAGTGACTAACTAAATTTCAATAAGTAACACAATATTTTGAGAATTGGACATATCTCTTTGTTTCAGATGAATGGGAACGGCGTAGTTCATGGTATAGGGTAGCTCATGCACATCGACTATCTGACGGTCCTTCTCTTGTAGTAGATTGCCGCTTCCTTCCGTTTTTATCTTATCGTGGAGCGGAATTAACTACTTTACAACTTAAATTTCTCGTTACAGCAAATCGAGATAGAAGGTTGCAATGTTTCGAGAATTTTTTAGTTATAATTTATTTATTTAACCAGATGATATAATTTTGTCTCTAATTTTAAAAAGAATATAGTTGATATTAAGGTCACCATGGCCTCTATATTTTGTTAATTTCAATGAGGATGAGAGCACGTTTTTAAGGCTTAAGCAAAGGTATGTTGTATGAGTAGTAATTTTGGTTGTATCACTTAGGATTATGCAGTTTATCTATTTTTTGTTTAGTTTCAAGTTATTAATCAAATTTCAATTTTTAAGACATCTCTCTATGCTAAACTCTCCTAATTCATCTAGTCCAGTGACATCTCCATATAATTATGTTGATCTTTTCCCTAAAGAAAAAATCATTTACCTAAGTCCAAATGCTGATGAGGATCTGGAGGAGATTTTTGATGATCATGTATCTTATACTTTTCTTATAATCTTAGCAGTTCTGCTTTTTTAAATTCCCTTTTTATATTTAAATGATTTATATCGCTTTAGAACACCTTAAAGTAAATGTTTTCAAGATATATGTAATTGGGGGTATAGTTGACCGAGTGCCAGAGAAGAAGATCGATCCTCATGCTTCCTTAATTACAGCCAATATGGATGGAGTACGAAGTGCTCGTCTACCTTTGGATAAATATATGAAGTGAGAGAATAACTGCCAATTCTGTTAGATAATTCTTTTTCCCTAATTATTCTACTATTAGTTATCTGAGATTTTGATGATACCTTTTAAATTAGGTGGCAATCTGGATCAAGATTCCTCGCCCTCCCGACCGTAATGTGTATTCTTCAAGATGTGTATGAATCAAACGGTGACTGGGAAACGGCACTAAAAAAGTAAAGAACCTTAATATTCATTCATTTTCCTTATTTCTTATACATTAATGTATTGAAAAAAATTTTATGATTTAATTTATTTATTGTCAGAAATGTCCCTATACGTCATGTACGATCAGTGCATGAAAAATGTAGCGTAGCAAAAGATCATCATAATCGAATTCGGCAGTTCGATAGGGAAATTTGGCAAATAGTTGCCAGACAACTTGGAAATGAATATTAATGACATTTTTTGTCTTAAGCATTATTAATTATTTAATAATAATAAAAAGTGACATTTGATTTATAGTGAAACATGATGTTTAAAAATTTTTTGACTACTATGTTAGTTGTTATACGATGGAGTCTATATTTTCTAATTATACTTTGAACTGTAGGGAATTCAATCAATGCTTTGCGTTATACGAGGAAATAATGTTTGAAGTTCTTCGTAATGTGCCGCATTGTGTGTGAGACATATATATTATAGTGTCAGCATTTTTGTTAGTAGAGTTTTGAGTCGTTCTTTGCTTTTGAAAGTGAAAATAAACTGGCTTTTTCACTTTTCAATGAGTTTGGTCGTAGCTTCGGTTCTGTTTGCTATCACTATTCATCTTATAATAAAATTTCGTTGTTTAGCTTAACTGTATTTTACTAATTGGTGTTTGCCTTTTTCAACAATATTGCATATTAAATGCCTCATAAAGTTAGGTTTTAGAATGTTTATTTCTTTCTCTAAAAATGTTTTACTAACAGTATGGCGCCGTTCTTTGTGATATCCTTTTACAAATGCATATTCTGAAGAGATGAATGTTTTAAGATAGCACTTGTTATTTGTAGATCACACTGTTTTCACTTCGTATTTTTAATGTCTTCATTCTTTCTATTTGGGGTTGGCCGTCGTTGGGCCGCGTCTTGTTGTGTTGATCTTTTGGCTAATCGCCTGAAGGTGTGTTGTTCTCTCTAATTCTACTTTTGCTTGTGTGACGCACAGTCTTCTATCCTTCCGTTCTTTTATAGACTTTATATTTCTTTTGTCCACTCTGCTACATTGACAAACCTGAACCATTCTTATTTACGCATGTCTCCACTCATAAGATGCGTAGATGTCCTGATAGCGGACATCTGACCCATATTTATTCGCGATTTGTCTCTATCATCTACTTATCCTAGAATATGCCATAAATTCCAAAATCATGCAATTGGGTATCTTTTTTCCGTTTAGTACCTCTTGTAACTTTGCTATTCGCGAACACCCATTTGTCACTTAATAGACATTACATTTGTTTTCTAGGTGGTTAATTTACTTTATCTATGTGAGCGGTTTAAATAGTCACAACTTTATTAGTTTCATCCCCTTTTGTTCTCGGCGTGACTTTCACTGCAAATCAAACATAGTGCCATGAATAAGTTAATATGTCCCGTTCTCACTGCTATCATATAATCCTTTTAATAAATCACTCTTAGTATCGCAAAAGAATACAAAAACATTGGGTTTCGTTTATGCCTGATATACATATGTCCCAATATCTTAGAGTATATTGATTCAATTAAAATGTAATTAGACTAATATGTTTTATTAATTCTCTTAATAGTTTACGTTAATTTCTAAAACGTAGCAACAAAATATTTTTAATCCTTCTCTTTAATCTGTTACTCTGTCGCCTCTTATTTTATCTTTTAGCGCACTTGCGCGCTATATTTGTCCACCTTTCCTGTGTACTGCTTCCTATGCGCACCTTTCTTTGCCTTTTCGCAGATTTCCTCTTACAGAAAGCCGTGAATAGCACATTTACCTCCACTTCTCCTTTCTTCCGTTTAATTATTTTTATCAGTCATAAAATTATTCTTTGTTCTTTTATTTTTCTTTTATTTCAGCATTTCGTTGACACTTTTCTTTCTATATCTACAATATAATATTTAATTTATTTTACATTATTCCATTACTCCTTCTAATTAATGGTCTTTCTCTATACTACATTTATTCAGTGTCTTCTTCTGCATATCCCATTAACCTTCTTTATTTTTATGCTTTTCCTGCTATTGTTATTGCTTCCCTCTGCCTTCAAGAATAGGGTGCGGTAGTCGCGTGGCTTCTGTCAACACTTCTCCAATTACTTAAATTGACCATTGAAGGAAAGTGGAAGGAAACTGGAGCGGGTTGCCTGTCGGAGACTCGCTCTGATTGCGAGTGTTTACCCTTGAAGTTCACTTGCTGGAATATGCCTAACTGAGGTCTATGGTTTTCCTGAGTTCGAGTGGATTTAATTCACCGGTTTCCCATCATAGGCTGATATGACATATTAGATACTTCAATACGCATTAAGCGATTTACTACTGTAGTATTCTTTATCGGCGAGCAAGTGATAGTACTAAGGATAGTGTCATGACAATACCAAGTACTCTTAATAAGCTATTGAGTCTGATTACTTCCAAAATTTTCTTAGTCACATTATGTCCTCTATGTGAAATAGAATATAACACAGGTGCCTCTCTATTACGAAAAACATTCTCTTAATTTCTGAGACCAAATAATAACGTCTTGTTTTATCTTTAACTATATTTTATCTATATTTTATTTGAGGTATTTATTTACAACTACAGCTAACCACAATATAAATAAGTGCCTAAAAATCGAATGAAGCTGTTGTCTTTTTACCTAGCAGCAGCTAGTTTTGAGGTATTTTGCCGTAGTATTTTTTAGCTATAATTTTAAACTTATCAATTTATATCTAAAATTTATTTTTTCAATAATTTGAACTGTTTTACTTCACCTTTAGTAATATTTTGAAAGTCTTTTCTAATATTTATTTATTATTTCTCACTGATTGATTTGATATATAGTATTACGAATATTTTTCTCAAATATGGATGCAAAGACTAAGTTCAGAGATTTGGCATAACTCTATCTTATCGTTATCTCAGAAGTTGAATTATGTTATACAACCACCTTCCTTCATCCCATGACTTTTCTATAATCTTCATGTTTCTATTGTTTTTTCCGTTTGTTTATTAGCCTTTCGCGCATGCGGCAGCATCCATTTTGCTCATGTATCTCACTGGTGGCGTTTCGTATTCTTATCTAGTTTCCTATTTAAGCCAATTTTTTCTTGAATTCGTTGAATTTTTCATCCCTATTGTGTTTTCCCCTTTGTTTATCCTTTCTATCAACATTTTAAAATACATATCTTCATACCGCTCATGTTCATCTGTATTTTTTCTTACTAAAGTGATATTTTGTTCATCTACATTTTTACTTCAATCAATCTTTTTCTTCCTTCGTTTCCACGTTCTATTTGCACTGGTCATGTTATGCATATATTCAAAGCCTAAGTGTCCTTGTTCTTCGCTTGTTTTACTCTCCTCAGTTTTAGTGTTTTATGAGATAGCTGCATTATTTGCTTAGGCTAGAAAGTTTAATACAAATTTTGCTTTTTATTTTAAAAAAGTGGGAAGAGAAAAGTGTGATGCCATAAAACCTAGTATGGTAAGAAGTTGGAAATATCCTGAGAAGAGGGACGAACATGTGTTGAGTTCAAGTATTTGCTTTCGCTACTTGTAGTGGTAGAGTGTGTTTATCTCTATTCGACCCGTTTTTCTCGATGCCCGGCCCAGTTATGGATTCCTGTCGGACATCCTCAATCCAGCCATGTAATCTTTGTACAACATATTGTTACTGTCTTTTATTATTAAACAGTGACGCTCAATTTGTCCCTGAAATCATAATCTGAATATACCCATGATAATAAATAATGCTTGTTACGCATTTGTACGCAAATTTTAACTTACCACGTGATATTACACATTTCAAAGGTAACAAATATTGTTTAACAATATTTGTTCTGCAACGATGAGATTTTTCACCTTCAGCGAACAAGCGGCGATTTGTTTAGTCGAACTCAATTGTAGGCTATTTATCAATGTGCTATGAGCTTCTCATACTTATTTGCTACAACTCTTAGCTAGCTAGACTTAATCTATTAGTCCACTTGTAGCTTAGGGAAAATATAATTTTAATGCTGTTGCTGGGTTCTAATGACATTCCATTTATTAATCCACGTCTGTCCAAGTAAAAGGTGTTGCTTTCTTTTTTATTAACAGTTCAAAATAGTTATGGTATTGGCACTTATTTTAGAATGGTTATTATATGAATTTCCACTCATATTTACGATTAAAATTATGCCATTCCTTTTTTTAAGGCTTTATTGCATTTGATCTATGTTCCACTTAGATTATCAGCACGGAAATTTTCTTAGAATTTTAATCCAAAATACTTTATCTACTCTATATTTCTTCCATTGACAGTTCCTCCTATCTAATGCGTCCATCGCTATCCCATACAGACCACTCTCCTCACCATGCAGTGGATAATTATTAGATTTATTTTCCTATGTATCTTTACTTTTCTATGTAATTTTTCTTTGATTTATTAGCATTTTATCTTTACCGGCGTTATTTTAATTTGACTCAAAGAGTTTCGTTGGTTGCTCTACACAAACTTTTGTTGTTCATTGTCTGTTTCCTTCCAATGGTCTCTTTTTCTCGACTTTCCTTCGCTGTTACGCTTCATCAGAGATGAATCAACCAATTTTATTCTCTTCCTATTATTCAAACAAAAGACTAGCCTTCTCCTCACATCAGTTTCTTGTTATTTTATACAGATAGCTATAATTATTAAGTTTAATGATTTCAGATCGAACGAACTACTGGACATTGTCCTTCTCTTCTAGCTGTCTCCCGAAAGCATTATTAAAGGGCTACCATTCTACATATCCTGTGAAACCTAGTAGAAGTCCTTGTTCCTTTAATAAGCGGGAGTATTCCGAAACGGCCGAAACTAGTTCAATTATCCACTCAGCAGGATGGAAGAGCCGATAGGATTCGTTAGGGATAATCCGTTTGTCAAGGTATGTGGGTTCCACTTACTACCTCTTGTTCTGTATTTTCTGTATCACCCTTCCATCATAATCTCATCCATTTCTCTTTGAATACAGAACGACACGTCTCGACGATTTCGTAGACCAGTCCCCTGTCAGTCATCCTCCATAGCACAGCAAGAAAAAAATAGTATGCTTTCCTACCATTTATATTTTTCCTTATTCTCAAACTGTTTCTTTCTTAAAAATATACTCTTCTTATTATTGCCAGGTAATAAGACATTTCATGAAAAACTTTTTCGAAATATTAACACTATTAATTATTTATACTGTAAGATTTCAACGTGGTAACTTAATACTATAGATGAATTAAGACGATAATATGAATAAGGACAATTTAAACTTTGAAATTAAATTAATGGCCCAGATGCGATGAATGCGATGATTTGATTACTCCTTGATACGTTACTGGGTAAGGTAAAATTAATGGGTATAGTTCCTTATCTCAGCAACTATCTTTTCACTACTGATATAGTCTTTAAGTGGTCTTTGTCTATGACATAAGTACTTGAAATCAAGATTATTTTAGCGTAATAGTTACTGGATATAGGCTAATGTGACTGTCGATGAACACATTATAATATAGCAATTTGCCAAAATTCGTGTCTTACTTCTAACACTAACACTTATCATGATTTCTAGATTCTGTGGGACCTTTTGAATTCAGTTGCAATGCTCATATTAGTATTTTTTGCCAGTACTAGATGAAAGCTATGATATGCATATTGGGTGACTGGGTGGTGTGCTTATCACGCCGTCCCCGTTTGCTTTGATTGCAAGGACTCATCTCTTTATGCTTCCTTAGTTGGTACATTTCACACTTTCAGAACTATTTTGCGTGATTTGTTCTATTTATTTTATTCACTTGCTGAGCAATGGTAACGTACTTTGATGTACCTTTACTTATTATTTCCCACCTTCTATGACCTTTAGTTTGACCGAGTTTTCCCTGTTTATCCCTACGCGATAGCTAGCATTTTGCATTTTCAGTTCATTTGCTTCGATTTTGAATAGTTTCGTAGTAATTCTTTTCTTTCAGTAGAAACTAAGTTGAAATATATTAGTCTCAGTCAACGTCATTACTCACAAGAAATGTTCACGATTCTCAGCTCTATTGATAGCAGTATAATCCAGCAAAAAGTTGCTTATTTGACATATTACTGTGATAATCTGCATTCTTTTGATGCTGCGTTCTGAAAAAACTAAAGAGAATTAGGTGGAGATCACTATTGATTTCCAAAATTCCAATAGGCAGTTCTTAAGTATCTGAGCTATATCAATTATCGTCATTACAGCGAAGCTGTTTAGACTCACTTGCAAAAAATGACCTAAATATTATTAGTCCTGGTATGAATAGCATTTGGTAATAAACAAGTTTCAGCATGTTTTATGAATCTTGCCTCTATTATTTTCCACCTTTCTACAGTTTTCTTACGTTTACTTTCTCCTGTGCTCATTCCCATTTGCCCCCTTTCCATCACGCTCTCCATAGTATGTTTATGACGCTCTGTAGAAATATTTTGCAATATAGAAGCTTTAAAACACATTTTATTGTTATGACGATTTGTTATTTCTTTTCTCTTTTTAATTTCCGTATAGATATTAGTTTCCAGTCCAAGTTGCGCCAGGTCTTACACTTTTTCTTATCAAATCTATGAATAGACAATTTTACATATCATAAAGCGATAACGCCTGATCCTCGAGCAGGTCATTCAAATATAGTGTATATTCATGCTCGATAGTATTATTAACACTTACATTTTTTAGCTACGCATTGGCGTATCTCACCCTTATTGGGTAGCGGCGTACTCAAAAGGTCCTGTCAAGGTGGGTCACATCTGTTAAAGAAAAAAAAAACAGCTATTTTTACCATTAACTCTGTGATGTACCCTATGAATTTCTGGTCTTTCCTGATTGTCTGTCAAATTTTAAACAGACTTTTATGACAGTTTTTTAGGTTCTAAAGAGGTTAATATGAAGGATACTGTGGACGAAAACAATTTAGATGCAGTTTCAATTGGATCGGAATCCGGTATATTTTATTTATTTTAATCAGAACTAATGTTTCTATAAAACAATTTAGGCCATAAAAATACGGCATTGACAAAATTTTGTGGGAATGGACCTATTAATCTACTTAATTGTGGTAGTATTATGGTTTCAACCTTGAATAAGAGAATTGCTAAGAATTTTTGAGCGAAATTTCACAGTGAATAAATTAATAAATGCGATTTTTAAGATCACGTGAGGCTATACATTCCTTTCTTACTTGAACTTTAAATATGTTTAATATATTTTACATCTAAAAGTTATTTTATAATGAATTTACTTTAGTTTGACATTATCATCTTTTTTATATCTCTTCCCTTTACTTCATTGTTTTTTTTATAACAAAGGCTGACGGATATAGTCCATTATTAGTAATTTCTTGTTGTTTAGTATTCTTTTCCTCTAAAGACTGGAGAAGTGTCAGTATATAGCATTTTTAAATGTGGACCTATCTTTTTTCTTTTTTGGATCACTCCCTCATATTGATGCTACGCACCTTTCTGTGTCTGTCCGGTCCTGCTTTCTGAAGTGTTAGATTGCTGCTTTATTTGATTTTTTTCTTTACGTTCCCGGTTAATCGAAAAAGTGTCTTTATGCTGTCAGTTTGATTATATACTTTTACAAAAAAAGTGTTTTATACAAATAAAAGCAAAATATCTACCACTTCGCATTTGTCTTTTTTCTAGATGATCTTTTCAAACCATTGCAAATTTCTGAACTATATGTAAATATCTATTAAATCTTTTTTGGTCTCATTATATTTTCTAACTTTTCCAATAATTTTATGAAATTTCTAGAACACTAAATCAAACTATTGTTTTCGCGATTATCTTCGCTAAATTAATTCTTTTCCTATATCATTAATATTGCACTCGTAATTATGTAGAACATTTAGCTTTTTTGAGTAATTCTTATAAAATATACTTCTGCTTATTTTATGCTGTCCTGGTCTATCTGTACGTAATCGTGTTTCTTCCCATCTTAAATTTTCTCCAACATTATTTTCAACGTCCTATTTTGTGTCGTTGGCATTATTTTGTTTAGAGCCCACTAATTTTTAGTTCCTACAATGTCCTTGTTTAGGTAATATTTTCAAACCATACATCAGAAGTACTTTTATTTAACAATTATTCCGGATCTAAGAATTTCGATCCGATTTACTGTGTAATTTGTTTGCGCAGATATAGTGATTAATTATACCCATTTTAATAGAAAAGTAAGCAAGTGTGGTTTTGCTAATGGTAAAAACTGATTAATACCTTATTTTTAGTTGCATTGAGGCGAGAAGCAAAATAAGTTGTTTTAAAAGTATCCATTGCACTGCTACTATTCTTCCACATTTGCATAATTTGTTTTCGTTTTCGTTCTGTATACTCCGGATGATGAGTATTACTATTCCTAACCTAAACTTCTTATCAGGAAGCTCAAGTATTCACGGTCACATATCATTCACCAAAGGATTACCAGTTTCCTCAAAAATAGATAATCTATCGAATTCTCAGCATTGCCACAAAGTCTTGTTAAAATAGTATTATACAATGTTTAACTAATGAATTATAGTCTGGAGAGAAGAACTGCCAGAACAAAAGCAAGGACTACTGTCTATAGCTCTGCCGTCAAATGTCATACTAAATTTTAGAAAAATGGAAATATTTTTGCGTTTTATGAGTGTATATACAATATTAATCCATACCAAGATTCCTTAAAATCCACTTGTCAGATAAAGAGATTCACGGCGTCTAAATAAATTTGTACCAAAAAAAGTAGTGGTGCTATCTGGTGTATTTTAAATGCCCATAAAGGTAAAACTAGAGGGGTTCTATTATAACCACCCCGAGGAGGCATTCCAGGTGAAAAAAGAGAAGGAGCGAAACAGCTCACTCCTTTCCACGAAGTTAGGCCAAAGTGATTTAGTTGGTACGCCCAGAAAGGATACTTTAACATAAATAATTGTAGGAGTACAGACATTAGTGTAATGTCTTCAGATATCGAGTATGGTCCCGGAATAGTCGAAAAATTAAAGGCCAAGTTTCACAGATTATCTGGAATCGTCAGCAGAGAAGCAAAGGCAAGTTAGAGTTTTCCAGGATAGACAAAAAACGGAAGAAATCATAGTAGAAGAATTTGATGTTTTTAGGTGTCACCCCATGCGACTGGTAAAAGATGTCCCTCTATGGATGACATTCTCACAACGTCGGAAGAAGATTCTGGGTGTGTTTCAGTTTTCTTCTCCACTTTTGTTGGTTTTATTCTCTATTAACTTATTTTATATGCGTTATTTTTTCAAGGATCCAACAGTCATCTATTCTTGAGCAGAACTCTTCACTTCCGCTTTCTTCTTTATCTAGACTACATTCCAAATCTACCAGTGATATGCTAGGTAAGCATTCTTTGTTATGGTATAATGATATGTGAATATCGTTCTTATAATGTAAGCTAATTTTCATACCAAGATGCACAAGATGATCGTCGTGAGTTTAGCGTTCATCGTTCACTTAAAATACAACCGGATGATATAGTGGAGGTAATATATATTTGTTTGATTCTAAACATTTCTGTCGATAATGTACTCTTTAGATTCCGTCGATTAGTTTTTTGAGGCGCAAATTTGAAGCAAGTGTACAGCGGCGACCATCTCAAAACATAAGATGTGCAAAGGTTCTTAAATTCTTAATTTTTAATAAAATATAGCCTATAAATGATTATTTTAGTTCTTACTTTATGGATTTTATTTTTATGTATTCTTCAGATGTCTGATGTTCCTCGTGATCTTAGAATCTATCCTATTACTGTAGACCCTCCTCATGACCAAAGAGCACAAATGAATAGAGCTATTCCTCCAGAAAGGTGCATCATTGTTGAGAAACCTCAAAGTGGTATAGAGCCTCAGTCGCCGAAGGACCAATTAGTTGAAAGGTGTATCTCATCTATAAACACCAATTTTGAAAAAACTACTCACCACTCATATGTTCCAATCGAAAAACAACGGCAAGTGATGTTTGGAGATCCAAAATCAACTCCACAGTTAAGAATATTTGAAGCTAAGAGGGAATCTACAAAATCTAAAGTTTCCAATGTGGGTTCTCTAGTTGACAAATTATCTTCAACGTATATTATTTGACGAAGATCATATAAATACTAAATAACTGTTAATATTATGAAAACTTATTCGAACTCATTTTGTCTTTTATAGGCTTATACTCCTGGAAGAATTATTGATGATATCACGGATGAAGAACCAGAATTTGTTAAGATTGGTCGAAAACTACGAAAAAGTTCAATACATTTTCAAAAAGAAGGTGATATCGATAAGGAGCATAGAGAATGTAATAATGATATCGTATATATTGATGAGAGAAAACAGAAACCCTCTGAATATGTGCATATGCAAGAAAGAGATGAAATTCCAAAAGGTAACTGATTGATTCCATATGAATACATGACTTAATTAACTTTGTATTTGTATATTACAAAAATAAGATATAGCAAAAATGAAATAAAGGATTTCTGCCTCGACGGGACATCGAACTGCCAGAACTTTCATGCAACACTCGCATTATTAGAGAAAATACAGGTAGACATATCTGTGGTGTCTACTGTCGAGATACTTCACATCGTTTACGTGAAGTTTTATCACCACCAGATCCAGATTCAGCTAGACAGAGGTATGTGATGATAATTATTCTTTTTTTTTGTTCAATATGTTTGTTACAGGCCTTCTTCCCTTCTTCAAACAACTCCAACTGTATTTGTAAGAACCGATGATCTTCCAGATATTGCTGACAATAGTCCACCACCCGAAGAACCGAAGCCGCCACAGGTTTCGGACACTTTAATTTGTTTTGTTTTGACAATACTAATCCATTTGTCTTGAATACTGTTCATATATTTTATTTTGCGATATTTTAATCCATGTTTTGATTTATAATTTATTTCTTTTTCTATTTTTCTATTAATCGTCGTTTAATCCTTTAATTTCTATAAACTCTTGTGTTATGTTAGCATTTTTATAATGTGGTTACAGGATTTAGCTGAGTTTGTTCCTGTTGTTAACTGCCCCTTCTCAGTATCTGCAGTTCATCGGGATATTCCTTCAACAGTTCAGGTTTCTCCTCCGCTACTGAATATATTAAAAAGTTGGTACTATATTAATTGACAATTATCTTGCTTTTATTAATTCATTTATCAAAGAAATTATTGTTTTGATATATGCTTTTAGCATTTTAAAGGTCTAGGGAATCAAATACTCTGCTATTGATATTTTCTGTTCCCATTATATGATTGAGCTGAAAATTGAAAGCACAGCGTTAATATTCATAAGGCCGTCGATTCATCTGATGGTGATTCAGACTGCTGTAAGGTTCCCGTTACGCTGTGCCTATTTGAAGTGCGTCTAATCAATCGCTGTTCCAAATATTTTTTATGCTTCCATATTCACCCAATAATGCGCTCAAATTAACTTTCTAGCACGAAATGTTTTCATTTCTTGCCAATTGGATTACAATATGCTGTAGGTGAATATTTTTTCGAATGTAAATCTACAACGAAAATCGCAATTTTATTTCCAGATGATAGTGGAGTTAGTGAGGTTCAGCAATTGTTGAATAGATTCCAAAAAAATCGTGGCGAACGACAAATGGAAGATTACTCTGTGAATACTCAACCCACAGGAGAGCCTTCACATTTAGTACCCACTTCACCTACTCAGGTGAACTGTTTATTTCGAAGCATATTCAGTGATATTGCATTAAAGAAATTTTTCTAGCGTTCTTTCATGCCAGCAGTAGTTGGTGTACGGTCTTCTGATGGTGCCTTGACGTGTGAAGTCATTCGATCTACTTCTCACTCTGTTCGTGTTGCACCGCGACCTAATGTTGTTTCTATCTCAGTCAGAGACGATGCACCATCAGTAATTTATACAAATCAAGCCAATTGTGAGTTTGGTGTCCATGATTATATCTTATTTTCTGTTTATTTCATTATAACATGTTTAATTAATATTTTGTTTGCGAGAAAAGTTGTGTGGATATGTCTTTTAATACTTAACAGTATGAGCTGTATTGATATACATTCATCCTTCATCTCTATTGTATTTGGACAAGTGCTGAACTGGACTTCATAAACTAAATTTGTTTTCGTGAACATCAAACTGTCAATTGTACCTGTAAATGGGAACATCGATCTCTCCGCCCCTTTTTCGTTTTTATGTTATTCGTTCACAGAGGGTTGAAGGCCAATCTTTGTCCATTGGCCTCATGTCTCTATTACACATGAGAACAACTAAATGTTAAATAGAAAGTGTTATATCCCAACTAGTGTTTGACTTGTCCGTTGTTTTTTTAATCATGTGATTTTTACTATGATCTTATCAGGAAGATAGTAATTATAAAAACTCCCCTCTTAATATATTTGGCGTAACTAATCGTCGAAATTCCACAGTTTAATACGGCTGTAATAAAACACTAAATGCTGCTTCACTGTATTATCTAAATAACGACTATCTAAGCTTTAAGCTCTCTTATATTGTCTCTATTCTTCCCTATCTTCTTGTGTCTGCCTGTTCAGCTGTTTCCTTTCGTTTACCCGCAGCTGAATGTTTGAATCCACTCTCCTTCGCAATGCGCTTATGCAAAAGCTCTTTCTGTTGTGGCATTTTATCGGTAGGCCACCTGTTTAGCACAATCTCTTGTTACTACAATTGCTCTAGTTCATATTTATCAAACAATTCATTAATTATATACTATTACTTTTCTAAATGTATTTATTTTATCTAAAGGAAAATTTATACATTCATATTTTATTATTACTAATTATATTCAAATAATGAAAACTAACTATATGTAAAACGTATATTTTCAACGAAAACTGTTTCATCTTTTATTAATACTAAAATAGTTATGGTAACAAGCTTTTTCATATTAATAGCTTTGCTGTGCTGTAGTTTTTGTTCTATGTTTGCCGCAGTCTCTTTTATTCTGGCATATTTCTCTACTTTTTTCTGTTGATTGTTTGCCAGTTTGTGTCCTCAATCTTTCATCCCTCTATTGTGTTCTCGTCATCGACCCACCTGCTCAGCCGGATAATTAACACACCAAACAGTACGAAACCAACCTCTCAGTTTGTATGTCATTTCTTTCTAAACTTCTATTGTCTCAAGAATACAAATGAAAAGAGTCATATAACAGTCATCTTATCTTGTCATTCATTTTTTTGCTAACTATCCTTTAACACCTTAGTTAAGTAATGATTAGATAAAACCTATGTTTTCCTAGACTTTTCATGTCATACTTAGCCAGTCACTACTGTTGTTCATTTGACCTACACTTTGGTATCACTCATGAGAAACTGCTATATAGATTAACACACTTTCTAACTTGTCTTCCAAATTGTATCTCTTAAACTACTTAAATGCGAAAAACCTTGACTTTTTGATGAGCTTTTTTTCAAACAAGTTGAAATGTATACTTATTCTTGTTAACATTTTGTTATTCTTATCTACCCAGGACTGTATAATATACGTAATGACGCAGGGACCAATTTTTCTAGTACCTGCTAACTGCCTGAATTCTTACCGAATAAGTGGTTAGTCATTACTAATTCTAGCCTCCGATACTGTAATATTTATGCAAGATCATGAAGGTGTCGCACTGGGTGTACAAATAATACATTGTCAACTTTTTTGGAAAATTGCTTGCAAATCTCATAATATTCTTTGTTTATGATCTCCTCTGTCGATATTCTGCTTCCCAGTCTGGGATATCCGGTAGCCAATCATTAGTGCCGTAATTGCGCCGCATTTGCATAATCTAGTTGGGTGTAAATGATGGTGCAAAAGCGCCACAGTAGCTATGCGTCCTATGATCACCTTGTTCTCTCGTCATATTTCTTCATTTCTGTCACTATTTTTACCTTTATCATCTTTTGTGCTTATTGTTTTTTCATTTTCGTTTCATCACTGATCACTAATTTTGCTGTACTTTTAGGCGGTTGTATGTTGACTAAGTGTATTCTTTTTTAAAACTGGTTTTGAGTGACGCGGGTGATGTTAATGCAATTTTGTTGTGTGCACTATCAAACAAACTTTGTTTATTCAGTTTTATAGTAATGTAATACGGAGCATTATTGTTTAATATTTATTTATACATTCATATCTACTAGTTTCCTATAGTTCTTTTGTGCCTCTGATTTTAATACACTTTCTCCCTCTCTATTTAGTCTGCTGCTCAGGTGCTCGAAAAACTATTGACAATAGTGCCAGCAGCCGATTTATTTGTTTATATTCTCTTGCGCATCAAAGGGAGCTACTTCACCTTTGCGATAATCAACCATCCCAATTCACTTAACTTGTAGTTGCTATATTTACTACTATGACTAACTTTATAATGTATTTGTTGTCTTTTTTCCCCGTTTTTGTCTAGAGCGTGTGTGCTTTTATTTTCAGTGGTCCTTTACTTCGTACTCAGTATAACACTGGTTTACATTATCTACTACTTATGGTACTTTCCACACTTTTAATGATTAATTTTCGTGGCTATCATGATGTTAATCCTTATTATGTTTACGTAGTCTTATCAGCTTGTTTCCACAGGCATATTACGTTTAAGCATCGAGTCGAATTCGGTATTGCGGACTGAATCGTTAAGCGAAGCAATGTCAGTTTGCTACCCTCACGATGCGACACCTTTCCGATTCCGCTTTCAATGGGTGTCTTCGGCACTGAGATCCTGTGAGCTTGAATCCCTACGTGATAAGCATCAGAACAGACGCCGTATTGCTTCTTCGCTGCTACTGTGTTGTGTCCGATTTTAATGTTGACCTTGCACGTCCAAAAGAAGTTCTAAACTGTCACGCGAAACCTATTTCGAATAGATTTATAGTGTTGAAGGTTATCTATCGTAAATTGTCAAAATTGATATAATTAGAGATTTCATGTTTCATAATGGCAATAAGTGTGAGTGAAGAACAGGAAAAAATGAAATTACATAACAGCTAAAATTTTAAGAAACACTTCCAGATGATGACAGCGCTGAAATTTCTCCTGCATCGATTTGTACAAAACGGCCAGCTCCCCTACCTCCTTCAGATGAAGAACAGATTGAACCAACTTCTGATAAATATATTCCGTGTTCTGTTCCCAAATTAGTGCCGCCTGTTCTTCCTCAAAAATTATCACATACACAGCAAACTTCTCCATTGGAATCTCAATCTAGAATAAGCTTGTCATCCAAATATCTCGAGGAAAAATCAAAAAATATGGTCTCCCCGCCTAGAGAAAAACCTTACGGGGACGATTGTACGGAGCTTAAATCGGTATAATAATTATTTATATTATTCTTTTGTTCTCTCTGACTATCTAGCATTATTTTTAATTTCTTACTTCCTTAATTAACCTAATTATTCTTTCTCGTTCTTGTTGTAGGAACTCAAAGAAAGTACTGCCGACGATACATCAAATAATTTATGCACAACAGTAGGAACGGATTCTGATGTCTGCTCGGTTACGAATGAAACGCTCAGATTGTCATTCATGAAGGTATGCAAAATAGACTTTTGCAAATTTTCAGGCTTAAAATATATTGCTTAATCAATATTATACAGCAGTACAATTTATTCTACCACTTCACTTTCTAGTATGAAGAGAGCATGTAATATTTCTTCTGTGATAATAATATTACGATTACTACTTTTAGGATTCAGAAACTATCGCCTCTGACAGCGACGAAGAGGACTCTTCATTTTCAGAAAGACCGGCGTCTATAGAATTTTCTCAATCGGTTTGCTATGTCTACTGTTTAGTTATTTGAAAAATTGTTATATTTCTGCCAGAAACTATGCAAATTCCTTTATTAATCTAAAGATACCACTTATTATAAACAAATTTTCCAGCCACAACTAGCAGGAGATGGGAATCCAGTAAGGCACTCACTTATTAGCCTTGTCATGGAGGAAGATATCCCAGCACTTATGGAGGCCATGAGTGAGCAGGTATGAAAGATATGAAAAATAGAAATCAACAAGTTTAGTGCTTGGGAAAAATAAACGGAATCTAAAGAGATATACTTACAGTATGCCTTTGAATTTGTGGATCTCGTCGAATCCCGCCCCTCTTCCTCTTCTATAATTCACTCATTGGAAACACGTAAGGAAAGAAGAACTTCACGACAGGTATTATACTCTAATTTCTTCGTCCTTGTGTTTTCCTGCATGCACTTAAGCTGTCAAGTTGAAATTCATTATTCCTACTTTTTCGCGACAAGTTAGAGTAAAATTTCTCTAATATTTTTCCTTTTATGTTGATTCTATCCGATTTGAATCATCACCACCATCTGTTTATACATATCTGGATGAAATGTCTGCCATTAATGCTCAGACTTGGGCTGATGGAGTTCAGGTGGATTATGATGTAAGGATCAGTATTTTTCTTGTTTTTTTCAAAGATTTAATGATACTAGGAGAAATACCCATAAAATCCATTTTACTTCTCCACTGTCTTTGTGAAACTAGTATATTCTAGACATACCAAGCTCTTATCGCTGCTGAAACTGCAGAATACGAGAAAAATTTGGCCGAGCTGGAAAAGTGGAAAAATAGTATATCTGAACAAAGTAGACTTTAATTTTTATCTATAAAATCTTTAACTTTCTATTACCTTTCGAAATTCATATTTTCTCCAGTTTTTTATAAATATTCGTTCAACATTTTCTTTCAGCTAAACGTGTTAATGTGCAGCCAGCTGATGATGATTTTGCTATGGGTGTTACTTCTCGGTTCACCTATCCGATACATGGAGAGAATAGCACCATGTCAGTTATTTATATTAGTTCATATTCCACTAGAAAACTATCATATCATAAATATAATAACGTAGCCTTTATTCTGTATTAACATAACTGTCTTGCATTTCCAGCTCTGTCTAACATTGATCTCAACCTCGAATAGCTGCTCAGTTTTTCTGACGTAAGTTGATGCAAACCTTCCTCATTATACTCAACTTTTTGTTTCTTTCGAAACAAATATGATATACTTACTACTAAACATTTATATTTCCTATTTATAATGGAGTTCTATGTGAATTTTTGACAGGCCCACCACCTTCTCATCGATTGCTGTCTGTGCTCATTAACTGTTCCTGTGAATAATAGCCAAATTAAATAAAGTTTTATCCCTATAATCTTGTTTTTCAATCAAGTTATCAAGTAACAACATATTTGTTCACTAATGTAACATATCAAAGTTAATATTACCTGCTGAGCAGTTAGTCATCCTAGTTCCTATTGCAGTTATATCTGGTACTATTTTACATGAAGTAATGGTCGTGTACGAATATTTGCACGTATATGTCATGCCAGTAGGATAAGTGAATTTGGTTAAGAAATAATGGGATTGTTGGGTACTACAGGTAAATGGCGAATTTACCAAACGGGGATTTCTACCATATGCCTATAAAAAGTCCACTTGCTCACTCACCGTTCTCACATCAGTCACTTTTGTTCATACCTTAGGACAGCATACATACATTTGGAAATAGAAGTTTTACTTCTCGTAAAACTTTTAGTTGTTTTGGAAAGCTGTTCTCTGTTAATTTATTCTAATTTTATCAAATATATTCGTCCCTAGCATAATAATCCCTTCCATACAAAAACAACTAAAAACAAAATAGTTTCATAAATTTTATATATCTAAGCATACATAATCAATTAAGTAATATTATATAGTCTATTTATATATGAATTTCAGTGGAATGAGTGATAGTTAACTACATAATAAACTAATAGGAATAATAATAATCCAACGTTCAAAAACCAGCAACTCTGCTTTATTGACAACATGGTTGCTGTTAACGCCGACACGTTGCCAGTGTATCATTAGGTGCAGTTCATAATAGTTTTTGAAATTCTTAGACAATTAATTAATTCCCGTGTTTATTTACTGCTTATCTTTTATTAGCTGACAAATTTTAATGCTTGCTGTCATTCAGAATTGACGCAATGCTAGTTTTTTTTAATGACTAAGGCTTGTTTAAAAATGGAATAGATCAATGCATCTTTTATTCGTTTAGCTTGCATTATGTCAAATGTTTATAGTGCCATGCATGTTCCTGAACATATATCTGTCACTGGTGAGCCACTGATTATATCAGGATTGGAGGCGGGTTCTAGTATGCATTTTTAAAAATATTGTTATATAATCATGAAGCCATCTTGTTGACAAAACTTTGAAATAAGCATGATTTTTGTAGGAAGTAGCAGCTGAGCGGGAGCGAATGATGGGAATTATGAATATACCTGACCGTATTATTCTGGCTGGAGGAAATAGATATCAAGGATTTAAAGCTCAACCGGAGGATATTTTTATGGATCATTTAATAGATTATCATGAGGTAAGTAAAACATTCCACTGAGACACTTATTAATATAAAAGTTAATTGCTATACTTGTAGATATGGCTGTAAAGTAATTTTTTCTATTTAACATTTTGTGGACTTTTATTTATTTAGAATCAACTAGAGGATCTACCATCCACTCTTACACTTGAACAAAGCCCTATACCTGATATCAATGATAGATCGGTATGTGTGATTACATTTAAACTTAATGGATATATTGATGGACTGGAAAAATGTTGCAGTAGTTCTTCTTGTTTATTTCTCATTGGAGATTATGGATGTTTTGATCTAGGCGTTGGAAGTGTGATATAGTAAAAATGCCATTAAATGTTTATTATATTTTGCCATTTTATCCCTAAGATATAATTTTTGTCATGGTTTTATTACCGAAGATAGTAGTAAAAATACAATAGGTAATGAATACTGGGAATAATTATTGAAAATAAGTGTATAGCTAAGAAGTTCACTATTTAGTAATTCAAACTGGGAATTGTCTACGCTTTTGTTAGGGTGTAAGTTCTCACAGTAGATTAATGAACCATATCTATTATATACTGTTAAATATAGATTGATTACTAAAGTTTTTATTAGATGATTTAAGTATAGAATATTATAGACAGAGACAGAGGCTGTGAGAAGCGAAAGTTCTGTTGCTATCGATGAAAATCCAATACACGAACTCAAGTTAATGCGAAGACAGTTGGGTTAGTTCTCAGAACACATTTTTTTAGCTTGGGTTTAGTAAATATTGTCTTATACTTTATATTTTAGGTAGGATTTCTTCTAGGTTATATAGACTTGAAGACGAAGTTGAAAGACATAAATCTCGTGAAAAGGTATCATTAGTATTTGTACTCTCATTATTTGTCATTTGTATTTTAATTCTTAATATTTCTTCATTTTCTCAGGTTTTCATCACTACGATCATTGGATTTGCTGCTGCAGTATTTTTTGCGATATTCAGAAGATAGCCAATGACGGTTTGAGCTAATTCATTACAAAATATTAGTGTTCATTTCATTAGGTATCCATCGTTTTAGTGCTATGTGTACATGCAAATACTTCAATCATTACGATTTTATTTGATGGATAAAATAGTTGCATATTTTTTCTAATAGATTTTGTCAACTATGTGATAATTTCTTATAAATTAGTTGAGGAGCAAGGAATTCTCTTGTAACTTATTTTAGTAAAGATTGATCACCATTAATTATGGGTATTATGTTTCTATGTCCGTTTTATTTCATGCGAGATGCAGGATATTGTTTCGTATTGATGCCCCGGTATTTCTTTTTATAAGTTGATATTTTGTATTGAATAGAGGGTATAAATTTTTACTAAACCATATAGTATGGCCTGTGTACGTAATGTTTTTTTTTCACATTTTAGTCGGTAATGTTATATTGACGGCAATTTGTTCATTCCATTATCAATGATCATAAGCTCATTAGCTAATGAAACAGGACGTGAGGAGATTTAGAGTGGATATGACTGCTTCTGAGTGGAGGCCGTGGAGTATTTTTAACCCGATTGTCTTTCGTCAATTTATCTAGAACTCGGCGATCTTGTAGTTCAGTCAATGCAATATAACCCATCATTGCACGAGTTGTTCCCTATTGTTATGTACTTTGTTCTTTCATTCTATTAGTGCAGATTTGTATTTTTTATGATGTACCCACTATTCTAATAGCGTACATTAAATAGTTGGACCCCTAAAATTCTGTTTTTCACTTGGTTTCATTTATCAAATATGTGTGAATGAATATGAAGTTATTATCTAGGTTAGCGTCACGATCCTTCACATCAGGTAGGAATCAATTGGTTTACATATATTTCTGGTACAAAATAATGTTTGAATAAATATTAGGCAAGAAAGTACTATATACTATGTTTAGCTTCCACAGAATATGGAAAAGTTGTGAAACTTGGAAATGTACGAATTAAAATAAATAATGCTGAGCGATTGGAGTTGGTGCCATCTCGATATCGTGAGTTATTATAACTAGGCGATTTTCCTTGTTGGTTTATTTAGTGACTGAATTCATATTATAAATACTAGTGTTTTTAGCTGAAGTTCAGAAACACCATTCTAATGAAATTCTTCCTCACTTAAAGTGGTTATTGCAAAAGGATATTCTCAAACAAGATGCTTTTCTCTTGGGAGTCCCTGGCTCGATAAGATCTAGATTAGTTCTTCAGTATTTGGTTAGTAGTGGGACTTGTTCTTCAGTATTTTTGAGAGCATCTAAAATTATTTTATGTCCTAAGGAATTACGTAATCGTGAATACGAGTATATTGCTGTTAATCGTGATACTACTGAAGCAGACATCAAACAAAGACGTGAAATTCGTGGAGGGACTGCATTTTACACTGATTTGGTTAGCTTATTACAATACATCTAGCCGCACTGTTTTATCTCTGTCATTATTTTCTGAAATTATGTATATTATATTATTATAATGTTGTAGATGATTAATTTAATTGATTACATGAAATTTAGGTGTACAGTTCTGTAGTTTGTTATTTTTAGTGCGCTGTGCGTGCTGCTTTATATGGACGTGTTCTCGTGTTAGATGGAGTTGAGAAAGCTGAAAGAAATGTATTACCAATTCTTAATAATTTATTGGAGAATAGGTTTGTGCTTATATACGAAGATGTAGTTTTCATGCTTATTATGTATAGATATAATATCCTTATAGCTAAAATATAGAAGTTTAGGGAAATGCAATTAGACGATGGGCGATTTTTAATGAATCCTGAAAAATATGACAAACTCAGAAATGTATGTTTCTTTGTTTATTTATTTCTTTTTGGCAAGTTTTCTCATACGTCATTTTAGAGCTAATGATATTTGGTTCTAATGGTCATGTATTTTATACATGTTATTGTATTTAGATCTTGCAATATTTTTTCAGAAGTATTCGCTAGAGGAACTACAGGGCATGGGGGTTGAACGAGTGTCCGAGGACTTTCATGTTATTGCACTAGGTTTGCCAGTTCCTAGGTTTCCCGGTCACACTCTAGATCCTCCTTTTAGGTCACGTTTTCAGTGCAGAAATGTACAAGAATTGAAGTATGAGGTATTAGATTTAAAGTATAAAGTTGAACTATTATGTTTTAAGTACTTATTTCCATCAAAGCTCTTTTCCAGACCACTTTGAGGAATAGCCAGTCTATTGCTTCTTCAGTAATGCCTAATACCGTTAACAATTTGATATCCTTGATATATGCTATTAACTCTCAGAATGATATGGGACTTCCTCGTATACCTATAGATAATATTGAGCGAGTTATGCGTATTTGGGTGGGTATATGCTTACTATCTTAAACTCCTTAGATATTTATTTGCTAAATTTTCACATTTTTGTAAAATTATTTCAGAATCTGAACAGTTCTTATTCAGCAAAAGCCATCCTGCATATGCTTTACCCAATAGAAAGTGTGTTGAAAGAAAGTGAAATTAAGACATTTAATGATTTTTTAGAGGAATTCAAAGTGAAGGCAAGTTTATTTTAGCCGTTCTATTGGCATATTGTTTTGTATAATTACACTGGCGTTATTTTAGTTCAACATATTATTTATCACAATTTATTTAGGACAGTCGTCAATCAGAAAGTATAGCTGTAATTACCGATGTTAAAAATTTAGATGATGGGAAATGTAATGTGGAAATATCTATTGACTATGGAGGGCAACAATTGAAAATTCCTGTAAGTTAATTTGTGCTATTAAGAAACTCAAAAATCTAATTTCCTTGTAAATTCAGACTTCTGTTGCAAAATGTCCAATAGATAATAACAAGACATTTATACCCACTCAACGACAAGAAACTCTACTTTCTGATTTAGCTATTGCTCATTCCCAGGGCGATTTTGCCTTATTAGGTACGAGTTTTTAGTGTCGTTTGAGTGAAACAATTTTCATTGTTATCATAGATTTGTAGCTTGGTAATTAATATTTTAAAATCACCCAAATCTTTTGTTTAAGGACCAAAGGGATCTGGAAAAACAATAATCATTGATGAACTAGCTAAGAGACTCAAATTTAAAACAGAAACAATGATACTGTATCAGGTGTATATAATTTTTTGTTTCCATGGAATCCTACTTGTAATCTCTTTTATCTTATTATAATATATAAAGTATAATTTAGGATATGAATTCTCGTGAACTATTACAACGTCGGCGTATGCTAGATAATGGAGATACTGTTTGGGAAGATAGCCAGTTAGTAGCTTCTGCCAAACGTGGATCCGTTTGCATTTTAGATGGCGCAGAACGTGTGAGCACTTTTTAGTTAAAATGTTTTATGGCCTTTATTCCATTGCTACATAATGTTAACTAATGATGTTTAGGTTCACTGGAGTGCCTTGGAATCTTTAGCTAGCCTGTGTCATCATCGTCATCTTGACCTCCCTGGCGGTGGTCGTTTAGTAGGATCAGAAGAATTTGGGAACATTATGCAAAAAACGGGACTAGATGAAGAGCACTTGAATAATCGGTAAAATCGTATTCTAGTACGCTATTTTTTCTTCGTTTCTAAATTTTGAACAAATCTTGATAGCACTTTTTTAAAAATTTTACTATATAAAACATAATGTTGCAGTGGAGTGTATCGTATTCCACATTCTTTTCGTTTACTTCTCGTTGGAAATTCTGAATGTTCTGAACATCGGTGGATAAATGAGGCTATTTTGAGTTTAATGCCCTTCTATACACTGAAACCTCTTAATATAAATGAACAATGCCGAATTATAGAAAGGTATCATATTATTTGGTTATAAATACAATTTTAAATTCGTCTACTTAAGTTATAATTCAGTCTCGTGCCAGGAGAAGATAAAACTATCTCAAAAAAACTTGTTCGTTTTGTCGATGAGCTTAAATCTTCACATGATTCAGGGGTAAGTAAAGACTAATTGTTTACTTACATATAGTTGTTTTAATAAAATCATGAGCTGTTAATGAAATATTCAATATCAAGTGTTAGTTATTTTATTGCTACAAGCACAATAGCTAAAGAATATTATTTCTTGAACAAAAATTGATATACAAAAATAGTAGTATGACTTGTGATATAAATAATAAGTAGAAGAAAGTGGTTTCTAATTAATATAATTAATATTCTGATCGGCACCAAAAGCGTTTGTACTTATCCCTCTTTTGGGTTTGATAGTTTTTAATATATAGTTTTCATGCATGTATTAACCTTTTATAAGGCAGGGTTATACTCACTATCATAGCTTAATGAGAAGACAGATTAATTAGGTTGTATCTGGTTTATTTTTTGAATATCGAACCTCTGGTAGATATCTGGTTTCATTTTGAATATAACTGGTGTAAAATTAATGAAGAGTAGCTAACGTTGTTTACGAAAAATAGTTTTGAGAAAATATAGTGGATATAATTTATATTGTTAATCTGATCAATATACTTTAATTAGAATCCTACTAATTTTAGTTGAGAGGAGTAGCCTCATCACTATCACTTCGAAAGTTGATTCATATTTCAAAGCGTGATGCCCTTAATGGAGGAGAGTTAAGAGGACTCATTGAGAAAGCAGCCCTTGCTAAGTAATTGTTAATTTTGTTTTGTGAGTATATAAGTTCCATCTGCTTTACCTACATGGGCTATTTACTCAGATTTCTGCCTTCAATCACTCGCACTGCCTTTGCTAGTGTTCTTGACAAGGCAGGTATCTCAGATGACAATAGGCTGTCAACAGGTAAAATTTTAACATTTATAAGGTAATTATTTAGTGCATCCTCCAGAATAAAGTATCTTCTAGATATTCGGGTCGATCTGGAAAATTTGCGAAAAGATTCTAATAATAAAAATGCTAATGAAGCCATGATTCCAGATGTACTCTTTTATGATAATGAGCAGGTATGATCCATTAGTATTTTTCGAAGCAATTCATGTTAAAAGGCATAGAAAACTTAGCAATTTAAAATATAAATCCTGTCAACTGTATGCTATTTGTGTTTATTTTCATAGCATATGAATGTCATGAGAGATATGGCTCGAGATATGAAACTAGGAGCTCATATTTTATTGATTGGGAACCAGGGAGTTGGAAAGAATAAGATTACGGATAGATTTCTTCACCTCATAAATAGGCCTAGACAGTATATGCAGCTTCACAGGTCAGTAGCCTAATTGTTACGTTAATGGCTATACTATGTTATTAGTGTTTGATCCAACTTTTCTAGAGATACGACTGTAGAGTCGTTGACCATGCAGACGTGTGTCGAGAACGGTGTTTTACGCCACGAAGATTCAGCATTGGTCCGTGCTGTACGTGCAGGCCATATACTCGTTGTTGACGAGGCTGATAAAGCTCCACTACATGTCATTGCTATTTTCAAAAGTCTTTTAGATTCTGGTAAGTTTAGTAGAGAGAATACATTAAATTCGTTTCTAAAATATTATTTCCCTAAAAGATAGTGCCTAATTGAAGGAACTCTTGTACTTGGAGATGGGAGATATATCCAACCGTCTTTTTTCCCTACCAGTGATAGAACAATTCCTCTTCATCCTGAGTTCCGAATTATTATGTTGGCAAACAGACCTGGATTTCCATTTTTAGGTGAGCGTTTATTGTTTTTTCTCCTTATATCACTGGTATTTTTGCTATTTTTTAGGTAATGATCTGTTCGGAGTACTGGGAGACCTATTCTCAGTTCATACCGTAGATAATCCTAGCAGAGATAGCGAATTAGAAATGCTTCGAAAATATGCACCTAGTAAGTACCTGTGCTAATTTAGCATTTAAAGTTATCCCTAGAATTAAATTTACCTTTACAGATGTACCTGAAGATAGTTTGATTAAATTAGTTGCCTCATTTGGTGAATTACGTGCATTAGCCGATGATGGCCAACTTAATTATCCATATTCTACACGAGAACTAGTCAACATTGTGAAACATGTAAATGTAAGTAGCCGTTAGACTTATGTCTGAGTGATGGAATATTTTATATTTCAGCAATTTCCTGATGACCCCCTACCTGTTGTGGTTAAAAATGTTTTTGATTTTGATGAATTCTCTACTGATACTGTGAAGATGATTGAAGAACTATTCCAGAAGCATGGAATTCCTTTAGGTTAGGTGTTATGTTAAGGAATATGAAAGGATAAATATTTTTATGGTGTCTATTTTGTTCACAAAATATTTGAATAAGAGGAAGTTCATGGTCACACTTTGGAATGTTCTGGAACTTGTAGTTTCTAGGAGTTGACGGTCCTCATCAGCGTGTTTTTCTTTCAAATCGACACCCAATTGACTCATGGGTTTCCCTAGGTAAATGGGGCATCAAAGATGGATCCAACCCGATTGCTATAAAGACCGTAAATTCAAGAATTAAAATGAAGGTAGGAAATACTCTCGAAAATGAATAATTCTAAGTAACTAAATTAGACTTATGCTAAAATATTTTCTTAGTGTTCGAACTTCGAAGTGAATAGGAAGTCGTTAACTCTTGCCAAGGAACATATGAGAAACAATCAGTTTACAGAGCAGGTTTGATTTATCGTCTATCTTATTTACTAGTATACTCCTACAGGTAAAGAGAACAAATTCTAATGTCAGGAATATGCATGGCAAATCCCAATGTTAGATGTTAACATTACTACGGATGGTCTAATGCTGGGTGATGTTATGATTGTCGCCACCGTGAATCCACCACGACTTTACTTGATTAAACATCTTGATGCCACGAATAACGTAAGCTATATATTTATTTCTAGAAAAGAAATTGTTTTAATAGTAATTTTAGGTAGAAGAACTTGATATTTCTTCCCTCATATCATTCATTGGTAATCGATCAAAATACCAACCAAGAATTCGTCTCACATCTTTTAAGAATTCACAAATATTGCTCCATGAGGAAGTGGTTAGTTCATATTATTAAAAGGAGTAGCAAGTGTTAATTTGTTTTATTTTACTGCAGAGTAATGGCCTCTTTTTATTTGACTTGGAAAGCATGAAGATCGAAACAATTGATACAGGCGACTCTTTATTGAAAAGCATTTCAAATTGTAAGTTCAATAAAAGTGAAATAATATTTTACACCATGGAGATAAAATATTAATTAAAAATATACTTTAGCAATATTCGGTGAAAATAATTGGAGATTGGTCAGCTGTGACCAATCCATTCTATTCGAAAAAGATGGACATCGAATAATAGTCTTAGATCCTCATATGGGAATGATCAATATGGAGTTACCATATTTAATCAACAGCGTTTTTTCAATTAGTCCACAAAGGTTGCTGGTAAAGTTCAAGGTTAGTATTCTAAATCAATTGAATTAGAATCTAATTTTATAATGAATATAAACATGTTTTTCATTTAAATCTTTGTATTCAGTTATACGTTTTTAAGCTTTAGTTTAAAAAAAATATACTTATTTTTTAAACATAAAGACCAAAATAATAGTAGAAAAATAACAGCAAAAAGAGTAGTTGGTGATAAAAGAGTATGTAAAATTTTCAATGTCATAGCTATTTACTAAATTTATGATACTTTTCTAAACCAATAAACTAGGTATCATGAACAAATCGTCAGTTGAAGACTTAGTGAGGATTATACAATATAATACACTCTTACATGTTATCTAATTGCAAGTACATGTATTCTTTTTTAGGATTCGTCTCTGCACCTACTAGCATGTGAATCTGGTCAATACTTTCTTTATTCTGTGGATTTTCCACGTAATGAGGCTTTCGAACTTCAATCTCTTCGTGTGGATAGCACATCAGTTTATATGGTTGCTGATAATTTTTATTGTCTGAAGGCTAATGGCTTCCCATTAGTCAATGTATGTTTTATTTTTAGTTTTTAAGTGTATAACCTTATTTAATTTAAACTGCGTTGTTGTAAATTCTAGACTCCAACAGAGATTTCGGCATCAATACGACGTAATCCAAGTGTAGTTATTGATGAACGCCGACCATATTATTTATCAGATCAAAACACAAAGAAATATATCGACTCAAACCGCAATATGATAGTCATGCAAGAAGGAATTGTTGTTAGCAGTCAACCAAAATGGAATGTTCCAAAAAATTCATTCAATAATGGTAAGTTATTATTTGATGGTTATCACTAAGTCAAAAATACGTTTTTCTTAAAGATATTCTCAATGTACACCGCATCGGTGGTTTTTTGGAAGTAGTTGATCCAAACAATGGATTCATTCAATATGTACCAGTGCCAGAACCAAAATACCACAGTTACCATGGGTAAGATTTATTAAATTTTAAGATGATTCAGTATAGTTTTTCATAAACTATAATGCTCCAAGAACAGGTCTTGGCTGGCAACTATTTCGAAAACTCCGTTTATCATACTACCCTGGAATAAAACAAAAATGCTGACGCTTGACACTAGTGGAACAATACGCTCATTTGAACTATCACCAGCCAGTCTTAGCACATCGTTTGGTGAATGGAAGAGAATGATAGGAGGTAAATGTATACGTTACATAGCAAATATAGAACAACTGAATTGAATTTGTAGGGAATGATGATGGACCACTCCGATTAGAAATTGACCGGGAGTTAGATGATTTCGATGTGAATAAGCTAGACGAGCCAAAAATGGGGAAATTTGATCCTAGTAATTCTCCTCATCACGGAGGAAATACATGGATGGGGGGGACTGGAGGATACAATACAGCAGGACTTGGTGGAGTTGGGGGGCCATTCAGGTTGGTCGAATTATCGAAATATTGTATCCCTACTAGTTATATCTAGTTATTTGCTTTGTTAGATGTTGATAAATATCTTGATTGTTTTTCACCTAGGCTTGATGCAGGACATGACGTTTACCAAATGCCAGAATTTGCTAAGCAACAGGTTCCTGATCATATACTAAAAAGAGCTAGAGAAATAGCCAAAGCTGAGTACAAAAAAAAACTTAAGGTCTGGTATTGTAGTTTTAATAATTCTCCTATAATATAACCTCAAGTTTAATTATATACCAATTAGGAAATTAAAATGTCTGAATATGATGCGGATGCGTACGACTCATTATGGAAAAAGATTGAGAAACAAAGTGTACGACTACGAAGTATCATTGAACAGCTTGAAGCTAAAAAAAAGGAACGTCAGTGGGCAAGGCATCAGACAAGCGGGGATTTCGATGATGGAAAGTTAATTGAGGGAATGACCGGTGAAAGAAATATTTATAGGTATGTGCTTTCGAATTGCATACGTAATTATTACTTATAGTTATGCTTATTCTAGACGTCGGATTGAAAAATTGCCTGAGCCAGGTACTCCACAGATCAAGCCTAAAAGAATGCGACTATGCTTCGATATTTCTGGATCTATGTATCGTTTTAATGGTTACGATAAGCGACTACAAAAGTCGCTAGAAGCAGCTTTAATGGTTATGACTTCATTGGAGGGAAAAGATCAGAAAATTAAGGCATGTAACCAAACCAAAAACCGCTTATGCTTATTTCTTGTTATGACACTTTCAGTATGACATCACTGGTCACTCAGGAGATGGTCCTTGCTTAAATTTTGTTGTAAATGGCAACATTCCGAAGAACAATAAAGAGCGCCTAGATATCCTTAAGCAAATGTTGGCTCATACTCAGGTATTCATTTTCATAAGATTTAAATATGCATATGTAATCACTTTATTTAATTTGCATTATAGTTCTGTGCCAGTGGTGATTTTACCATCGAAGCACTTGATATGGCTATTAAAGAATTGACAAAAGAAGAAGACTGTGATGAAAAATTTGTAGTACTAGTTTCGGATGCGAATCTTGAAAGATACGGAATACGTCCTAAAGATATAATAAGAGTGATGAGTCAGGATGAAACTATAAACTGTTTCGTCATCTTCATAGGTTCACTAGGAGAACAGGCGGAGAGGTAAAAACTAGTATTTTGTATTATATAATTCGTACGTATTCAAATTTTTATAGGTTACAAAAAGCGCTCCCAGCCGGGAAAGCATTTGTATGCAAGGATACATCAGAACTACCATCTATTATGCAAAACATATTTGCATCAACTCTTGTTTAATCAAATATTGAAGTTATTGAAAACACAAACAAGAGACTAAAACAATAAATATAAAACTATATTTACAAGGATTCCTTTTATTTTACATAGTTTTAGCCAATTACTAAATTAAGATATTTTATCGGACGAACCTCCTATGAAACAGTAGAAGGTACAATAATAGTACTGCTTAGTTGCTTAGAAATACCAACTCTTTCTGAAGAAATTGGCTTTCGACGGTATTCTGTGATTGTTGCAGATACTCCGTTAGCAATCACTGTTATCTTCTTCGGTGATGTTCTGTATGTTTTTAAATCACAACTATATAAGTCACCATTATTCTCTCATAATGCGATACCACAGTTACCTATATATGAGATGATCAGGAACTAAAATCATCCGTCGTCGGTTTTTCACAACACCACTATGAGTATTAAGACTCCGTACTGCAGATCCACTAGATGATGACTCTGGTGAATGACGGGATGTTGAAGGAGAGCCTACACTTTGCTGTGTTCGTCGTTTGAAGCTAGAATAATGAGATCCATAGACAATTACTTGGCGACGATTTCATGAATAACCCACTTAATGGCAGCCTTTTCTTGTTGTTGGACGACGAAATTTTGGACCACTTTTTGCATTTGAACTACATTTTCATTCAATTTAGGCTTGCGAGTGGAGGTACCTTTTCTATAAGAAACTGATTTATGAAGTCACAAGTAAAACCTTTTTATAAAAATTGTAGGGACTCATCATATTTTATGGAACTGTGCATCTAATAAATAATTACAAGCAACGACACAAATTATCTGGACTCCTAATTATCCTAATAAAACAAGAAAAATTATATAATCTTCCGATTAGTTCCCTCACCTAGTGTCGCACATTTCACATTTAAATGCTTCGAATCGGTTCCTATATGTGCAGACTGTACATTCCCAGCTTCCTGCGTCACCTTCATCCGCTGATCCTTCTTCCTTTTGCATACGAACTCGCTTTTTGCTTACACCAGACATTTTACAAGAACTGAAATTTAGTATTCTTTTACGCTCTTATTACTTATTCATCATATTATAACCAATAGAATATTATTACAAATACGTTAATAGCGATGTTGCTAAATAAATATCAATTTTTAGTCTCTAAAAATACGTTTTGACATTACTATTATATTGGATATAATCATTCAGAAATTGCTTATATCTTTAGCATATGATAGAAATCAAATGTAATAAAAAATAAATCTTAATTGAAGAAAAGAATATACCGCTACCAACTTGTGTTTACTGCAAAATGAATATAAGAAATTTCAATTTCATAAGGTTATGTATTAGTTGTAGTGTTTTCTATAATTCACGGAACATGTTAAAATAATAATAATACAATTTATTTGCATAATAATTTATAGCTATATATTAAGAATTGCTTTTTACTAGTAATCTTAATAAGAACATCATTTAATTAGCACATTAAATTAAATTAAACACTGTTAATACAGGTATGTTCCATTCCTAAATCCAAGGGGGAACACCAGGCAGTGACATATTTTGTGTTAATATCACTCCTCTCTTACAAATTTTATTATAGATGTAGCCTTTCTCTGCGCAATTATTTATCCATGAATCAGGACATGTTTTTCTCAATTTAATTTCTTAAATTAGCTTTATTCCACTACTCTTAATTACTCTAGGTTGTTGATACGTTATATGGTTGCATAAAATTGATAGGGTTAAAGAAACAAAGAAAAAGAAAAAATTAGGGAAAACATCGGAGTCTATTGCATTTCTCATGAAAAATTGTTTTAACTTAAGATTATCTTTTGTTTTTGTTGTAGTCATAGACTAATACTTCGTATATTCTGTCATTCCTAATAGAAGGAATTTGTAGTTAATCCATATTACTTGTTTTCACGACCTAATCTGAGCATATCCAATAATTCCTCAATATTACGGCTTCCAAAATTTCGGTCATATGAAAATTAATTAATTAAACTCGCAATCTCGATTATTGGTGTAGATGCTATCTTAATTAAAAGAAAAACAAAAATATCTTTTAAAGGAATGAATGTATATATTATTTAAATGGTCCAAAGTGTATAACTGTTAAGACAAAAAATTGGCGTTTTGCCATAAGAACTAATATATGAATATTATTCCCAATATCACGATTTCTTTAGTCTTTTCCACATGTTGTGCACATTTTGCTTTATCTAATACTAACAATAATTATTATTATTGTTAGGGATTTTTACAGATTTAGTTTCATTGAAATCCTTGGAATTCCGCTGAAAATTTGGATCTTGCGAAGCAATTAAATTATGGATGGAATTACTCCCGAGACTATTAATAGTTTCAAGGTTGCCATTTTTGATTATTTTGCTTGTTTTTTTTTAAATTACTGTAATAAATACTTTCCATTATTTAGCTACAGATTAAAATAAGTTTAATTTGTTTAGGAATTTTGTGCTACTGATGATAGTAAAGCCGTTCAGTTTTTAACACATTGCGATGGTAATTTAGAGACTGCAGTTCAACTATTTTTCCAGGCTGGTAACTTATTTATTAATTATGTATAGTTAATGTTAGGTGAAGTAGAATTATGATAAGTTTAGACGGGAGGAACGCTTCAAAATACTTCCGAGAGTATCAATAATGTCGACAATGAGATTCGTGAATTACGACGAAGGAATATCGCATCTTCTGGGCAGCAATTTACCAGGTTATTTATTTTTACTTATGATGAAAAGCCAAGTAAAATTCATTATACTGAATTGAAATATGTATAGGCATATCGAATTTGAACGTATGAATCGTCCAACTGGCTGGATGGACTGGATAGTAGCTATTGTTGCATTTCCTTTACGTTTCACTCTCACAACATTATGGGATTTATTTAGCTTCTTTAGTAAGTTGGTAATCACATTATCTTAGTTACTTTATATGCTGTATCTATATAATGCTAAAAATCTGGTTGGTATTTTTAATGCCTTCATATATATTTATTTACTATCGTTTACATAGAAATATTTAGCTGATATGATACTCGGTGCTCGACGGCCTGCGGTAACAGATCCACACGGAGATGTGGCTCAATTCAGATCGTACTATACAGAAAATTATACTGCCAATTCACAATACGTCGTTAATTTCTTCAGCGGATCGTACAATGAAGTAGCCATTGATTTGCTATTTTTGATTTTTTTCTATTCTGAAAATAGAATTCTTATTCTTTTAAACGGCTTTTGGGAAGAAATTTATTAAACGTGATTTAGGCGCTAAGGGAAGCTAAGTCCTCACTAAAAATGCTTGTCGTATATCTCCACAACTCTAGTAATAATGTAAGTCGTGGCCTTTGCGGCTTTATTCTTAAAGGTTAGTTTCTGTTTATGGGTTTATTTAGAGTAAAGTTATTTCAAATTTTTAGGATTCTGATCGATTTATTCGTGAGACGCTAAACAGTCAAGAGTTTTCTGAACTAGTTACTCGGAATGACCTATTAGTATGGGGTGTATCCACATCTTCCGCTGAAGGCGCAAACGGTATATTTCAATCTGTGATATAGGTACTTGAATGTGTAATTGTACATATTGACTTAAATAAGTAATTATGCGTTTTTTTTAATAGTATCATCCGTTTTATCAAACTATTATTGCAGTTGCTATGTATTTTCGACCACGAGCTTACCCGTTTGTTGGTCTCATCTGTCTACGCAATAACAAAATGGGAACTGTAAGCCTTTTTTATCAGATTTTACAATAGACTATTTATTACTATTGTAATTGCATGGCAGTTTTAACATTTATATCTTTTATAGTCTTTGCGACTTGAGGGATTCATGGATGCTAATAGTCTTGCAACAAATCTACAGTTGACCATTGAAGATTATAATGCTCAATTGAACATATTACGAATGCAAAAGTACATAGTATTTTTCTCTTTGCTCATTGTTTCATCTTCATATTTCCCATAATTATTGTTTTCATAAGTAGTGCACTTGTTTCACATGGGTAGGTATAGTACTATGTCTATTGCTACATTAAACAAATACTTTTTACATACTTCTAGGAGGCAGCGTGAAGAAGATCAGCGTCTTATGATAGAGCAGGAGAGAGAATATAAGGAGAGTGCAGCAAGAGACAGAGCACGCATTCAGGAAAGAAGGAGATTAGAGAGTGAAAGACAAGAAGCGCTAGAGAAGGAGCTTAAGAAACAAAAGCAAATTGAACAGCGAAAAGAGGTATATTTTAATTTGTTTTTTCTTTTCAAATTTTAAATCTTCATTATTTATTTAGGTTATAGCAGAACATCGCGAATCACTGCGGGCATTACCTGTAGTTGAACATACTGGTGCTGATGCCGTACGGGTACAGGTCCGGTTTCCCTCAGGTCAAAGATTTGAACGTCGTTTCGAACCTGATGATAATCTTGAGGTTAGAAAGAAACTTCATTTTGAGTTATTATATGACTTTTGTAGTTCTATTGGTGTTCTCTCTATATTTTAAACATTTATATCAGAGCTTGTTTGTTGCCATTATGTGCCACGAGACATGTCCGGATTTTTTTACCGTACATACAAGCTTCCCACGGAAGGAAATTTTTTGTGCCCCACAGTGGTAGTTTTATAGTTGTTCATTTCTCCTTAGTTATTTGTTATTCGTTAGTCTTTAACTGTATTATTTCCTATAAGCATAGGAATTAAATATACTTATAACATTCAATATGTGGTAATGCAAATTCCTGGTCACACATACAAGCGTGCTGAACTGAATTTTATTTGTTTTGAAGCATTAAAAATAGTATTATCACATGATATTACGTCTTTAACAACTGAGTTGACCAAAGCTTCTAAGATAATCCATGGATTTTCAAGTTAACAGCTTATGATGGTCATTGCATTTGTAGTATAGACACTGACGTAATATTTTTAGGTATCATTCTTTGCTGTTGGAACAATTAAGGTCTGATGGTTCTGCCAATTCGTGCACTACCTTTCAGCCTGCTTTATCATTCCGGAAAGCTGGACTTGAGAAATCTGTTGGCGTCTTTGTTCAAGATTGCGAAGCATGAGTTGATGTAATTGCCTTCTTAAATGAAGCATATAAGACAAGTTTCCCCTTTTTGTTTACTTTGTAATAATTGGTTTTTTTTGGCCCGAATTTTGCAGATAGGTTAAATCATAAATAATAGGCAGACAAAATAGTAAAAGGGTGGTTTCAAATATTGAGGTTTATATTGGTATGACTAATATAAATAAGATAGTGGTTGAAAAATATGGATTCAAATTTTGTATTTTCATCTATAATTCCATTCATATATTATGTTTTAGTTATCGGTGCTTTACATCTGAATAGAACTACACTAACTATCCAATTACTAAAGTACGTTTTAACAATTATTGTTAAAAAATCGAGCTGTTAATTTATTTAAATTAAGAATTTTTTACTTGATTTAATAATATTTTTGTGCTGTGAACGCTGGTGTAAAATGGTATTCCAAAAAAAAAGATAATTCGTTGCTTAGAAAACAAGAGGATTTACAAAGCAAAAGTCCTGATGACAAATAGTTTTAAATAAAATGGTAGTGCAGTTATGTGATAAATTCAGGTAATTTCTGTTGTGTTTAAGGCGTTCCATAATTTGCTCTTTATAAAAAGTTTAATTGTGGTAGGACTTTATTAACCAGTTTTTTCTCAGTATTGAAAGTTAGAGATTCATTCATATCCAATTAAATGAATTACATTAAAATTCTTGTTTATTACAACACTTAGATGAAATCAACATTCAGTGATTTTTTTTTTACAAATTGGAAAAAATCTACATGTCCTTATATTCGATTTATGTTTTTAAATGAAGTTTGTACATTGCAGTGTATTCACTTTCGGGGGGTATGTAAATTGATATATATTGCATGGATGGAGTTCGTGTCCGAGGTTTTGGTAGTGAATCTATACTGTGATTATGTATATGTATGCTTCCAGCGTTTTGTAATTTGCTCCTAGTGCTTTTTGTATGTTACTGATTTCAAGAATTATTGTTTCATCTCCGCTTAGCCATCAATAAATGATAGGTTACGTCATTTGTGGATGTTATCGCTTTGTTTTTCTTTCTTTTCTTATCATTTAGTCCGACTCAATCGAGCAGTATATGGAACATTGTAAGTCATTTTTTCAAATTTCCCATCACACTTGTTGGATTATTTAAAATGAAGTAGTTATACTGTTATCATGGCTATCTTTTAGTAAGATAATATGTACGTCTTTACTGCTTTTCAATATGTATAGCAAATTATCATTATTTAAGGGAAAAGAAGAACCACTTGGAGAATTCAAATTGTAGTATTTCAGTGTCTGCTAAATGTATTTCAATCGGAACGTGCACCTGCCTTAAGTTAAGTGGTATCATCTAACCCAGTTTTCTTTTATAATCGCGGCGCATAATGCACGATATTCCTCTGGGACCACTATCTGCCTTTGATGAAAGAGATGGGGAAGTGGTGCTATTTGATGAAAAGAAGGTAAGGAATTGATTTTGTATTGAGGTAGCGAAATGTATTTGCAGTGTTCTCCATAACTATAACTGACTCAAAAAGTTTATTTTCCTTTTATTATGTAGCTGCCCAGTCTAAAAGTATCATTCACATGGATAATACCAAATAGATATCGCCCTAAAAGAACTGAAACAAGGAAGATTTGAGTAGGAAGAGTATTTTAAAAATAACTAAATAAAAATCGAAAAAGAGTGAAATCTAAAATAGCTTAAATGTTTGATCAACAACATTAACTTTGTAGTACAAAAATTGAAAATATGCACTTTTAAGCTGTTCAATTTACACTTTTATACCAAACTCTCAACGTACGTAATAAATATCTTTCTTGAAATCTTAAAATTATGTTTCTTCTTTATAATCTCGAAGAATTTTGAAGTTCATTCACAGCACCAGTAGCCTCATTAAATATTCTATATACATTTGTTTCATAGCGAAACAAAGCCTTAACAACTATCGATAATATAGAACTTGTTATGTTAATTGGTTATGAGCTTATAAAACCACCTCTAAAAAGTCAAGTGAGAAGCAATAACTTTGAACCAAAGTATGAGTGAATATCGGAAGAAATCTAAAATAAAATTGAGAAGGATTAAAGGGTTCCATTCTGATTGTTGTGCACAGTAGGATACTAGTTTTAGTAATAATCTTGCGAAATCAATAATTATTAATTTAAAGCTATATTTCAGCGCTTGCTAAATTCGTAGTTCATTAGGTAGGTAATAATTTTGTATTTTCAGTTAAAAACAGACTCGTAGTTCAGCATACAAGAAATAATATTGTACAAATATGAAGATACTGCAAACACATTTTAAGGCCACCCTACAAGTTATTATTCAAAAGACGGATTTTGTGGCCATTCACTTAGTTGAATTTCAATTCCTGGTTTGACAGTTAGCTCTTAGGTAGTCCTAATACAATTGGCAGATGGTATCAGAACAGAATACTCTGTAAATGTTGGATATGGTGCCAACTACTACTACTGGTCGAGAATCCACTTTATAAAGAGGTTATTATTGTAATATTCCAAATTATTTGTGCATATGATTTAACTGAGTAAAATTTACTGATAGGTAAAGATACAATTTTACATGCCATGAACGAATTTATACGAAACCAATGATTATAATAACCCTTTCCTTAGAAATTCACATTTCCACAAATTTCTCGAATAAACCATTTTTTTATTCTCTAACGTTTTTATATGAAGGATAAAAGATGATAATGTATTTTCCAGTGATGTTATTCTCTGCTTACTTAAGTCTCATGTAAGCAGAGTTTTCTACTTCGTCTCATTCAAATTGAATTTCTTCAGTAAGCAGTGCATTCCTCTTTATGAATTCAATAGTAACCTTTATAGTAATGGGTTCAGGGTGAGTAGTGACTAATATTGTAAAATATTGATGTGCCCGGAGTTTCATTACACTGAGCTCGTATTCTCTCAGGTTAACTATGTATAATATAGTAACAAACTATTAAAAGTACCTGAATTTATTGGAGACAATGACATTTTTAGATTCAAGCTCATCGCGCTGGTAGTCAGCTAGTGTACAGTTTTAATAATGAGGAGAAAAGAAAAGATAAAATTAAGCTCACTAAGAGTATATCTGATAGACAATTATTTGCTCGTCAAATTCATCAGGTGAAGTTAAGTAATTATACTTTTTTGTTCATTTTATTTCAAATATACCACTAATAGTTATCTTTTCCATAGCAAGAACATTCACAAAGCATTCTACCAAAATTAAATGACATACCATTAGGTAACAGAAATATTCATGCGGATGGACGATGCGTATTTGAATCCGTTCAACACAACAAGGTAAAATATATTAAGAGAAATAATTTCGATTTCCAGGAAAGTATGTAAAATTTATTGCAGAATATTCGGGAGGGAGTTATGGTAGTAGTACAATGTAACGACCAGGGAATTATATCTGCTACCGTTCTTTCTTTGGGTCAAAGACGATTTGAGGTCAAGCTACGCAACTTGAGTAGAGTATCACACTTGAAAGACACCTTGGGAGTGAAGTTCATGACAAGGTGCAACTATTTTTCTAGCTCTATTGACCAAAATAAGTGCAATTAAGAATATGTGGAGCCATTGATCCAGCACATTTTATTTCATTTTACTCTGGAAACACTTCAAGTAACTGTACTTTTATCTAATTATGCTGAGGTATTTAACCAAGTATTCTTTTCCTCTAAGTATTTTCACCACAATTTTTTTCTGGTGTTTTACAGATATTAGTTTTTAAAGTCTTCTAAAATTGTAGTGATAATGGTTAATCATGGCGACTTAAGGTTGGTTCGGAACAACTAATTTGATTCAGATCTGAATCCAGGATTGAAAGAAAAAATATACTTTAAAATTTGTTGGAATCAATTTTTTTTAAAAACTGTACAAGGAAGATTTACTCTGGGTTTAATGAATAGTATCAGAAAAAAGGACCAAAAAACTAGTTTTCTGTTGCCAACATAATTCTTTGTTATTTAAGTCAATTCTAATTTACCAAAAGTACCGATTATTTTACTAGATTGTGCTACTAATACACAAGGCGAATATGTTTGTAGGCGTTGTGAGTTGCATTAAGCATTACTTTTAAAAATTTAGTTTAAAGTATTTAAGTGGCCATTTTTAATATTTTTCCTAATACGTGTTAGAACTAGGAGTTAACAATAATTAAAATTATGATTTAAATAAAAGGTATATATATGCATATAGATCTTTATAAGTAAATCAGCGTTAAATGTCATATTTAGTGAACGTTACAGAGGATTTATCAAGTATTGATAGATTTATTAATTTACTTATGTTTATATACTTATTGTTAAATACTATCTCATTATACTCTTATTTTTTTCAGGTGGATTTCTCAAAACAATGAATCATTTTGTGAGCCATTCCTGTCTAATGGGAATGCTGTCTTTCTTTGCCGCAATAATCCTTCTACTTGTTGTGTCCTTCCTACTGTACCCAATCCTCGTTTTGGTATTCTCGCTGCCCTAGAGGACAAATTCAGGGAAGGATTTAGGTAAGCAATATATATGTTTATTTATTATGAATATAGTTCTAGTAGTAGAAAATTACATGGATTTACTACCTACAGTATCTACGGTTCAAACTTCCTCTAGAGAAGTACTATGCTCAGCAAAATATAAATTCAGGTTGCTTTTTGCATGAAAAGAATTCTCATAGAATTATTGCCAATTAAAGGAATAACTATAACATAACTTACTGGAGTTTTAATAAATTATGTAGATTAAATTAAATACTTCACCACATTTATTAGTAAAAGTGTGAGGTCTCTTTTTCAGAATACAGTCTAGTACACTGGAGCCCCTACAGATCACTGTTTATGGGACTTGTCCCAATCCCATGCATTTGTGGAGTAACATAGATGTCGTATGTGGTAATGGGATGCTTGTGACCATGGTAAGTTAAAATCTAACTAATTTACTAGAGAGACTGATACCTTAACAATGCTTAACTCTAATAACCTTAATTGTTACGAGTTTAAAAATTTGCAGATAAACCTAAAATGGCAAAGAAATTAAATTCGGTGACATAATTAATTATAGTGATATTTTAGGACTCCACATCCGGTTCCTGTTTTTTGAATATCCTCAACATTATGCCAGGTTCTGTACCGAGATTCTTTTGGCAACAGACGCAGCTCTTAGCCACGTTCTCCAAAAAAAACCCAGATCAGTTGGTCTTTCGGGTGCTCGAGAGCTCTCAGGGTCTCAACATCACTGTACGAGGCACTTATTCGGAGAGGGACAAACCACATTGCTTTATTGAACAAATTGCTGTTATGTCATAGTATTTGTGCTCTTCAAAACAAGTGTTCTGAATATATCTTTTACTTGAGTTAGAAATACGTCAAATCACTAGAATAGTAAATATTTGAAAACTCACTTCACTCAAGAGTATTGCATAAATTATATAAAGAACTGTTCCCTAGGGTCGTTCTTAGGATGTACATTATGAATAGATTCTACTCGATGATATTGGAGAATATATCAGGTTTAAATGATAGAGGATTTAGGATTAAAAACTTTATTAAATAATAGATATAATTTCATATTTGAAAATTTAGTGGGAATCGTGTTGAAGACAGAAAATAAATCATGGGCGTCACATTCCTCGACATCCATTATTCGTAACGTAGGTAAACTCTAGCAACACCTTGAAGGACACTGTCGTCACTGCTAGTGACAATCGATCGCGGTCACTCGGTGGTCCAACATTGATCGGTGAGAGTGTAGACATGCTAGAGTGGCCTTCTGCTCTCCGTTCCTCGCACCCAAAGCTAGGCGGGCCTGTTTCTCCGCTGTCACAGACTCCCGTGGACAAGCTTCAGCTTATGTCTAATTTTCGAGATTTGGTGTAAAATTTGTACTTTCTAATGTACTAATTAACATATATGTTCTTCAGGACATCTATGCTTTCATTACTTCTTAATTCGTGTAGTGTGGTAGTTTTTATTATAGATATTTTCAGGAACCTTTAGCATACTTATGAAGTTTAATTCTCTGAATTATTTACTATTAACACGAGAAATACCATAAGCATTGCAAAAGCTACTTTTCTACAGTTTTTTTCAAATCGTAATGTTAGAAATTTGAATTCTAACTATGATATGCATAATCTGGTTATTTTTGAAATGTTTGTATGAAAATATACGGTGGTTTAGTGGGATATACAATAAGGTTCTAAAGTTTGATCTTTACTTATTTACGATTATCTATCTTATCTAACTCAAATTGAGTGAGAATAAGGGGAAGGTAGGAACAACTGCTTCAATTACTACAATGTGCCACAGATGTGGTTTCTTCGTTTTTGCTCAATATCAATAAAATATTGGCAGTACATTTTAGTTGAAATTTCTGAAATTATGTTATATGAACTATTGTAGATTAGAGTAGAAATTAGTTAGAAAATTTGGATGAGTAAGGTAACATTCGAAATAAAGTAGGTAAAGCAAGTTTTCGATAATTAAAAATTAGTAGGAATTAATACAATAGAAGGAAAAGTATAATTATTTCTTGCTTTTACTGCGATATTTGTTTATAGGTGACTTTTTTTTTAAATATTTGATTTAGTTGAGCCACCCCCTATTTCTGATTCTGCTGCGCTTTGATTTAATCCGCATATGAATAAACGAGTGTTTGTTCAAATGATTGTTATACTCTAGAAAAAATGTGTACTGATAAATCAATTTATATTCAAGTAATAGTAACTTTATTTTGTTACTGTGATTTTTTGTGCCCACTTTTAGATCTGATTACATTTGGTTTTAAATAATTAGCATTTAAGATGGTATATTTAACAATTAATCAATTCAATTTTGTTTCACTGCCATGTTTAGCCATTTCAGAACCACATTTATTTCTACACGTGGAATGATTTGGTTTGGTTTGGTTAATCTTTGTGACATAATTATTATATATAAACTACTAGGCAACATTGTTCACTGTTATCTGCCACTCATGAATTTTAAAATAGATTTGTTATTAATGCTGAGTCATCACTGACTGCACTTATTATCATCCAATAGTGTTGCTAAGAATTTGATTTTTATAGTTCTTAAATTTTAATGTGCAGGCAAAGTTTGCTCTCACCAACTTGTAAATCCAGCTCTCGTATATTGATATAATTATGAATGTGAGATGCGCAAACTATTAGATCTTAAGTAGTTAACTGTAGTTAATTGCAAAATCTCATAATTTATTAAGATGTTTTGTCACAGCTATTCCTAAGAATCTTGATTTGTCATGTGTACTCTAGTATAAGCTTTATAACAAGAAATAGAGTCTGATACGAATTGCACTTTCATAGGTGTTTGTTGAATGTCTATAGGTATAATTTTAAATCATATTCCAGCAGTTGCAAATGCCCTCATAATATGATTACTTTGATTTTACGAATTTTTACTGATTAATTACTTCTAGGCTTATGATATGGTAATACTTTTCTAAAGGATTTGTAGTTACGGCAAGAAATAACGTTAAAAGTTAATTTAATTCCGACTGTTTTTAAACTTTTTAAAAGGCAGCGATTTCCTTGGTTCCTGATTTCATTTTATATCATGCGTCAAGGCTGTCCGATCTGTGGACCGGGCTATTATGACATTATCTGAATGATATCCCACACAGCTGACCTCATTTGATTTTCTATTCTCTAATTCATCTGATGGGTTCTGATCCATCAGGTATAATTCATTAAATTTCAAAATACATGTAATCTTTATTTTTATTCTTTCAAGCAGTGTTCATTGCAATAAATTAAGTCGAAATGACAATTTTAAATTTATTTTATTTTAGCACTAATTATTTTCATCACTATCCTTCCGTTCTTTTTGTAACTATAAGCGATGATTTCTTGCTTAGTCATTTCGAATTGCAGTCATTTATTTAAAATAGATTATGCTGACTAGTGTTATTTGCTACTAACGACTTCGTTGAAGTTAATAGAACGTTTTATGTTCTTATTAATACTTATAATAGTACTCGTTAATACCTTGTATATTGTTAGCCGAAAGAAATTACTATAATGGGTTTACATATTCTATTATTATATGCAATACATTAAGTTTTTCATACTAGTAATGCACATTTTATTAGTGTTGAGTTTATTGTTCAAGAATCGATCAAACTAATAATATCAAAACCACTAATAAACTTACGCATTGATATAGAAATAGAAACAATGTCTCATAAATCGCATAGTTAAACCATATTTGACGAGTATTTCATTGATTAGGTCGTCGAACGCTATGGTGTCATCTTGTGTTGGCTACTGTATGTTTGGCAATAACCTTGACCCGTGGGACGTACTAGCTCTTTATGTCTAAGTTATTCGAATAACTGATAGAATATCAGACAGACAGAATTGAGCGCGTGGATGCTCGTCGCAAGAAATTCGAATTCAAGTTTAATAGATTACGTAATTTGAAAGTTTATCTGAACAGTGTTTAGAATAAGTGGATTACCGTAATGTTACGTAACTATTAAGCAATATCTACGTGAATAAATTTTTATTGTAGGTTGATTTCTGATTCGGCTAGTCTACAAAATAATTTATTAATTAAATATTTAACATTTTTCTTATTAAATTACCTTGAACTTCAGTAATTCTATATAAACGTCGTGCTGCTATACCATTTGTTATAGTTGTCCTTCGTATATTAATTTTAGCAGACAAGTAATTGGACTTATACGCAGTAAATTGATTTTCATTTAAATTATGTAAATATTATTAGTTTATATGATCCTTTATAGTGTTTGTATATAATAAACCTTCTGGTCTATAGTTGCCTTTTACTCCTTAGTATGTTTCATATTTGTTTATGCTGTATTATCAGTTCTAGGTAGTCCGAGGACCCGTGTCGTTGAGAACGGAGACACGGCCAACTCCTTTTATAGTCGCCTTGGTCGTGCGTTTACCGGAAATCTGAGAACAATATTTATTGCAGAAAAGATAGAATCTGACATTAAGCTGGTAATTATCATGTTTTACAATTTTCAGAGATAACTGAAAATCATATTTAGATTTCATCGGTTACGCAGGTGGCAGACGCCAGTGTCCATTAAACATGGGGCACAACCCAGGAGTCCTCGATGACATCGATCTCAATGCTCTTAGGGTAAGTTTCATATTAGTATATGCTATAACAAGTACTTTTTTTTTATAATTTCAATTTATGTTAATTTTATACATATTAATTTTGGGAGAAAATATGCTATATTCTTAGTTTTTTAGGATCCTGCTGGTATATTTGAATTGATTGAAGTTGTTGGTAACGGGACATATGGACAAGTTTATAAAGTTAGTATGCCTTTTTAAAAATTTATTTTGAAATTAAAGTATATCAAATGGTTAGATGTAAGGACATTTCCTAATTGTATTGAGTAGGGGCGACATGTGAAGACTGCTCAGTTAGCGGCGATAAAAATTATGAACATCAATGAAGACGAAGAAGAGGAAATTAAGCTGGAGATTAACATGCTGAAAAAGGTTAGTTTGTTCTGAAATTTTCGACCAAGAAATAACTTGCAGTGGAGTTAATAAGCACCAATGGGAGGACAGTAATTTATTTTTAAAGTTTAAAGTCTATTATATATTAAAATATCTCAACGCACTATTTGGCAATGAGTACCACTTGATCCCAATCACTTAGTTAAAATTAAAAATGAATTTGTGAAATACATTGTTTCTGCTAAACACATGCAACTTCTTAGCATGAGTATCCTATACAAGTTCAGTTATATCAAGAAACCGAAGCGAAAAGAAGGGTTTAATAAATATGAAATCAATATCTATGAATATAACAAACCTAGTATTAATATTTTATTAGTAGGGTTTTAAATTTAAAAAAAACCATTAGTTTATATATCATCACTTACAGGCGTGATTTTATGCTTGTATGGAACAATTAAATCGTCACTGTTATTTCATTTTTTTTTAAACAGTACTCTCATCACCGTAACATAGCTACATATTATGGAGCTTTCATCAAAAAGTTGCCTTCATCTACCGGAAAACATGATCAACTTTGGCTAGTAATGGAATTTTGTGGTAGTGGATCAGTAACAGATCTTGTGAAGAGCAGCAAGGGATCCTCAATTAAAGAGGATTGGATTGCTTATATATGCAGGGAGATACTTAGGGTAAGTCGATCCTGTTATAATCTGCTATAGAAATCACTAAATTCGATTTGAATTTTCTCATCATAGGGGCTTTACCACCTTCATCAAAACAAAGTTATTCATCGTGATATAAAAGGACAAAACGTTTTGTTAACCGACAGTGCCGAGGTTAAGTTAGTTGATTTTGGCGTATCTGCTCAGCTGGATAAAACCGTAGGACGGAGGAACACATTTATAGGGACTCCATACTGGTAGGTTTATCTCGACGACATTTAAAGTTATATTCATTTTAACATGTTAATCGATCTTTAATATTTTTGAATTGTTTAATCACTTATGTTTATTGGCACCTGTGTAATGAGGAAAAGAAAAAAAGAGGATCAGATAAGAAAAATGATAGACGTAACATAAGTGTTACATATAGTTATAATAATTGGAACAGAACTTTATAAGAGCTAAACATAAGTGCAATTTTTAAGTGATTTATATTGAGGATGGCCCCTGAAGTAATAGCGTGTGATGAAAATCCTGAAGCTACCTATGATTCTCGATCTGACCTATGGTCACTAGGTTGCAATTTTATTATTAATATCTTTTAAATGACTTTTTATACTTATTTGGAAGTTGAATACGGAAGCATTATTTGCTAGGTATCACGAGTCTAGAAATGGCGGAAGGGCATCCTCCATTATGTGATATGCACCCTATGCGTGCGCTGTTTCTTATTCCTCGCAATCCACCCCCACGACTGAAAAGGACCAAAAAGTGGTCTAAAAAATTTGAGTCATTTATAGGTATGTTGTCGCTGTTTCATTATTCATGCTTTACAACACTGGAATATGAGCTAATGGTTAACAGTTTGCGTTCTACTCTATTAACTAGGGCGAGTTGATGATGACGGAAGTCTAATTCACTGATAAAGTTGTTATATTAAATAAAAATTAAATGATGCTATATTTAAGAAACAGTACTGGTGAAAGATTACCACCAACGGCCATATACCGATCAGTTACTGCGCCATCCCTTTATTAGAGATCAACCTCCCGAAAGGAGTGTACGAATGTCGATTAAAGATCATATAGATCGTCATAGAAGGATCAACAAAAAAGGTTTAGTTTATATTTGGTTATATATATATATATATATATGACATGTCATTTTGTAGATGAGACTGAATATGAGTATTCGGGTAGTGAGGAGGATGAACCTAATCAGGCGAAAGCACCAGGAGGAATTCGTGATGGTGAGATTTTTACGCTTTTACCCATTATTTTGTTTGAAAAATCTAGAAGAAAGTAAACTAATAGGACAATGTATAGCTTAGTAAAATTATAGTTAGCTAAAACCATAATAACAGATAGAGTATTATTCGGCTAGAATGACATTTATAAAGTCTAACATTTTATCTTCTTAACGTGATATCTGGTGTTTCGAAATCAGGATGTAACCTGATCCATAGGAAGAATGGAAAGTGAATTAGCAGGCCAGATGCGTTTAGTTTTGCAAATAATTGTCGTTCATAATATTGTGAGAAAGATACTAATCGTGTTTGATATATATATCTTTAAAATGAAATGGAGCCCATCTATCCACATTCCTAAGTGATGCTTTTATTGTAGGTATTTTCCAGTGACTAATTTTCTTTATGAAACAATTAATTTTTCCAACTGTCAAATAAAAAGGCTTCTGGAAATGTTAGTGATTTCTTTTGTACATTCTGTGACGAAATTCCTTTCAGATTCAGAAGCAGCTTCAATGGTTCCTATGGACAACACTCTACGCAAAGGATTTCAGCGAATACAAGAGGCGAGCAGAGGCGCATTTGAGCAAGCAGGTGCCCAACAGTTGAAGAGAATTCCTAATCAGGAAAGACCAACAAGCAGCCCACATCATCATTATAGGTGTCCCGTACTTTCTTTATTAAAAGATATGATTGAAAATGAGATGTATTTTTAAGTAAAGTCTAATTTGAACTAAAGGTATGGTGCTGATGGTCGTAATCGCGAAGAAGCAGTTAAATTACGAGCGCAAGCAGCTGTAGCACGACCGGTTGTAGACCCAAGGAGAGAAGTAGAGAGGTCGGATAGAGAAAGACGGCAAAGACCTATAAGCCATCATCAGGTATGTTTCTATGTATATAAACTTAGCTATGAAATCCATGCTGAATTCATATTTTTAGCGATCTCCTCAACAGTCACACCCTGCTGCTCCACATTTGGCAGATCTTGCTAACTATGATAGGCGACGGAGATCAGAAAGAGAAGAGAGAAGAGAAAGAGATAGAAGTAATGCCAGAGATAAAAGTGGTAATTTCGATTTGTCTATTGGTAGAAAGCGTTTCTGAATTTAACAGATTTAACGTACTTTTTATAGCTCATAGAGGTATGCCTGTTGCACGGGTCTCTGCAAATGTGGCAACGGGTCCTTTGAGGAAGATGAGTGAACCTGTGCTCCATCCTCAACAAGCACGGCCCGAAGTATGTACTGAGTAGAATTTACAAGTAATCAATTAATATTAAATTTAAATGTTCGTGATATTAATTGTTTTTGCACTAAGGACTTAGACGCTTTGGCTTGTGAGTTATCCCGAATGGGAGGGTCCGCTTCTGGAAATGGGGGTGGAGGAGGTGTCTCACCCCCACCGCCAGCTCCTCCTCCAAGAGATACTTCAATTGGTAACGTGTCTGATATAGATGATGTGAGTGTTTTTTTTCAATTATTACTATAGTTCTTCTATAAAATTGCAAATATTTGGGAAATAATAAGTGATTTTGTCGAGGAAATTAAGCATCATTAATGTTAAATTTAATAAGGATTCCCTTGGTGGTACTTTACGTGGTCCTAATAAACCACTTCCACCAACTCCAACGGAACAGTCTCCATCTGCTGGTGATGCAGACGAGGATGGAACATTGCAGCAACACAGAAGAAATGGCGCGGGTGTAGTTAGGCCTATTATGGTAAAGGCTGCCAGTATGCCTGATGTGAGTTAATTTTGGTATATCTATTAAATTGTAGATTTAAGTTATTATGTTTTAGCAAGCTGTATGCTCTCCTCCTGAATTTGGAATGGGTGAAGATTCTTCGGAAAGTGATGACGATCAGGATATTCGGGCATCGATTCGTCGACCATTTGGACCTAATCCTCTTCTCCCACAGGTACAAATTGATCTTAATTAATCCCATTTTAAACTAGGATGTGTTAGCTTTCAAGCAAAGTTAACGAAGTATTCATCGAAATTTATTATTTAAATTTTCTTGATCTATATTTTAGGGTTCTAATGCTACTCGTAGTAATGGCCCACTAGCTATGCCAGATCTTTTGCCAAAAACCCCTGAATTCCGCCGTCCTTTCGATGAACATACTAATGAAGATCACACTGAAGAGGTATATTTGTTTAAATCTGTACTACTAATTAATATCTATTATCTTAAGTATGATATTATGCTTATTTGTGATTAAAATAATTTATTCCGAACTATTATATATGAATCAACGTTAATGTGAGCGCACAGTACTAGGGTTCTAGCTGTCGCATGAATGATGTGATCTAACCCAATTATGCATTGACAGATAGCATCGCTTTTCGGGAGCTTCTACGTAAGTTTTGTCCTTAATGAACGTGAACTAGTTTGTGTTTCCCACATTTTGGGTTTCGTCAGCTCGTGTCTTAGTTTAACTAGTTGGATAAGAAAAGCAGAATTTTCGAAATAGATAGATGAAAATGTATGTTGGTATATAGTATAATACTAATTCAATGGGTATACCATCCATAGATGTTTCGAGAATTTTAGCATGTTCCTTTGCTTGTCGTGATGGAATGATACTCACATTTTAAGTGATTTCCTAGTTTATTAGTTCTCCTTGTAAATCTACACTAAACTGTTTTCATTAAATTTTGTTTGCACTTTTCAACGATGGGATTCTTATATTCAATAAGAGAAAGCTCACTGTTATTCTTCAAGACCTAGTACTCCCTAAGTTTAGCATGTAAAATGGATACATGCACAATTTTTATTTAATTTAGTTATCCACGTTGTACTAATGAAAAGCTATGGTGCTTTAGCAACCTCAAAACGTATCACTGTCTTCAAACGGTTCGAAGTCATCACTTCACCAACCCTCCTCTGCCAGAGAACGCGAAAAATCATTTGTTGGCTTCTTTGGAGCAGGAATGGGATCAATGGGAGGCGGAACTGTTAACAGACCAGGAAGAGCTCAAGATACCAGTCAAGTTCAGGTAAAAAGTAGTTACTATATATATATATATATATCTTTGTGGACTTATTTTTGTTAGTTTGCAAAGGCGTTTTGTAGGTGAACGTGAATCCATCGCAGAATGGAACTCATATTGAGTCTGATGCACCAGAGATCCGGAAATATAAAAAAAAGTTTAGCGGAGAGATTTTATGTGCTGCTCTGTGGGGAGTGAATCTATTAATAGGGACTGATGGTGGGCTAATGCTTCTCGATAGAAGTGGTCAAGGAAAAGGTGATTGAATCATTATATTTTAGATTATCTTACTTTACTATACATATTTTTTTACAAGTTATAAAGGAAGAAAGATCTTATAGAACATGTGTAATAATTATTTTCACCTTCAGTTAAAACAACTCTTTTCGTTTACTATCAATTATTTGGTAAATAAGCTGTTATGGCACTTATAATTACGATGTAGAAATGGCGATAAATTAATGTACTAGGAAGTTACTTTGCTATTAATTAGTATTATTTTTAGTGTATCAACTGATAAGTCGTCGACGTTTTGAACAAATGACCGTCTTGGAAGGACAAAACATTTTAGTGACTATTTCTGGAAGAAAACGGCGTATTAGAGTGTACTATCTGAGTTGGCTCAAACAAAAGATACTCCGCACAGAAGTAAGTAATTAAGCAACCATTTTATGAGAAGGGTAAATCTATAGCTAAAAATAAAGCTAAACATTGTTCTAGGGTTCAGGCGGAGGTCTTCCTGCTGAGAAACGTAATGGTTGGGTGAATGTTGGAGATCTGCAAGGAGCCATACATTTCAAGATTGTTCGCTATGAGCGTATTAAGTTTCTTGTTGTAGGATTAGAAAACAGTATAGAAATCTACGCATGGGCACCGAAACCATATCACAAATTTATGAGTTTCAAGGTAAAAAAAGATCGATTTTTGCAAATATCAGAAGAATTATCCTCTACATTTGTAACCTTTTAGTTATTACTAGTTATATTTCAGTCATTTGGTTCGTTATCGCATTTACCGCTTATCGTCGACTTAACTGTAGAGGAGAATGCTCGCTTGAAAGTACTCTATGGATCGCATGAAGGATTTCATGCCATTGATCTTGATTCAGCTGCAATCTATGATATATATCCGCCACCTAATGTAGGATTAGATTTTTCTTATGTTAACATTTGTTATACTATTTTTTAACCTAGTATTAATTTCAGCCTCAACAGAATATGACACCTCATTGTATAGTTGTACTACCTAACAGTAATGGAATGCAGCTTTTACTTTGTTATGATAGTAGGTTGATCTGTATTTTGAAGAGAAGATAACTCGTTGATTTAGAATTTAACATTATTGGACGAAATGTCATTACTAAGTAATTTATATATTTAGATGAGGGTGTATATGTCAATACATACGGAAAAATGTCGAAGAACGTTGTTTTACAGTGGGGAGAAATGCCTAGTAGTGTTGGTGAGAAATATTGTTTTGGTACTCAAATATGAAAAATATGAAGTAAGATTAGTTCTAGAGCAATGTTTAGTTAACGTATGATGTTATTTATAACCAATTATTTCAGCATATATCTCAACAGGACAGATTATGGGATGGGGAAATAAGGCTATTGAGATTCGTTCCGTGGACACTGGTCATCTTGATGGTGTTTTTATGCATAAAAAGGCACAGAAGCTTAAATTCTTGTGTGAAAGAAATGATAAAGTAGGAATATATTTTGATATTAGTATATAATACGATTGAAATAGTTGTAATTTTTATGTTTATAAATTTCAGGTATTCTTCTCATCTGCCAAAGGAGGAGGGTCGTGTCAAATCTATTTTATGACCTTAAACAAGCCTGGACTTTCGAACTGGTAAGGTAACGTGTTATTCTGCCTCTCGTTTATTATGGAACTATTTTTTTCTGGCCATATATGGTCTCTTATATGTATATATGTGCTGTTTTTCTCCAGTCCCTTTTTGTTAGCTGCATAATTTTTCTTGTTTTGCTCATCAGATCGTTGTATGATTTTCTATAGGAAGTTCGAATCATTTTTATGCGGTGAATTACTTAGAATTTTCTATATTACGAAATAACTTCGCACTACTGTTTAACCTTGGAAAATAATATCAACCATAAATACACCGTATTTAGGAAGGGTTAGAACTTTCTAAGCAGAGTACGAATCGCTTTATTATATTCCAATGAGTTTTTACATTTCAATCCGTTACTTTATAACTAAAAATATTTGCAAAATAGAGCTCTAATATTATATCGGTGCAGTATATGTTAATTGCTAATTTTGTCATGTTAATGCGTTTTTTCTCTTCCCCCTCCCCCCGATAGTAACAAGTGCTCTGTATTTTTGTCTTTGAACATGAGATTCAAAAGGCATTTTTGTTTGCGTTTTATTGCGCGATTTATTGAAATGTCTATCAGATGTGATAAAGATAATGGTTAGGTTCCGTTGTACCACCTGAAATTTAGTGGATTGAATGGAATCATTCCAACAAATTAGTCGTTTTGAATTACATTTCGATGAATTGACTATATATTGTGAAATTTAAAGGGATGTTCTATCTACGACTCGTATTGAAGAAATTTAAGAAAAATAAATAACTCATTGAAAATGAACTAGTAAATATTCAAGGGGCAGAAATAGCTAAGTTTAAGGAAGAGAAATATCTAAATAAGTGGTAAGATGTTGAAACCATAAATACTTCCTTTACATATTTCAAGTGAGGTACCATCTTAAAAGTTAGAAATAGGTACTACAATTTGTCGGATTAAAGCCTTTTAAAGGAGGGTATCATTAGACTTAGTATTGATTTTTGATCAAAGAAAATTTATGGAACCACAGTGCTGTTGCTCCAATTTAACAAAGTGAGGATGTGACAAGTGGAATTTATAGGGTCAGTTACTTATATTTGCTTGTTAATTAGTAAGAAAATACCATGATATCAGATCCTATGAATATATAAGGACATAAAGAAATAAGGTAACTGATCTTATCTGGGAGTTACATGAATGCTTTCAGTGTAAGCCATTGTTTAAGTATTTCCTGGTTATCATTACATGAGTTTTCTCCCCTATTGTGTGCTATCTGCCCATCTACGACTACTATCGATTAAAATCTGTCGCTTCTTCAATCCCTCTGTTCATAAAAATTGTAAGTGATTTTAAATCAACTATTATTCACCTATTTATTTATTTATATTGTAAAATAGTGAAAGATATACTACAGATTTAGCTTATATCGAAGGATTAGCAGGAGAGATGGTTAAGGATGAAAGCTACTATCAAGGATTGACTTGGAGAATGGTAAGAAGAAGATATCTTAAAAAGTGGATGGGTTTAGTGATAGTAAAAGTATATTCTCGGTGGTGCTGAGTATAGGGATGATTACGTGTGTCGCCTTTGCTTGGGCTCTAGCCACGCAGTTCAGCCAATGGGCGCTAAAAATTGATCCAGTAAGTAGTAATTATTTTATATTATATTATTATATATGAGACAGTGTTTAATGTCATGAATGAATAACACTATCAAAGTGTGGTGATTGTTACGAGGAATTATTAAATTATAATGAAATACTGATTTTGCTATACGCATACTATTTTCTGTTTAACTAGTAGTTTTTGTGAGATGAGTGTTCCTAGAATCATTTCTATGCTCCATACAACATGATGTGGTTCAACACAAACTTCATGATATTATGTTATCCTGCTTTTGTCACCTATGAGATTATTCTGAAGAGAAATATTCGTTGTTCACATAAGTAAGTGTTAATCCTATTTAATACTATAGTATTTAAACCATGTTTTTTTAACAATATGTGGAATTTATTATTTCGGTGATTTTTTTTCTTTTTTTAAATTTATTTCCAAATCAAACCAAAACAAAAGACTGAATTCTTACTTTAAAAATCGATATTTTATACGGATATATTTTGACAATTTATTTTAGCAGATTTAGATAAAATAGTTGAATTAAGGTTGCTTAACACAACCTTATTATGAGTCATATTTTTAAGAAATATTATTAAAAATAGTTCAAAAATGTATACTACTAAACTCTTAGCAAAATTTAATTTGATTTCAATAAAATTGGGTGATAATTTATATGGGTAGCATGAAAAGTAAAGAATATGTAATGCTCTATTCATAGCTACTATCACCTTCAGACAAGCAATGTTAATATTCGCTCCTCGTGGTCTCCATCCACTGTCTCTGATGCGTTACGTTTTTCCTTTCATGGTATTGTGGGCGGCAGCCAACTACACATACTCAATTTCTCTCGTGAAAATATCTGCAAGCGTAGCTACATCGGTATCCTCTTGCAATGCTGCTATTGTTTACCTTCTCTCTATTCTTCTTCTCAAGGATAAATTTGTTATCATGAAGGTTCTGTGGTATTATTTTTTCAGTTTTTTTCTATGGTTAGATATTATTTTAATGTAAAAGTTTATATACAGGGTTATTCAAAAGAAAAGATTTATGTACCCTTATTTGTTTGCATAGTTTTTTTTATTATAATACAATAAATCTAAGTATATTTAATACTAAGCTTTGTTAGTAAATGTGGCCCTGCGGTTAAGTTTTGTAGCAGTTTTACCAAGAACGGGATTAGTTTCAATTAAAGGTCCATAAAATATTCACTTAAATTTTTATAGAAGAATACTGCTGAAGCTCGGGAAAAAGAGAAAAATAGTTTTAATTTATTCAGATATGATATAGCAACCTGGAATTGTAACTATTTATTGGATTATCCTGTATATAATATTTACATACTAGTGATAGGGAAGAATTCTATAGTTATTATTGTTTAGCTCCTAGCTGTACTTTTTGCTGTATCAGGAGTAGTGTTAATATCTCTTGACGAGAAGATGAATGCCGAGTGGGATGGGATTATTCTTTCTGTTTCTTCTGCCACTTTTTCCGCATTTTATAAGGTCTGTCAATATTAATAGTTAAAATAGAAAATGGTAGATAACTGAAATTATTACATATTTACATAGAAATCTAACCACTCATTACTAATACCAATACTATAAGGTTAGCTTTTTCCAGGTTTTGTTCAAACGGCTTTTAGGAAATGCGGACCTTGCGCAAGTTTCCCTCTTTATGACATGTCTCGGTTTCATAAACCTAGTACTCAATTGGATTCCTGGCATAACTTTAATATTAATTGGAAAAGAGTATATTGAGTGGATGTTTGTTCCTTGGGTACCAATCTTTGGAGCTGCTTTTCTTTCATTATGTTCGTCATTAATTTGTTCTTGACAATAGATACCACTTTTCTTCACAATACATTAAAAAGTCTATAGGTTAATGATTTTATCTATATAATCATCTTTGTCTAGTATTCAACTTCTTGGTGAACTTCGGTATTGCCATACTACATCCTCTTGTCATTTCAATCGGCATGTTGATGGGAATTCCACTGAGCACAGGTGAATAAGTTATTTCATTTTATAAACTTATTTGAATGAGTTTGTAATTTTTTTTATATTGATATAGGTGAAGAGCAAATATTACATCGATAATACGTATAGTGGTAGATATATTTACTTTTCAGCAATCGATATAATAATTCATCATGTACCCACTTCTGGTTTTTTTCTCGGAGGAACATCCCTCATTATCATTTCCTTTGTACTCATAATCTTCCCATATAAGATTATATGTCGGTCAAATGCAGTAAAATCGGAAGAAAGTCGTATTAATTCTCTTACAAAGGTGAACCACATGAGCTATAGGGTATCTTCTACGAGCACAGTTGATACATTAAATTAGATGTCATATAATGCTTTTTATATCATTAGTTCAGTGTTAACACGATCTCCACTTCAAGATTATGTTGATTTATAGGGGATAATGGAAGGATTCCTTTCCAATTTTTAAAACGCGATTTTACAAGCATGTTAATATGATCAATAATCATTTATTCATATTCCTATCTAAAACTTAAAATAAGCTTATGATCTTAATAAGAGAAATGTTACCCATTGCTTACGTTTCTTATTTTATCCCTGTTCATTGTATTTTAGCTTCCAACATAGTAAAAAGTTATAGCATACAACTTCTTATCAAATCGTTCTCTCTACTGCACCAAATAAATTATCTGCGTCTCAAAAATGCCTGCGCTTATGGTCATCTGATTGATTCCATACCACGAGTAGCACAAATATTGACTGTGTGTCTATTGGTGACCGAGTAAAGTACATACCAAACATTGATATCGACGTGAAGAGGTACGAATGCTTCATCTTTGATGAATGTCCTAGCCAAAATGATGCCTTGGAATATTTCGTTTTACCCCAAGTAGGAATATTTATTTATCCTTGTTATTCGGACTGAACTTTGATTCTCACTGTTACAGCAAACAAAAGGATTGAGGACATAACTGAACGTCTTATATTTAGCTTATTAATTTTCATGGAAAACTAAAGTTCCAATTAGAATATATCTATACATTTTTGCAGCTTTTAATAGTTTAATGAAGAAAATGCGTTCAGGCACTTTTCACCTATTCGACTTACAAAAACCCTTATATGTAATTTTCCGTTAAGGTGAGAATCACCGACCTCTTAGGCTATATCGATCCAATCTGTTAACATGCCTATTATTGACCCTATGTCGATGACAAATTGTTTAGTGCCAAAATAATTCCCGCCAAAACGCGATTTAAAACATTGTAGCAAAATGAGGTGAATGGCTGGGGCTGCTCTCTTAGGTATTAATGCCTATTGGTCAATGTTTGAGTGCATAGATGTCCATTCTGGGTAGTCGACAGTTTTTTTGGAACCATTATGTTAAATAAAAATTGCTTTAGCAGATTTAATTTGTTATTATCATTCTAGTATTAATATAGGCGTCACCATCTGTTATTTACGCCATTACGTTGAGATTATTTTATCGAAATTATGTTTGTATGTTCGTTTTTATATTGGTGATTTATATAAGGGTTTAAAAGAAAACATTTGTTTTAATACTACGAATTTGATTTCTTATTAGTAATAAGGAACATTCCTAGAGATATGGTGACATGTTGAAATGTACGTTGCGTTATCCATAAAACCGTGACAAAACGTAGATAGATTTATTTTCCTATACTGATGAATTGTAAAGTACAATATATTGAACAATATTTTTTCAGTGATATTGACCTCTGAGAACAAGAGCTTGAGCATTGGTGATAAAGCTACTGGCATAGTATAAATATGGATTATTTACTTGATAAGTATATCTTCGATACTCTTCCTATACCAATATCACCAGAAACAAAAAAAGCTATAGGTCAGAAAGCATTGACTATGGTTCAGGTATTTAAACTTTCTGTTATTTAGAAATTAACAGTAATTGACGGCATAGTTGTTTTATAACAATCTTAATAATTGGTTTCGGTTGTTGAACGGGATTTTATTTCATTTTGTTCAGATTGTATAATTTACATTTAAATTAAATTTGTAGTGGGCTGATTGGCTGTGTAAGTGGCAAGATCCCATGAAGATTTACGAGAATCATACTTCCTTTTTGTTTGGCGAACTTTTATTTTTTTTGCTCTGCTTTCTAACATTTATTCATGGTGGGGCCTGTTTTATTCACTAAACTTTAAATATTCTGCCATTAGATTTCTCTGAGTATTAATTTCATGCTAGCATATCGTCATGGTGGTCGTTTAATGTACGTCTGGATAGGTATTACTATTCATGCCCTCAATGTTGAAAATCTGTGTTATTGGATTCCTGATATGGATAATTTTTGGCAAGCGCAGGTGAAGTTGCGAATTTTCGTGTCACTCTTTCTGCAACGTTTATCGTCTACTTTAATTCTAGGGTATCCTCACATTTTTTGGTATGCGTGCACCTCTATATATACTTTTCGGTATATATCATATGTTTGATTATACGGCATATGCGTTGGTTAGTCGGTGAGTCTACAAGTCATATTGTCTTTGCTATTTCATCTTCTATTTTTACTGCATATTTAGGCTTCATTTACCTTGGTGGGCAGAAGGCCCGGCGGTTGGACTTGCTGCAGTAATGCTCGATCTACCTTATGATATAATGGGAATCAAACTTTTGTGGTGGACTTGGCATGATACTGATCCAAACATATATGATAGGTATGAAAAGTTACAACAAATTAGGAATGTTCTCTCCGATTTACATGGATGAACTTTACTGATCCTCATCTTGTAGGATGTACTGGGTACCATGGAATTCGTATTATTTCCATGCAGCATTTGCTTGTTCATTTGTATGGGTTCTGAAATTATCTCGAAGATTTCTTCTGGAAGTTGAATATGATTGGAAGAAGTATGTTTTTCACTTGCATTATTTGTTGGAATTATGCTTTTATGCGAGGTTTTCGTAGATTTCCCCGTGAACTACTATGTGCACTTTTGGCGGGAGTACTTGCCTTTTGGATTGGATCACTCCAGTTTGCCATTCTCTACCACCCACTCCATGATATATTTGGTGTATGATACCTTAATGTTATAAGTGAAAGTAAGGATGAAAAAAACCTATACAATTTTAATTTAGGTTAGTTCCGAAATAACTACTATTTTATTCCTCAGCGTCTATGCCGTCATAGTTATATCTGCCGACAGAAATAATAAAAACCCAGAAGCAAAAAGTGGTAGGTAACAGCCAATTTTCTTTGACTTTATAATTAACATTTTTCCCAGGTAGTAAGTACTGGTTTGACGAGCTGTCTTGTGCTATTGCCATCGAGTATATTTTCTACATGATTCTCGTCATCATAGCAGACCCCGTTAACATCATCAGTGAGGTTAATTGGATTTATAGTTGGTTGGCTTTTCATCTAGATTTACACAACGTTTTTTAAACGTAGTCTATACTAGGGTCTACATCAACCAATCGGCGCCTGTGATAAGTATCAGAGTGTACATACACCAACTGGAATGGTGATTTGCTAATTTTTACATCTATACAATGCATTTATTCTTCTCTATGCACAAGCCTACAAATACATCCGAAGAATATATCTTAAATACTAAATTATTTTTTTTAGGTTCTTAAAAAAAAGAAGTATTTGTGCACATCGGATTACGACGAGAAATATTTCGATTTCCACTGTGTTCCAAACGGAATTCCTAAACAGGTATGAAGCCTATTCTTTTAAAAACCATGATTGGCGTGCTACTATAATTTGATCATTTTAGCATGAGGATGGCGCTCCCTTGGAGTGGTACACTGTTTGTGGAACAAATTTTGAAAATCGGGCTGAGTATATTGCAATAATCTGGTGAATCTTTCGGATCAGGTTCTCGTATTTATGTCTTGACTTTCATGATAGTAGTTTCAGGGGGGCGTGCATTATATTTGGCTGGCTCTTCTATCAAATAGCTGCTCGTTCTGGATCAACGCCCCGCGACAACATAAAGGTTTTTAAGGCGTCAGTTCATCTAGAAGTAAGACAAATGAGTAATTTAGGTCTACCAGCGTCGGAACAGGGAAGATAAGAGATCTGTACCAAATCTTTCCGATACCACAAAGACTGAGATATCCAAGAGCTCTCAAAATCATGCCAATAAGGTCAAGATTCAGTGATCTATTACACAGCACTACACGGTGGCTTAAGTATGTAGCTGCTATAGCACCTAAAACGTGCATGCTCCTTCCTTTCCAGCTCTCTCCAGTACGTTCAGCATCTGCTCTGGAACCACCAGTGGCTCACAATCTATCCGTAATCAAAAGTCAGTCGCTTGAGAATGACCGCTTCAAGTCCGGGACACCACTTAATTCCCTGGAGCCTACAAGAGTCCTTCGTTCAAGATTTAGGAAGCTTAACAATTAAGTGTTATACTTGCCTTTCTAGGAACCTATTGTTTATTTTGACGTATAAAAGCGAATAAAGTAGACTACAGTCGAGTCATTACTATAATTGACTCGGCACCGCTGGAGTCTTCCGAATCTGAACGGGTGACTTGGTTGATTGTGCAGGGCAAATACGGAGACTTATGGTCCTCCATATCTGCTTTTAGTAGAACCGTGCGTGGGTCCGGATCCGCCATTATAATATGAGGATGAGAAGTAGGCTGTAACTAGGGGATATGATTGTTGTAAATGGAAAGGAAAGCCCCGTAGACCGCTCATTACTCATACCTTGGAATTATAATTTATTAAATTGTAAACAAGCAGGGGTCCCTCATTTTAAATCCAGAGAGCATTACAGCTATTCCATAGTGCTCTCATTCTTCCTTAATGTTTTTATTGGATAGGGATATTTTTTCGTTGGGAAGTGAACCTAACTTGAGAACACGGGACCTGTTGATTTCCTATGCAGCGCGTAAACGAATGGTCAATCCATCATAGCGCTGGGAACGTTTCAAACCATAACATTCCCCACTGAAATTGATGTTTCATCTGGTTGGGTAGCATTACCACTCTCCGTCTTGTATCCACTATGATGAACATTCTTCTAGCAAACCATCTAGCCTCATGAGTTAGGTTCACTTCCCAACGAAAAAATATCCCTATCCAATAAAACATTAAGGAAGAATAAGAGCACTACGGAATGACTACCATGCTCTCTGGATATAAAATTGGGATCTTTAGGTATCTTTTATCGTTACAACATTTAGATTGTACCAGCATCTCAAGTATGTGAGAAATGAGTGGTTTTAGATATACGGGAACACGCGGTTTATAGACCAATTCAAAAGCTAGATCTAGTAACCAGTTTCTAATGTGAAAAACTACAATGCACCTTAGTCTATCCATAAAGCTAACCTCACATCCCATCCACCCATCCTCCAATCTGCATTCTGGCCATATTACATATTTTGCCGTATCTTTGTAACGTAGTTTAATAAACGATCGTGTTTCGCGATTAACAGAATCATGTTTCTTGTTGAGAAACTGGAAATTATCTGAATCATTATAAAGTGGAGGTAATTGGAGCAGTGAAGAGAACAACCTGAAAGCTGACGGCTCTTTTGAATACGCTAGCGTTACTTTCCAGGCGAATAATATTATTTACACTAGCTGCTCTAGCTCCTCGATGAGAAGTAGAAGGTAGACAAACATCCCTCTCGGATTGCCACATACTGGAAGACGTTTAATAAGTTTCTAAATAGCGGCGTACTAATTGTTTTCCTTAAGGTCCGCTGTTACAAGAAGCACCTAGAAAACTTAACTTTTTCTACAGAATAGGAAGGTAAAAAAAACAGATGATTTACCATCACAATTAAATCATAAAGACTAAAAAAAAATAATCTGGTATCCCATTTAAACCCACATGAATTTTTATTTGAAATTTAGAAATAAACCCATATAGAGTTCACTTGTGGACCAGTAGCACGGTTTAAAAAATCTCTTATGTCGTAATAGTTATATATTGTCAAACCAGATCACTGGTAAAACAACAATAGAATCTTTTAAATAGTAGGAAAACCACGGATGATCCTTTATAAATAAGAGAATCTAAAAGTCAAGAGACGATATCTCACAAAAATCACTCTTCTAGTGCAAATTAGTATCTTTTCAGCTAAATTAAATGTATTAAAAACAAAACGGGCAACAGACCAAATTAGTCACCTGTACTAATCGATGAATGGAACAGCAAGATACACTTTTTCTTTCACAGCATCACTTTTTCATGAGCACAATGTCCGTACATGTCACTGTACTATAAAACTATTTAGCAAATAGAAGTTCTACGACAAATGATTAAAGTATTCTAGAAAGCCGAGCAGGCAAAGAAAATGTCAAATTATCCATATAATAGATCGAATGCTTGAAAGACCAAACTAGAAAAAAAAATCGCTGAAGGGTTCATTCTAAAAGGATAATAATCAATAACGTAACCTTAAGTTGCAGGCAGATAAACACATTGATTTATGCAAAATTTACACGATGTCACGGAACCAGAAATTCCAGGAACGCATTATATTTGTATAATACCTGCAATGCAGTTTAAAATGAAAGTTCTTCCAAATATTTGGTGGTTAAAAGAAATGACATACATTTAATAGAAAATCTCGGACTTGTTGCATAACCGTATCAATATGGGTAATTAAAATATAGGGAAGCCAAATTATATTCATTACAATTTCTACATAAAAGCTCTTTAATAACATTACAAACCTCTGAAAAAATAGATACTTATAAAGATTCACAGCGAACAGGTTTTATTGAATACGTGCCATACATTCTAACAGGAAACTTGTATAAATATAGTTGAGGATGGTTTAAAGCGAGATGCATACAACGTTTGTTATGAAGATTATGTCACATTTAAATTAATATAATATTCTTACTGCCAGACAAAGGAGAATATTAAGAAGAACCATACTTTTCCATCCAATCGGTATACTGACGAAGATTTTCCTATAAATATGAATCAATACGTAAATTATAGACTATAAATATATTTGTAATTTCATTAATACTTAAAACACCTACTTCTGAAACAGATGGATTTGTATCTCTTAAAGCATCAAGAAAATCTTGTTTAGTAACTGGAAGGTCCAGATCTTCTTGGGCCATACTGGCAATCTCTGCCGGAGAATAACTATCGGTTAGTCTGACATAAAAAAGAAGTGGTTGTAATTAATTTAGTCCGAGATTTTAAATGAGCACAAATCGGCTAAATGTATTTTAGGATAACAAGCCTCTTGACTCCCATAAGTGCTGCCTCTCTGCAAACATTCGATACATCAGCGCCTGAGAAACCATTTAATCTCTCCGCAATACTCTCAAGGTCGACATCATCCGCTATCTTTATCTAGAGATAAACACTACTTATAAACTATCTCTAATAGATAAGAATCGCATGAGACCTTTACTAGAAAATTTACCTCTTTCAATGCCGAATTAAGAAGTGCTAGTCGAGCTGTCTTATCCGGTAAAGGGATATATATTCTTTTTTCAAAACGACGTCGAAGCGCCTCATCTATAAAATACACTTAAAAATTAAAACACAATTAATACACGTAAATTTGTAGGAACAAACCAAGCATCCAGGGAAAATTTGTAGCAGCTAGTACAAGTACCCTTTTACCCTCTTGTTCTTTAGAAAATCCATCCATTTCAACGAGCAGTTGACTCTTCACTCTTAAAGTAGTTAATTATGGAATTACATGAAATTATATGTTCATACGATTGAAGTATTTTAAACCTCCGGCTAGCCTCATGCTCATTAGATTGTCCTCTCTGACTTCCGATTGTATCTATTTCATCAATAAAGATTGTAGACGGTGCATGATGCCTTGCCTAAAATCCTATGTTAAAGATTTATTTTGAGCCTTCCATTTTCTAAACCATATACTAATATTATATACATGTCTGATCGCTTAAACTATCGAATAACTTGCCATTTCGAATAGTAATTTCACGAGCTTCTCGGAGTCACCTCTCCATTTACTAGCTAAATCACCACAATTTACAGCAAAAAATGTGGTTTTACACTCCGTAGCAACAGCCTTTGCTAGAAGAGTTTTACCCGTACCCGGTGGACCAACCATACAAACTCCTCGCCATGGTCGACGAATTCCCTATAATATAAACATAAATGAGAAAAGAAAGAAAGCCAATTAACTTACATTAAAAGATATACCTTGAAAAAATTAGGCATAAGTGCTGGCAGTATAATAGCTTGTTTAAATAATTTTTTAGGTTCATCAAGTCCTGCGATATCATCCCATGCTACGTGAACACCTTCTCTACTCATTGTCTGCTCAATAGCAGAAATGAGTTCCTAAATGAAATTTTTAATACTCTACGAAAATAACAGTGTTGATGGTTTTTTAAATCAACATACTATCATTTAAGAACTAGCATTTGTAGCAATAAAACATAGTACGCTAGAAAAAATTACGAAAGAATAACTAACTGGACAATACCCTTGTGGAACAAATTCATCTTCCTTTTTTTCTTCATTCGCACCATCAATCTTATGTAATTCAGATGTATCAGTATTAGTACTAAAAACATTGTGAAAACAATATGCAATCATAACTAACTCCTACGAAGATTTTCAATGAATATTAATTAGTTCTGCATTTAAAAAATTCACCTTGCCTTCTTATTCTTTTTATCACTAATAAGACTTTGACTGCATGATTTTTTAACTGGACGCTTACCAACCACATCATCTACATCATTACAACGTCCCTAAAATACTATAAAAATCGCGTTTAAACCAGCATGTTTCATATCCCTACATTATTTATAGACAATATAAGACATCTTAATTAGTTTTCCAGCATTTATTTTTTGTAAATAGATAACTGCATACCAAGGCTTGCACTTAAAATATTAACATTCGGAAAAAACTTCGTATGAAAAGTGAATTCTCGATTGCCTCAAATACTATGAGGAGAACTGAGAAGAATATTAGCTTATATATGTAATTATTAATATTACGTGCTCAAACCTGTAGCATGAATATACGGACAGGTATAAATTAAGTAAAGACATAATATTTACTCGTAAAAAAGTCAAAGAGTGAATTACCTTAGTACTTGACGTCACTTTCCCATTTGGATTCGGTTTCCGATTAGTACTAGTGGATCTGCGTGGAGGTGGTGCTGGCCAAACATCTGGATCGGCTGGAGGCACATCGGATGGACTATCAACATTTTGCAATTTGTCCATAAGTTCTTGAACAGCTCGATCCTCCCTTGCAATTTGTTGTTTTTCTTTGTCCAAAAGAGCTATTACCTGGAAAGACCTAATATGTATATGTGAAACAAATACTGCAATACTCAGGAAAATCACGCACCTCATAGTAAAAGAGAACCCACGTGGAGCAATTTCTTCTTTTCCGAGGAACTTAATGTAACTGATAGTGATTCCATCTCCTTTATTACTTCTTTGTAGTAAATAATCGCTGAGTGATAGTCGCCATCTTCCGTACTCGTCCGAGCGCGACAGATCATTTCGTCAAAAGCATCATAATCCATTATAAGGATAAAATAAGTGACGTATCTATAAAATACATGGAAACCATATTAAATTGCAAAATAGATACACCAAATGAAATAATGCAATTTTATATAGTAGTACAACCGAAATCACTCAGTTAAAACCAATTACAATTCAACAGTGTTACCTATTTTTTCTTTCAAAAATGTCACAGAATAACTTGAAATGCTAATATGAATTTAGAAATACAAGAGCAAATTACATAATAAAATCATATACACCCCACAGTGCAGATATTTCCTACACTAAATATGAAGGTTCAAAGGTAACATCACAAATAATAAAAGAAATGGACCACTAAATAGTTCTGGATTTTAAGCAACGATAAACTGTAAGACAACTAGTGAACTGTGTAGAATTCAGTGAATTTGAGTACCGCCCTTTTATTGGTTCATTGCTATTTCAAAGCACAGACACAAAAGTATTGATATGGAGTGCCCATAGTCCTTTAATATTCTAATTGCATAATACTGTGATTTGAATGAATTGTCTGAGATGAGCGAGAGACATGAATTAAACATATTTTGTTTTAAAAGGATTTACCACATACTTGTAACACAAATTCTATTTCTGCGTGCAACAACACCTAGTTTCCCTTGTTTTTAGAAACTGAGCAGAAGTATTGAAACATGTTGTATATCCACTATTGCTGGATGTTCTCATTTCAATAACAGTTTTATTTCACACAATGTTGTCAATATAATTAAGTAATTACTGCCTACTTAGTTCGAATTGTAATAATCTGTGAAGACCTTAAATACTTTCACACGGTAAGCAAGATGGGATCACTACTTTTTTTTTAGGCGATGCTAGTAAACATATCCTTATGACATAGGATATAATCTAGACTGCCATAAACATAATGAATCCTATATTACAACAGGACATATTACGAATTCTATTATATTTTACTGTAAAAATTTAATAGATGTAATTCCTTAATACTCATAGGAACGTATATATAGTAGCTAAAAGAACAAAAAACAACGTTGATAATTCTATAGTATAGTATATTACTGTTTTCTTTAAATGACGAGTAGTCCATATTAAAGGACCACCACTACAAATTGCATTATGCTTGCTTCTTTCCATGTATTTTAATGTTTCAGTTTTGTTTTGAGTAATTTTTTTGTGTATCTTATATCTTATCGTATAAGTTTATAGTAAAAATTTAGCCTCCCAGATATGAAAGCCCTAAAAGTGTTACCATGTTTTATCAATAGGCAAATTATTTAAAATTTGTAGTTGTAACCAGTAAGAGTTTTAATAGCATATATTAATTTAAGTGTTAGCTTTACTAATGGATGTGCGTCTTAGTGATGCGGAAAAAATTTTTCTCATTCATGGCGCTCAAGAAGGTTGCCGAAATGATGGACGTGGGCGAGTTTATCGGAACTTTGTTTTCTCATATTTAGCTCAACAATAGATTTATATACCACCTGTAAGTTTGTATTATTAAAGATGCGAAGACTATCGGCTCGTGATTCTAGAACGTGGCGTTTTATCTACAACTAACGGATCGGCAAGAGTTAGAATAGATGATACAGATTTGCTGGTGGGAATTTAAAAGAGATTTTACAACACTGATAGAATATCATGTTCTAAGGTTTCGAAGCTTCATAATTGCGCAACTCTTCTCTTTTTCAGGTTGGAGTGAAGTGTGAGCTGCAAACAGTAGATGATTCTTCACTAGTTCCCAACAGTTTAAGGTTTTCTGTAGACTGCTCAGCTAATGCCAGCCCTCAGTTTGAAGGTGAAGTAAAGCAAATACTAGAACGATAAGATTCTTGGATATTATATTAGCTTTAAATTATTCTTCTCTACAATACCATACCCAATTATATAATTTAGGAAAAGGAGGAGAATCTTTTGCTGAAGATATTGTTAGCGCACTTGAAGCATCATATGATAATTTACACGTATTAACGGATATAAACAAGTTTGTTAGATATTAATGTACTTTTTATCATTTTCAATCTAACAAGTAATACCAGTCCTTCATTGATTCTTGTTTCGATATTCCCTATTTCTAGGTTGATTATTTCAAAAAACCATATTTGGGTGGTATATATTGATATTATAATCCTGCAATGTGGTGGGAGTACCATTGATGCAGCTTCGATTGGGGTACATTTATTCCTTAATTTGTAAGATTTAACCACTTATAATTGTAACAGCAAAGGTGATTACTTTTCTTTAGGTGATAGCTGCTTTGAGTGACACAGCTGTGTGTAACCTTGTTACAAGACCGACGGACGCACAGAAAGTAAGCATCGAATTACCTGATTCTGGAGACACATGGAATTTTGACGTATCGAGGTCTGGGTCTTTTCTGCATATATCTACTTGGCACTGTTTTTGGTCAATATGTCAAATCCATCTTACCCAAAAACACTTACAGAGCTCCATTAATAGTTTCCGTGAGTAAGATTGGTTCCGCTAATGTAGTGAATTGCACTCTAAATGAAGAAGTATGCGCTCGATCATCGCTTTGGGTGGCAGTGTCGCTGGACGAAGTGCCTTAAGTCTTGTTATATTTTGTCCTTTTATATCCCCATGCTACTATTTCTCATACTAGTTAATTTTTCCAGAACGATAACAATGATGATAACTGTATCGTGCCTCTCATAAGGCAAACAGGTGGTGGAAGTTTAGAACGGACATCTGTCGAAGAAATGATAGATGTTGCTATTAGAACAGCCCGTCGTCTTCATTTGGCAATTAAAGGACGATTTCGTGAAGAAGATACCAAACAAAGACAACCAGGAATGACATTTTTAGACTAAATTGTCGCTCTTTCGCTTGTTTTTATTACGTTGCATTATGAAGGCAACTTTTATTATAAAGAAATATTTCAATATTAGCTGATTTCGAAAATATTACAAGTCGCTAGTGGTAAATATATAGGATGATACGTGCTTGAAATTATATACAAGAATTTATACTCATCTGACCTAAGAAAGTTTAACAACTTGGTCATAATAAAGTTGATGTGGCATAGATGGGCCGTCGACAAACAAAGGGAACGAGTTATCAGCGATACAGCGGTATATACCAATTTCAGCATTGTTTACGTTCAGTAGATTCAGATTGTTGCCGTCAAACAAGATAGTCGACGAAGAAGCTGTAATAAAAGGAAGAATATAAGCACACTATATTTAAATATAATAAATGGGGATATCGTTCCCACCAACAGGTTCTCCATTTTTTTCCCATCGTACAAATGCAGGTGGATAGGAAAATACTGGACAACTTAATGTCAACTTTTCTCCCATAGACACAGAGTGGGTAGGTCCTTTAACTTGTGGAGGCACAGCATTTGCTACCTCTGTGTACTCGAAACCGGGAGGCAATATAAGAACCGGAGGTACTAAAATTATAAAATAACGAACTCCCACACCAATAAATCTAAATTCTTCAAGATTTAGCTTCGTGTATACTTCTATTGATATTATCTTGGAATACTCACGATATATAAACATGTTTCCGCTTATGATATCAGCATATTCAGTGCGCACATCGCATCGATATTTACCAGCCATAGTAGCTGGACCTCTTCCAATATTCAGTAGCGCTTTTTGATCTCTGATATCCGCTTCGAATACCTATAATTTCTAATATGGAAAACCTTCAGATGTAAGATGAAAATATGATAACCTTTCCATCTCTGAGTCGAGTAAATTCGGCGTACTTAATACCAATGTGTTCTCCAATTCTCTGCGCACCACACCTATTAAAGACATTAATTGAAATATATAAAATTTACTAGCATGTATCTGAACCAAATACTTGTGTCGATAAAGGAATTGAGTAAATAACAGTTATCCTCATTGATCTAAAATATAACCATTTTTACAGCAACACTTCTACCTAGAAGCATTTCTTTCTAGTAGGACATCTCAACTGTTTATACGAAAATTATATCTTACCAAAGTTCCCCAGCTGAGATCTTAACCGGATCATCTTCACTAGAAGCATGACTCAAGGGTGTAGCAACAATCGCGAGATTACCGACTACTCGTAAATGAGACTGAGTGACAGGACATATAGTTGCTGTAAGTAAAACATTTTCCATGTTAGCAATCTCTATCTTTCCCTAAATTTCTCCGTGAGGTTTTTCTTAAAATGTTATTTCTAGTTCTATTATTGAACCACCAATAATCTTACACGGTTATTCCAAAAATGATGACTACTATGTGGCTCAAATGAGCAATTCTTTACATTAAATTAAATTACCAACCGATGACAATCAGATATAGTGTCAGAAACATTGAAAATAACGTGAGTCTAGAGGAAAGGGAACAGACTGATGGGTAGTCACGGGAATGTGATGGATAACAACTGATACACGTTATGGCGTAGGCAGCATAGATATTGTTACATTTCTAATATTTTACTTTTAAGTGGTGCTGCCATTACTAAACACAATTATGCGTGGTACCATGTTGCAAAAATACTTACATGCACTTATGATTAATTAGTTGAATACATACCCAGTTTTTATGAAAAGGATTTTATTAAATGGTTGTTTGAATCCGAAGAAACGTGGTCATCTGTTATATAATAACTAATTAAGGAAGTTGGAATTTCTATCAGATAAATAATGATTAAGCTGGGATTTAGAAATAGTATTTTATAAATATTATTTTCGCTTACACTAGCCTTAAATATACTTATCTATTACAAATTATCAGTTTAATCACTTTAAGAAGAAAATTCCATAACAATACCAGTTACTACCAAGTATAATTAAGACCAAACCTAATTACTAACAGAAAGGTAGGGATAGCTATGCGTCTCTGATCTACTTTTCTTGTCTGCGTACCAAATAATTTGCCGCACATGTTCAACAGCGCGCGTTTCTGATTCTCTGCTATCTACCGAGAACAACGTAAGCATCTCCAAATTTGGTTATTTTGATATCATATTATACTATTATAATTTAGATTGGTTAGTTTTTTTGATACTAATAATCTAAGAATACTATTTGTAGCCATATGACAAGTTTTTACATTAATAACCCGTCGGATTTGTTTGAAAATGTATGTACTAATCTACTGTAAAATAACTAGAAGGAAAATTTAAAGCATGAGGGTGGAGAAGTAAGAATGACTGGGAACCTCCTAGATATTAAAATAATAAATTTATTATAAAATGTAGACTAAATAGCATGACAATGCCATTAGTCTGGAAACCATTTGAATTGTATTATCGTCTTTTTATCATTTCTACTCTAGGTTATAAAACTACTGTAGTATCTAGTTTTAGTGAATTTTGCTGGTGCTTCGGATTTCCTGAAATGAAAGTTAAAACGTGAGTTCCAAGTAAATATTTTATTTACTATCCAGCAAACGTTTTTCAAAATGTCTTAAGGAGAAAACCAGAAGACGATGTACGTCGCGAGCTTTTCAAACCGATCTCTCGACTGTCCAATACCCGATTGCATTCTGATATACCAGCTACATGGTGTCAAGCTGCAGAATCAAGATTATTTAAAAAGATTTTAGAACATAAGCCAGCTGGTTTGTGGGGCTTTATTTATTTCACATTTTCAAAAATTTTATAAACAGACAAAACATTGGTAGAAATCAATAAAAGAACTTTAATTATTCTAGTACTATACCATCATTTCTTTTAAGGAGTTTCAAAACACTTCCATCTTATGGCACTTACTGACTACATGAACAATATATATGAAGACGAAGATACTGATTTCGAAGATGTGTTGTCACCGGAGGATCTAAAAAAGCTGAAGACCAGACGAAGCCAGCGCAAATCAGATAGAAAACTAATTTTTAAACCTAAATATAAAATTCGTCCCACACCAGACCAGGTATTTTAAATTAATGTCCACGCCTATTTGTCTTTCATATTATAAATATTTAAGATAATAGAGAAACTCAATACACTGTGGGACATGTCCGTTATCGAGCATAACGAGTATATGCCTGAAGGTTTCGAGGTTTATAGCGAATTTTTTTTACCTGATGGGCAGTTCTCTGAGTTAATAAAAAAGAAGGTAAGTGTGATGAGTTCTAAATGATAGTTCTTCTAAAAAAGTATGAAATTAGGTAAGACGACATTAATTACAGGAGGAGAGTACTGGAAGAAAACGTACTCGAAGAGTTGGTTCACCTGACTCTATGACATCACGTTCAAGTACGCCCGCTAACAGAACGTAATCAACATTCTTCTGTTATTAATCTATTCCCTGTACAGTACTGGTCAATAAATGCATTTTTGCAAACATTTATAGAAAACAAGAACAATGATGCGTCCACTCATAGTTCATAGCATTTACCGTCTCGGAGTGGGAGTCATTCCCATTTTTTCTTTAGCTAAATCACCACCAATACCATATCGTTCTTTAACTTCTTCAAGTCGTTCTTTTGCCTGAAATATCCACGCTTTTAAACAAGATACGTGAAGGAAGAATTATTAAGTATGAAATACCATACCTTTTCCGTATCCATCCTTTTATAAGCTTTTGTTGCTTGGTAGTATAAAACCACAAGATACCTGGAATATTGGATGTGATGTGCTATAATAAAATAAAGATAAATATACCTATTGGAAACATTAAATCCACTGAGGTGCTCGCAAGCGTTCTTAGCGTCATAAATATCCTCGTATACCACAAATGCAGTACCTCTAGTTTCATTCGTTGAACCACTGTAAAATATCTAGACAACTGATAAATATCATTTATAGCTAGAAATATCACTAACACTCTAATTTGTCGAACAGCACCAAACTTTCCGAAAATATCATACATTTCTTCAGATGTAATTTTGTACGGAAGGTTCTTGATATAAAGTATTCTATTTACCTAAAATAAAGTGTTAGAATATAAAACAAAGGTGATTATTATAAGCCATCGATAGTTACCTCCGGAGGTAGCTTATTGCTTCGTCCTCTAGCTGCCATTGCCATTTTGAATAGTAAATTATTGAAAGCGACCAAAATATGCTTAAATAAATAAATAAAACAAGGACGAATTTAGTACATTAATTTATAAAAATTATCTCAAGAATATAAAGTCACTACCTGTTAAAAACTTAAATGCATCTACATTATTTCTTTTAATTTTAAAAGCAACTATAGCCAACATACGAAATTAGTTTCAAGCAATAGATCTACAAATACTATACAAAACTATACTTGATTATACAGACTACGGTAAATGCTGTAGACAGATAAATTAAGTATCGGCAAACTTTTCTGTGCAAATATTGCACAAATATGAGTAAATGAAGAACCCATACAAAGTAACAAAAAAGTAACGTTTGAAATCATATGGGATTTATGCAAGCTCAAAGACCTCGTCGTATTGATTAACGCGAGGTCATACTATTACGAATAGAGCGAAATTAATGGAAATTGCAACAATCTAGAAGACAAGTACCAATTAAATTTATATTATCGATAGTACTAGTAAACAATTGATTTTAGCCGACCAGTTACTTATAAAACCCCTATTTAAGTAAATTTAGTTGTTCGTTAGATGCGGTTAGTTATATAAACAGATATCGATCAAGATGCTTAAGGATATTTAAAAATCCAATGAATCCCCAAGAGAATTCTTAAGCTTTAATTTGTGTATAGTGACAATAAGATGTCCTTCCTAAAATTACCTATTGTGGATCCACCCATAATTCTAGTTGTAAACAAACGGTCTCACCGTTTAAAACAATTGTTCAATTTCAAATAATACAATATATCCATATCAGATGTTTATAATACATATAATAAAGCTTATGATAAAGCAAAGATCTATATAATTATCGAGAAAAGACAACTTATAACACGTTTTAACGGAACTTCTCCTAGAGTACTGTAGCTTGTTGACAGTGATTAACAAGTTTACAATAAAATCTAAATGAAATCATTATAATGTAATAACAATTCTATACAGAGATCAAAGCATCGCAACAAAGCGAACCAGGATTTAAAAGAACGAATTTGTAGGTGAAATCTTACACAATTTTCAATGTAATATTCTATTTATCAATGATATAAGTATAGCCATAACAGTAGAGATTAGTGTTAATACTGTCAAAAAAATGTTCTAAGTACAACTATTCTCGATTAATTATGAAACAACAATAATGTATATGAGTAATTTCTGAGCCTAAAAACAAATTATTTGTAGAATACTTACTCAGATTTCATCAATTCATCGTCATCATCTAAAAGATTAATGTTGAAAGGAATTGGAGCAATACGACGCCTCTTACGTGAATTATCACGCACCTCCGATGCAACTTCTAAAGCGTATTCTTCAATAATCTAAAAAGGTCCTATAAGTCACTGTTCTAAAAAATAAAATTGACGATAATTTTTACTATAAACCAGACCCTTTTATCATCCAATGGATTAAGCGTTCGATTTTCAGAAGGAGTTCTAGGAATAACAGGCTTGTTCTTATTTTTCTGCTTTCCTATAAGTCCTTTTCTTTGACTATCAACCTCACCACGGCGACGCATATACCTTGTATCTGACTTTGAGAGTCCACTGATATCTACAACAATGCATTAAACACCTTTCGATCACTACCAGGTTTAATCCGTACCTCCATGTTGTCCTGCAACAAATTTTAACACATTCATCTTGAACTGAATTTGCCGTTGGAAATCCACAAGCGATTCAACAACAGAAGCCTTACGAATACTAAAATTTAAACAAACTTAAACCTTGTTTTAATACTACTGCAGATTCGTTTTTCAAACAAATTCTACACAAATAAATCTTCAAGGCTACATACCCAGCAACTTCTTTAGCTGACTGAAGATCAGTTCCGTGCGCATATGCAAGTGGTTTATACAAAATTTCATCTTCCTCTATTCCACAATCATTCATTAATCTTAAAAAAAAGTTAACTAAATATTGATCAATTACACGAAAACGGTCAATTTAAAGTGAATAAAGCGTCTATACAGAAGTCAGTTGGAACCTTTTGCTCATACTCCTCGTTGCACGCCGCTCGTCAATAAGTAACTTGGCACCAGCAATAGCCGCTCCACCATAATTTAGCTCTGTCTTTCCGGCAGAATCAAAGTGTTCTGGATAGTCTGTGCTCCTCCTAATTTCTTCACGTTTACGCAGATAGGCCTCTTCTGTATCTATCTAAATAAATAGATAGTAAATAAAACATGTTCATAAGAAAGCGAACATAATTTAATATAGTTATTTGGAGATTAAACAGCTATAATTAAATATTGAATTTGTGCCCTTAACGCATATTCATAAGTTTCTAGCAAAAAGAATAAGTACAAAAGTAAATATTGCACTTTCTGAACTTTACATTTAAGATTTACATATTCACCAGTAATAAAGAAAACAGAATAATATTAATGAATACCATATCGAAATCTCGCAATTCGACAGCAGCCACAGTACCCATATCCCTTTTCAGAATATCTGAGCGTAACTCATCTAGCTGTAAAATTGCACCAGATAAAACTATTTCAAAAATACATTAAATTTCTGTGCTATATTAATAAATGTGATAAGCAACAACCTTTCTAGCAAGAACTGCTGACGAAAATGCTTTTTCGTTATTATATGAAGGCAATTCCATTGATCTGCATTTCTATAATAGTCAGATTTTAATTACTAGTTTTAAAATAGTCTATATCTTTAACATATATAAAATACAAATACTCACCTTATCGTTTAGATCTCTGTCAACAGATCCCCTTGAATTCTTACATCGACGAACAACATCAGTACCTCGTCTACCCATTACAGTCCTAACTTTTAATCTATAGACACCGTTTATCTAGATCATTCAGTACAACGCTAATGTAAATTTTACTAACTAACTTTAAATAAATAAACAGTTTAAAGCTACAAATCCTTATTTTAAATCTTTTCTCAAACACTTAATAATTATTCAAATGCATTCGTTCCAAGCTTATTTGACATTTATCAGAACCTGAAAGCTTGCAAAACGGCAACAAAATATGCTTGATGGAGATCCCGCATATTTAAGAACAGTAAACGTTCCCACAATTTATTAATATACCATCTAAACGACCCCACAAATACTTACATCGTAGTTTGTCATTATACGCTGTTCCTAAGTTGCCCATAGTTGATGACGTACTTTTTTAAAATAAATTTTACTTCGTTAAAAAACCAGTTCCCTTGAACAACTTGAAAAATATTGGGAGTTAATATGACAATTCAAATTAGTTAATTACGCGGGTAGCAAAAATATTCGTGATAGGACCCTAATTTAAATTCCTTTGAATCTGTAGCACTGGTATCTAATAGTTACACTCTAAAATAATAATAATAAGTTTATTGATCTGGTCGCAAAGAGTACATGGTGAGTTAAAAAGAATTAGTGACCCATCACAAGCGCAAGAAAACAAAAATGAAAACTAGAATAAAGAAGAAAAGGAAACTAGAACTCTGTGTATTTGCTTTAGGAAGTTGAACAACTCTGGGGATCTCCTGATGCATACGAGTTCCGTGCTCACGTAGGAACTCGTTATAGCCAAATATTTTACGAATTTTAGAAGCTGAAGGTATCGTTTTTACGTTATGTCATAGTGACATTATTTTACAACAAAATATGAGGTGTGTTATTGATGCTCGAGAGTATTAAGAGAACAACAAAGGCAAGTATAGTTACTGTCATATTTTATTATACATTTATAAACATTATCAAGTTGAACTATTAGTTTTGTTTCATAATGCAATGCAATTATAACATCCCTTATTTAGTGCAAATACCTATTATATGACTGTATAGACGAAGAAAATCAGATACTAAACTTGATGCAAGTTCATGCCTATTTCAGTTATAATTAAAGAATACATTTTATATCCATCATTTATTTCAAATAGAGTCTACTTATGATATACGTAGTTTCAAGTACGAGTAAACTTAGTGAGTATTATCTATAGATATTGTTGAACTTGACTTATCTTTAGATAATAATAGGAGTATAAAAGGTTAACTAATGGGGGGAAATATCATACTGAGAACAATGGGAGACAAATCGTGCTATATGGGTGCTGGTGGGTACGGAAGTGGATACATGGGAAGCAATTCTTCAAACGCTGGATACACTCGTGAAGAATATGCTTATGGAGGAAACTCCAGTGGTGCATCTAGTGGTGCATCTAGTGGAGGGTCTGTAGGTGGATCTAGTGGTGGAACTGGAGGATATGGAGGAGGATATGGAGGAGGATATGGAGGAGGATATGGTGGAGGATCCTCAGGGATGAATAATCAAGGAGGTACGTTTGTTCCAAGAATGACAGTTTCGATGTTTATGAAATTACTAATTTTAAAGCAATAATTCGTTCAGGCAGTGCACCAGTTTACAAGGCCCGAACTGATCAATCATGCTATCTTGGGCCCAATTAACAGCTAACAGTATATTTTCTGTTCCTGCTTAATAAACTATTTCTGTGAATTTCTGTGAATTATCACAAAGTAAATTTTTAAAAAGGAGCAATACCGAGTTTTTGGGAAATCACTGAGAGGCTTGGATTTTAGCCAGAAGGAAGTGGCGAAGAAATCTAATATTCAGTGCCTTCTGTTAGGACCACTGGTCTTTCTGTTTTAAGTTTAGAGAATAGCAAGTATCGCTATTGCTGGTGCCAAGTTACTTATTGACGAGCGGCGTGCAACGAGGAGTATGAGCAAAAGGTTCCAACTGACTTCTGTATAGACGNGAATAGAGGAAGATGAAATTTTGTATAAACCACTTGCATATGCGCACGGAACTGATCTTCAGTCAGCTAAAGAAGTTGCTGGGTATGCAGTTTTATTGAAAATATGAATCTGGTCATTTGTGAGTAGTACTTGCTGGAAATATTCATCAGAATAACTAAGTTTACTCTATTGTAATTCTGGTATTTATTAAATTTTACGGCAATACCCGATATGAAATGCTTAAAATTATAAACAAATTTCACTTCATATTCAGAATAGGTTAGCGTGTTATAATTTTACATTTAAAGTTACAAATGAACGATCAACTAGATATCTATGGTTAAAGAAATGGAGATATGTCTGTTTAGGAAGACTGAGTAATGACGATGCTGTTAGAGTCTATAGACACATTGCCGCCTAATTCTGTCTCTAGTCTTACCTTCTCTGTCTTTAAAATATTTCCAATGTAACTATAATCAATTAAGCTTGATGAAGGGAGTTTAACTCGGAATACTACCTCGAGATCGTCCCCTCTGAAAAAGTTTTGGGTATAGAGTTATGCACTTCAACATTTACAATTATAATTTTGACTACAAACTGATTACTTTAATATTCTTCGATTATTATTCCGAAGATGTCATATTTCACATAAATTACCACCCATTTAATTTTTGAATTCTTGTACCTATTTTAGAAAAATATTTCTTTGTTTTTGTATTAGATTTATCTTTCATTTTCCACCTGTTTCTAAGATCATCGAGAATGGTAACTGGGTTGTACAACTGGAGAGCAGATTGAAGAATGACGGTATTTAGCTATAATGGTTATAATAGATCTCAAAATATGAAAGACAGGAATGACAATTAAATGGTACAAAACAGCATTTACATAACGCACCGCTTCTCGTACCATTTGGAAAGCAGATTGAAAGTTGCTTGATGTTTTCATTTCGTATGCTGAATTAGCTTGCCGGAGAATTATTAAAGAACAAAAGAATGTGGTATTCTGGAACGAGTCATGTTATATGAAGTGGTTTAGATTTAGCAGAAAGTAAAGACATCATTTTAAATAATTTGGAAAGAAAACGTCTTTATATCCTACTCGCAAAATAAGTGGAGGTGTGGGACGGAGCGTAATTGGAGGAGCAATAGATGAACTTATAATGGGTAAAGGCGTCAGTTTCACTGGATCTGTTGACGAAATTACTGCAATCACAATCACCGAAATATTAATAACCCACAAAGAGAATGGTACTTTTAATAAATTTGCTATACAATTACTTTCTATAAAAACTTGAGCATTACTTAATTGCACGAACATGTGGAGAATATGTAGTAAAGTCTAAATAGGTTTATGAGTAAGTTAGGTAGATTGGAAGCAAAACTACAAAAATTCACTAACGCTACTTATAGCATCTTTAAACTATTTATCCTTTAGTAAGTGCAAGTAATGATTCAGTGATAGAACAAAGTTTTGTCATCTGTTTCAAATTGGATCTTCTGGTAAGTCATGTTCGTAGATTTCAAAAGTTAGCACAACATGGAGAGTGACATAGATAAACATTGGAGATCTTAATGTTTTGAGATGATGATCATATCTTTGCCATTTGCATTTTAAATAAGAAAAATTCTCGTTCCACTTTACCTCGTACATGAAATTTGCAGAACTTCAAACGGCGTGCATTTCTTGCTAAGTGGCAGTTGCTTAGGATAATTTTGTCCAACTTTTTCTTTAGAGTAAGCTAATTATATTTCGAATTCCAATTGAAATAGTTGACAGGTTTTGTGCGCTAACAAAGTATAAATAACATAAACATTAGTTTGCTAAAAGCGCTTCGTTATTAGAGGAAAGGTTATCGACATTAATCTAAGCAATGTCTTCGTATGATCACCTCTTTTGGTTTTGTGTAGATTGTTCGATATTTTAGTATTTCACTTATTTTGTCTTATATCAGTTCAGAAAAATAGAACAAAGGCGTTCATGTAACATATAGAAGGTCAAATGATAACAAAATGAATTAATATTAAACTAGATTATTGTTAAAACAAACCTCCAGTAGCAAATAGAATTATAAAGATCACAGCTATTATAAGGAGTATGGTTAGAAGGATGAGTAAACCGATTAATACTTTTTTTGAGCTGCAAAAAAACATTGCCAAGAAAAGTGAAATTTTATGATTAAAGTTATATGCGAGGAAAGATGACGCACTTGCTTGTTCCGTGGAATGATATTGTCTCATCATCAGTTCGATCCGTTCTATCCCATCCTCTCCTCGCCATGTAAGCAGCTCCTGTATTTTGTGATGAGTACGACGGAGTATATCCTGCCCTCTGCTGGTTATATGACATGGCTAAAATGGTAACGTGTTCATAAAACGGAATTTACAACAATCGGATAAGAAAAATAATTCTTTGTGACATGAATAAGGATATAAATCTTACATTTTTAAAGATTCACTTTCCTATTTGAAGAGAAAAACGAATTTCTTAGATAGTCATTAATGGCTATATCAGTAAATGCCCATAACTCAAAAAAGATCAGGCCTAGATTAGCTCCTGCTCTTTGGTATACTTCGGATGTACAAACATTGGAATCAACTTCTGTGGGGAACTCGACCGAAAGCAGAAACCAAACTTTGGGATATCGAATGACTATTCGGCGATATTTAATTTCGGATGAGCGTACCAAGAAAAACGCAATTAATAGAAATTGTGTAATTGTTCTTCCATATTTAAATTTAAGTTTAATAAAGGGAAATACGGTGAAATTAGCTTCTTAAATGGATGTTTTAGAGGAATAGTGATTAGATGAGGAAATTTTCAATAACTATAACTAGATAAATAAAAAACATACTTATTTTAGGTTGTTAGACGCATAGCAGCACTCGACCTTAATCGAAACGATTGTATTGTCCAGGTGTCGTGATCAGTACAGTCTGGGGAGTGTGGCGGCCAACCAACTGTTCACACAAAACATACTGGATTGGTTGGACAACAACGCACTTTCAGCTACAAAGAGAAAACGTATCAAGGTAGAATATAATGCGAAATCACTTATTATCTATTACTGCAAGCCCAACTGCTTACCTTTAATTTACTGCATAATAAGGCCAGGATTTTTAATCCGCAACAAAATGCCATAAAATGTGCGACATCTGCAAATATATGTAATATGATAACTTACTTAAACTAGCAATTTCTGTAACGTTATAAAGGCTTATTCTTGACATATTTTCTTCTCTACCTTTACTTTTCTGTTCTCCTTATCAATTCACTCCTTTTATAATTTCAAGCATAGGTATATCTCTAAAATGTTATATATTCCACTGTATTTAAAATACTACTAGGAAATTCAATCTTTAAAATCCTACCACTTTACCTCTTTTCGCTAGTTTACAGTCACCTCAGTTAATGGTTCATCATAAGAAAATGTGATCTTGGCAATATCACTAAGAAAATCCTGTGATTTTTTCACTTTGCTTTTTATTTAAACTTAAGCAATAAGATGTTTCTATTCTATTTCGATATTTAGTCCATCACTAGTAATTCCTTTGTTCTTTGGTTTTTACTCTTGACCTTGACATAAGATCTTACATCTTTGCACAAATAATGTCTCGATGCTATATACATACGTGTGCTATTACGCTGTTAAAAGCTTAATTTCTAGAGAGGTAGGCAGAATACTAAGGTAACACAATACCAAATTAAAATCTATTTTTTGATCCTCCATCATCCTTTTTGGAGATTTGTCTATGATTTAATTACCTTTTCGCATAATTCATAGTTTTCCGATTCTCGTTCTCATTAATTGTTTTGCAGGCACGTCTCATAGTGCTAACTTAATTATGGCCCTCAATTGCTTGTCCTATTTGCATACTCATCCTCTATCAGTCTCCAAACAGACTCCGCCCTTTCTGCCCGCCTATTCTTCACATCGCTTAGTCTCAAGCTTTGATAAACTACCTACTTCATGAATTTAGGTATGCCAAACAATGACTATAGACGTCGGAATCAAACATAACTTTCTTCCTTTTCCGTTCCTGCACTTCCTGACAATGTTTCCTTATGGAATGGAGTCATTATTGACAAGTACCTTCTATACTTTATTTCGGCATTATTAGTTTTAAAGCATTTATGCTATTTACTTGCCTTCTTAATTTTTTAGTATTTTCTTCACGTACTTGCATTTTAACAATTTAGACTAAAATGTGCACTCTAATTATTGAAATTCTTCTGCTTCGCCACTTCCCTTTGCTCTTCCGTCTTGCTACTATATTCAGAGTTTGCCATTAAAGTCAGAACTCGATAAGATTTTAAACAATGAAAATAGGATTTAAAACAGACTGGTAATTGCATTGATTTTAATAAATGTTGGTTGAAATTCTTTGTGCATAGGCTGGCCAAAATCAGTCAAGGTCAAAAGAAAGAAAATAGCTCTTCAACCTTTAATTCTTCTTTTTTCTCTTAGCTTCTCTCGATTTCTTGCCTCTAATATAATCTTTAGGTTTCGCACTTGTTTTCCCGCGAATAATTCATTAGATAACGCCACGATACAATTTGATCTAGTTTTCTATTAGGCATCTCATCACTCAGTAAGAGTCACTGTTAAGCACAAAGATTCGTACATTAGTTTTGTCCCATTCCCTTTTGCCCAACGTCTTCTATTGATATATGGTCAACGGTGACCTGCCGAGATTACCTCAATGAATATTCATCCCTACTAATGCACTCCGGATTACTGAGCGTGGTATTCCACTTGCTCTGACAGGCCTATTATACAAACAATACCACACAGTTGTCTGCAAGCCCTCCTATTTCAATTATAGCCACCTTCTCTTTTTTAAATCTTATGTGTGCTCTTAATAACTAAGATAAGCTATTCCTACACTATATTGTTCCTTTTAGGTAGAAATAATGAAATGAGATTCTTCGGTGATGTGTCGATGCTAACAAGAAGGAAATTAGGTGATTAATCTCTACTCGGTTTAAGAATTAACCATTGTCTATTTCCTTAAATATAATAAAAACTCATAATATAACGTACCATTTACAGGAGCTTCAAATTGGCATAATGAACTATGGGAAGAAATCGTTCTGATCTCACTGTCTACCATTCCATTCTTGGTTAGCTTGGATGGACAGTTTGTGTTCGATGATGCTGAAACCGTGATGAATAATCCAATCGTAAACGGAAAGTACAATGTATACAAGGTAAAAAAATTATATTTCAGATAAATACATTCAATATTTTATACAATACTGACTTCATTCAGGTTTTTTTTCACGACTACTGGGGACGACCAATATCCTCTAGTTTAAGCCATAAGAGTTATCGTCCTGTGACAACATTAACCTTTTGGTTAGTACCGCTAATAGTTAGTATGATCTACCGAAATATTAAAGTTCTAAATTATGGCAGATTTGTATGCTTTGTCACAATATCCATATTTGCAGCCTGTGGTAGCACTGAGAATATCTCATTTTGTATAAGAATCCTAGAATTTCTCAGATTAGATGAATATATAGATCTTCAAATGAACGAAATTAAAGTTTCCAATTCTCATTTGACGACGTATCTTAGTGGAATATTTGTTGTTTGCAAATAGTGGATTAATCTATGAAAGCTAAATGTTTCTAATGCCAAAAGGTGTCTAAGTGAAACTGATGGATGATGAATTACGCCATATAATCTTTATTCGATCAACGGACCGTGCCATTCCCTCGGCCCTCCTTTAATCCTCAAAACCGCGGTTCCTAATAGATTTGGAAGCAATGGGGCAGAAATGCAAAGCATTTAGGGATTTCATCGCTTCAGAGAACTATGATTTTCAAAAACAATGCCTAATTCATATAAAAATTGTAATTCCGAAATTTCGCCCTAAAAGAAACTAAAGCATAACACCTCTTATTAAAAGGTCAAAGTTTAAGAGAAAGAATGTTAATATCACAGTTATCACAAACAAAATGAGAATGTATGTCGGAGATGCGATTCGCATCAATTTCCGTCCAATTAAGCCAAGCTGCTACTAATGACAGCGGATTACGATACCAATTACATATATTACATTCCTTGCGCATCCAATAACGAGCAGCTTCTGCTACGCGATGCTACTTGACCGAAAACAGGAAACCTTCGTTAAAAAATAAGTACTAAGAATTGAACCGACTTTAAAAATCCTTTATAAATTTTAGTGGGAATGATTTTACCCTACGCATTAAAGCCGTTCTTTCCTTTTCGTCACACTATAATATTTATCTACTTTAATCCTTTCTTTCATATATTATTAAATCTAATGAACAAAAATAATGCATCTGAAAAAATCTGGTAATTTCCATTTGTTCATTGCTCAAAAATAAGCACTCTGCTCTCTAGGATCTTTTCTACCGACTATTGTCCCCTGTGGTTCATATTTCGGTTAGAGCTATCAATCCGGAGCAAATGGCCGTTTAGCACGTGGCTGTTTGCTTGGATGACAGATCGACTAGAAATATGGGAAACAGGGAACGGGTATATTAAGCCTTTTCAATAAGCGAAAAAGTACTGATATCTATTGGTTCTATGGGTTGTTAATATAATGAATACTTATAGTTCAAATATTGATAATTTTCCATATAGCATCTAGGTAATTCTATATATTGACTAACCTATTTCCTCTATCGTTCTATCTATCAGTCTTTCCAATTTCCCTCTTTCCTGTCTGTGTCACTCATTTTTATGGTATCCCGCAGATGTCACCACTGCTGTAAATCAAAATCCGTTTTTAAAGCGCGCGATCGCGATAAATTTTCGTAGCATAGGCTTATTTTGGCAGGACAATAAGGGCTTCAAAAGGTGTATTCGTATTACATTAATAGTGGGGACTCTTTATAAAATATTAATGCTAGAAATAATTATGTAAAACCTAGAAAAAGTGTGGCAAGGTATAATAGTATTAGCATTTTACAACAATAATTTCCTTGACTTTCTTTAGGGATTTAGTTCTATTCGATAAATTGGCACAAATATGCAAATTGGGATGTAATGCGATTCGCGAATACTACATATAACAAATACCTCAGGGACTAGTTAAGTGGTAGAGACAAGTGCTGGTTGAATAATTGAGTGGATTTCCTAGTTTCCTTTTACTCACATCATTCAACATTTAAAAGACAATAACTGAAAGGCACTCGTTATAAACATTAGAATTACCCATGAATGAGAGTACTTGCCAATACAGTTTGTTATGCTCTCTCTTGTCCTTTCTTTTCCATCTGTCGCCCTGCTGGGTGCCTCTAAAAGACTGCACGACTGCCAATTAGCACCTCAGTCCTAAATTACGAGCATCTACTAATCTGACATAATTCTTGGGATTACGAGATCATAACGATGATAAATTTAAGAAGCACCTAGAAAACTGTATTAATAATAAGAAATTCAACTTGTTTCAGGTTGAACTTCAGAATACATGGGGAATGGACTATTGGCTACCACTGGGTGAATATTGTTTTACACTGTATGATTACCCTACTTGTTTACCGTATGACATGTGCTGCAGAACAAATATTTTTTAAAAATAAAGAAAGAACTAAAACAAAAGGAAATTCTGATGCAAGAAACCTTAGTTTCCCTACAGCTACTGCTTTCGCCGTTCATCCAATTCATACTGAAGTGGTAGGCAATATTTATATAAAACAACAAAATCATACTGTAGTAATATGTTGCGATATTATAATAAAAATATTACAGAAAATACCCAACTTATAGACAGTTTTATAATAACCAATGTTTAGGTTGCGAATATCTCCGGTCGAGCAGAACTGCTTATGGCATTGTTTTTTTTGGAAGGTCTACTACTTTATATCAAGAATAGAGAAAAAATGGCTAAAGATGCTCGCTCCTCACTTTTATTCGTTATTCTGGCTTTGCTATCAGTGTTCAGCAAAGAGCAAGGCATAATTCTAGTGGTTAGTTTTATAATATAACTTTAAACAATAGCAAAAATGATTTTTCTAAAAGGAAATACAACTAATATTTTAGTCATTAATCACTTTTATCTACCAATCTACTATTTTTTTAGCCGATGTGTGTTATGATTGATCTATTGCTATCATGTCGCCTACCAACTATTCTTTCCCGTCGTTTATTCTTCTTGATTTCCACCTTCATTTCACTTCTGTACCTTCGCCTCTTCATTAACGATTTTTCTGCTCCAGCATTTACTGAACTTGAAAACTCAGCTGCTTTTGTAAAGAATCCAATCACGAGGGCAAGTTTCTGAAATGCTACCATTAAGCTTATTGAGTAATATCTAATGAAGAGATCATTTATAAGTTATGTGAAAATGAAAATTCTTGTAGCTAAGTAATTGAGAAGATTCCTCTAGATAACAAACTACTGTTATGTATGGCTCTACAACCTCTACCTGCTAGTTCTCCCCCTCTCACTATGCTTCGATTATTCAATGGGATGTATACCACTCATCAATGGATTCGATGATTCTAGAGCACTTGCTCTCCCCATCGTTATTATTCTCCCTCTCACCTTCAATTATGCAATAAACCAAATGAATTTTCATGAAGCAAGGTTGGTTTAAAATATAGCGACCGATTACCTGAACCTAAAATTTTAAAACCGTAACCCAATAAAAAAAATTCGAACAGTCGTTACGTTTCAGCGTGGCCCGATTTGCTTTCTTACTTGGGATCTTATCCTTCTTACCCGCTAGTAATCTCTTAGTTACTGTCGGTTTTACAATAGCAGAAAGGGTATTATACCTTCCATCAATAGCCTATTGCATATTACTTGCTATTATGTACATCAAGACGAAGAACAAAGTGAAGAATATTGAAATACTTACTTTCCTTGTCATAGGTTTTGCTGCTACTCTGTGTTACCAGGTGAGTAAAAATCTTAAAAAGAATACGTATGATTTATGTCTGATAATAATGATATATTCCAGCGATCAGAAGAATGGAGAAATGAACTAAGTCTGTATAGCAGTGGACTTTCTGTATGTCCGAATAATGCAAAAATTCACTATAATCTTGGAAAAGTACTTGGAGACCAAGGAGAAGATGATAAAGCTGAGCAGAATTATTTGACTGCAATTCGGTTGGTGAGCTTCAAAGTCCTCATTTGAAATAAACAATAAATATGCTAGATATTCTAGGCTGAATCCTCAGTACGAAAATGCTTTAAATAATCTTGCAAATATCCTGGAAAAAAGAGGAAAAAGGGTGGAAGCAGAACAATTACTAGTGAGAGCAGTGAAGATAAATCCGTCCTTTGCAACAGCATGGATGAACCTCGGCATAACTCAGATGAATATGAAACAGTACCAGGTACTAGAAAAAAACATGACGAAACTACAACGAGTAAAACCCCAAAACCCAATATGTTCAGGAATCCTTCCATTCCTTCCAACAATCAATTAATCTGCGCCCATACTCGGCAGATTGTCTTTTTAACATAGGTAATCTTTATCAACGAACAAACCGTTTATATCAAGCAATGGATAGCTGGGAAAATGCCACAAGGTATATGTTTATCTAATTAAAAGCACTAGGAGTACTTTCCAGTTAAGCATTTACACTTCTCTCAAATACAATTCCTATTTCAGAATTGACCCAACCCATATCCGATCATGGATAAATCTACTGGTGGTACTAGATGAGTTAAACAACTGCGACAAGGTATTACTGTTATCTGTCAAAGCGTTGGCTGCTGGACCCAACAATGCAGCAATCCACTTCCAACTTGGCTCTTGCTTGGGCAAAAAAAGACAGTATGAAGAAGCTGAAGAATTCCTTAAAAATGCAATCCTTCTAAGTCCTGAAAACGCCTTATATCACGCTAATTTAGGTATATAAATTCCTGATAATATGTTATCCCTATCTTTGAACTTTATTGCACTCAGGTGTCCTTTATCAACGATGGCATCGCTTCAGTCTCGCAGCAGTAGCTTACAGCAACTCCTTGGCAATCGACTCATCTTTACATATGGCCAGAGAGAACTTAATTTTAATGAAAACTAGAAGCAGCAATAAGACAAAACTACAATAAGATTGATAACCAAAACTTGGCTTATAATTAATTATTTATGATGCACTATGTAAATATGAATATCTAGTTGTTAGGAAATTGATATGGGTATTTCTAAGCGAATACAGTACAGAATTATGTGATCTCAAAATGTAAACATTCCGTAGCAATCTTATATGAAAAATAAATATTTCAAACATATTTAACTTTCAACAAAGAACAAGAAAAAACAAGCACACTAAAAAGTACTTATTATACCTGAAATAACAAATCAATCTAATTCGATTCAACGTTGAGTAATGAAGCGAGAGCAGCAATACCAGCACTATCCATGCGATAAGAGAGCCAACCTTCTGATCGTGTAAGATTCGTACATGGCATCTAAAACCAATTTTAAGAAGAAAAAGTTCTGTATCAATAATAATTCTAAGTAACTATAAAATCTCACAGTTTTATAAAATTGTATGGCATTCTCATTCCAGTCAAGGACATTCCATTGCAAACGTTCAGCACCTAGGTCTTTGGCCATCTGGAAGTAAAAAAAAATCACCATAAAGTCAAATATTCATTATCACCTATAAGAAAAAAAATTACTTTGCCTAATTCGCTCCACAATCTTTTTCCATAACCTTTTCTTCTAAAATCTGGTCTAACATAAAGGTCTTCCATATGTATAAACTGAAAACATAAAATGAGCTAGAAATAGATACCACACTTACAATTAAAATATCAGAATAATATTATATACCTGTCCTTGCCAAGTAGAATAGGCATAATAAAAAAGCAGCATAGCTGCTGGTGTTCCGTTTTCTCGAAGAATAAATCCACAAACAGCTGATCTCTCTAAATCTCTCGCCAAAGTTTGAGTATTAATCTTCACACCTTCTGGCATCTTTTCAAATTCTGCTAATTCCTTAATAATGTGTAATTAAACTGTCACGATGCTATTATAAGGATAACACAGTTAAACCTGTTATGCCCCATCTTCATTGAATGATAAATTAATTCCTCTATCTAGATTCACTAAACTTTATTTTAAATTCACCTTAATCATGAGCATCAAATCCATAGCGTCCGAAGAAGTTGCACGGCTAACATGTACCTCCATCTCAGACTTAAACATAAACTTTTGCGATACAAAGAATAATGAATACTAAACAAAACCATACATCGTTACAATAATTAATAATCAAATGATCCGTACATACTAAGCAGAGTGGAACGATGACAGAAACCATGATATATGAAGAAATCATCACTGTTACAACTAACAAGTGAGCTATAACTTAAACATGATTAGTATGTACGAACACCATTTCAAAATGAAAGTTGCTTGACACAAGTAAATAAATGTAGTAATATATGAAGCAGCCTTTAAATTAATATAACGGACTTGCAAAATTCATTAATAGTCGCACAGAAATTGCTAGTTATCTCATGCCCATAAACCTGTTAAATTGCACATCAAGCCAGGCCAATAAAGCAGGTATTCCCCGTCCGACCATTCACACTGTTCTAAAAATATAGTTGCCCAATTCCCTCATAATCATAAATCTCTATGCTGATAACCAGTAAGACTGGAACAAACCTTACATCATCCCCATTTGAGTAGTGAGAATCAATTTGGGGCATCACATGATAGTTCAAAAACAAAGCAGCGATTAAATTACGGTGTCACAAATCCTTTACAGTGTAAAAGTCTCTAAATTGCACCTAGACTTGAGTACATATATAAAATATTAGGTTATGTTCATAAAATAGGTTACATCTATGCTTGAAAAAATACTAATTACAGATGACACTCCCAACAATTCACACAAACAGTCAGATAATTTCCCATAGGCAAATCGAGTTTCTCTTGTAGTACGAGAATCAAAACAACTCGTGTTGTAATGAGCTGTAGTTGGCATGTCTTATGTTTATGGCTTCAGATAGTCTTCACTGCTTTAGCGGGCTGAATGCGCAAACGCCCCAAAGACTACGTGGATCGCACGTAGCACCTGCACTACAATAATTTATACGAGCTATCTCGAGCATGTGATTAGGTGGGCTGGAATCAAATAGGGGTCAAACGGGTGCGACCAATGCCAAACAATTGAAAACACAATTCTGTATATCCCGTTACTATCCCATAATTTTCCTAAACTTATTCTGAATTGAAAAGTTATTTTGACATTTGAGCACTTATACCATTTAAATTCTAGAAGTAGAGTTCTAAAAAATGTATCTGTCTAAATACCACTTCCTTTTTGTAAATGCATATTTAACACGTGAAATTTTGGGTATACGTGCAGACCTCTTTCTCGACTGGGTGTACGCCAATTAGGCAAAATGATAGATTTTTGCATTGTTATAAAGAACTTGAGCAGCGAAACCACGTGATACTCATGCTACGTCCAATCGAAGGGAAGACTCGATAGGCATAAACGACGTGACGAACAGAGAACACCCAAAAATACATTTAAAATATGCCGGAAGTATGCAAAAAAAATGGTGATGAGTTTCTAATACTCCTATTAAGGCTATATTATATACATATATACTAAAGAGTACTAACAACTACCCTGTTCACTGTAAAATTATGCACCTGCTATACTTAATCTACTATATTTACTTATGATTAATTCCAAAATTAGTCCCAGCATAAACTTTAAAGCACAGTTCCAAATAATAATGCAAGACAGTCAAAAAATTAAGCAAATAACTAAGTAAGTGATCTCTATTATAATGAAATCGATCAGCTTTGCTTTGTTGACGAGTAGGTACGGGGAACCCCACAGGCACGGACGAGCCCCGCCCCCTCGAGTGCAGCATATATAAAGAATAGTGGACCGCGCCATACCCAACAGCCATCAACCGGCATACCAGCCTACCATCTGCATGGAATCGTGTTCTATCATACTATGATAGTTAGCCTCCAAAAGAATCAATCAACGTTTGCTTCAGCTAAACTTTATAAACTGCAGCCTGGTAAGGATATCTGCATATTAGGAAGAAATTTATATCACAATTATGTGGCTAAACAATTCCAGCTTCGACGTTCTGTTACCCATTGCCTTCCAAAACTTTCTCTTCTGATTGGATTTCTACATCTGTTATCTGTTTCGGTGTTTGTGAACTCACTATCCGTGTTGCCTCTGCGCACATAGCTTATTAAACGCTACAAAAGGTGAAATGCTTATTATATTACTAAATAATGTAATTAGGAAAAACGAACATGAAAAACAAGTACATATACTTTGGCTTAATATCTATATAAACTAACCACACAACCTCGCAGATGCTCAATAAAAATTGAATCGATACCATTTCTAACGCCCGATTTTGGAACATATCAATCACTGACAATTCCAGCGCCAGAATAACTAAATCTAGAAAATATGCGACTTATTCCGTATTGAAGAGGAAAAGAAAACTCGAATATGATAAAAATAAATCGATTAGATGAAACCTCACCATACACAATCTTCAATAGGTATTAATGTGCCAGAGATTACAGAAACAATTAAGTTATAAACATACTGAGAAATACTTGGAAACTCTATACTGTTCTAGATGTCTTCGATTCCATTTATGAGCAATGCAAGGCACAGTATGCAACACAGGATCGCTATAGAGCACAGTCAGGTACAGCCTTTCACCTCATATAATCCTGATTAGCATCAAATATAAAAACTAGGTATTTTTCAGAATGACGCAAACCCATCTGATACGGCCTCTGGCCTAGGCTTATTCACTAGTTATTCAAGCCTACCAACAATTCTAAATACCATTGAGGTGCCCGCAATATTTCATCAGCCCAGCAAGGTGTTCATACGTGGGTAACTACAGATTAAATTTAGAACAGAAATCCGGGTAGTAATGACAACCTATACGAACACAAATTGTATTTTCAGAAGTAAAGACAGACGGCCTTATGGATGGTATCCAGTCTATGCTTAATAAACAATAGACATGTAGGCAATCCCAAAAACGAAGTAGAAAGTGGTAACCCTGATATTATACCATTTAAAATAATACCCGACTTCTATAACTAATCATTTTTGTGAATAAAGAGTTTAAAAAATCATGTGAAACTCATTATAACCATAAAGTTCGAGCAAACTTAAAATATTTTCGAAAGCTTAGGATTATGAAGAAGAAATACATATACAAGACGTGAATGAAGTACGTGTTCTAAGGACTGATAGTTCGAACACTGAACAAACAGCATATATATATATATAAACAAATATTCATCTTAATATGAATTTATTATTACCTTCGCATATTCAATTTAAATATTTTAACTTTAACAAAGAAAAATAACTCATTAATCCAAACCAGAGATATTACAGAATACTTCTGAACAACTACTTACCTTAAAGCGAAAATACACAATGATCTAGACTTTATCAAGTTAAAAAAGTACAATTATGGACAAAACCGCACAATATCAGTTTTGAAACAGTGATTTCTATAAGTACTTTATCAGCAGGTAGATAAGAAAGCGTCTCAACTACAAAAAGAAACTATGATCTTAACAACACAACTCATCAAATAACTTACCGTACGAGATACAGTAGCAAGATCATTAAAACACTCTTGATCAAAGGAAGATACTAGATAGCGAAAAAAATAAAGAGTAAATTCGTAGCAGACTATGATTGTATGATTGTATTCAGTTATCCTCCTATAATAAGGCAACTAATTTCCAAAAACTCAACCAAACATTAATTTCACTTACCTCCGCAACATGTCTTTTTGTGTCACTTTGATCCACTACCACCTCTACTTCGCACTGTTCTCCTTCACCATCGCTGCCCTCCATCTCTATAAATTTGTCATGTGTCCAAACTCCATCAGCAGGAGACTGATGTGTACGCCAAGAACGGGACCCATCGCGTTCGCGTCTGTCATCACGGTAATCTCCACGAGTACGTGCATCATACTATAACTCAGAAAAATTATCTTCACTTTAAATGCTATAAATATAAACATTTCAGTATAGTGGATACATCAATAAACTAACTCTACTCCCTCCAAATCCACTCCACCCCCTTCCACGTATCTCTCTATCACGGCGAGATCCAAAATCGATTCGTGGATCATACGTGGTCCTACCACGCCACTTTACATCACCAGCAGAGCCACGATCGTCATGCTATAATATTTTCAATTATAAATAGTAATCCGAGAAACTTGTAAAAACTTACATCAAAATAGCTTTTCCCTTTAGGAACAGCAGTAGGGTCAATTAATCTCTGCACTGGCTTATCTCCATCTTCATCACGAAAGCGTCCTAAACACAGTAATACAATTCCATATGGATTAACATTTAATATCTAAATATATTCTATTCATTGTGAATATTTTCTACGTGAAGAATAGATCATAATTAAGTACCAAAGTAAATAACGTTTCCTATTCTACTTGTTATACAGATTAATAAAAAATGAAGGTTTGTATGAACCATTTTTTCTGTCATCAGCATCATCGAAATCCCTCGCTAGCTTTCTATCAACGTCAACCCTTCCACGACGCTCACCAAATGAAAGTCGATCTCTAATGTTTTGCCTAAATACAATGTGCCTCTTAACACTTAAAATATGAACAGAAAAATATATAACTGGACTTCAGCATACCTGTTATTTGAAGCCATCCTATTATCACCATCACTTCTTCTTCTGTCCATGCCACCACCAAACGATCCCCCACTCACCCTTAAAAAATACTTGACAATGCACACAAAATATCTAAAAATAGTTATAGTCCATTGTGCAATATAAAACTAACCGAGAAGCGATGCCAGAGTTACGGCGAGCCTCGCCAGCTATCGTACATGTCTATAAATCAATTCAAGACATATTAGAGGCTCGAAAAACGTACATCTAAAAGATAGTGGTAAACTCTAATTTGCGCTTGTAATGTGAGGGTGAGCATACTTATTAACAAAATTTAGCGCTATGTTCACTCGATGAAAACACAATTAAAATGCCCTGCAAACAAGTGATAGTAACTACATAAAACCAGAATAAAATTGTTAAGAGTCTCCATTTTGTGTTTCATAAGTGACTTACGATCCTCTCTGGAGCTTTGAACCCGCCAGCTTTGTCAGGTTTTGCTAAAAAAAAATCCAATGATAGCAAATTATATGAGTTTTATTTCTTTGCATTATGTTCTCATTTAAAAAGTATACTGAGAAAAACTAATACCAATGTAATACGCCAGAATTTTTGACTAATAACATGTATTAAAAATTCCTCTATGAAGTTTTATTTTTTAAACAGTCTAAAACATTATTATTCAATTAATATAAAAACATACAGTGTTTGACAGCTTCCAGACTAGATGCATCTAGCATATTCACGGTGAGAGCTTTGGAAACGACAGAACGCGGACCTCGAAGAACTGGTGACCGGGAACGTGAACGACGATAACGTGACATATTCATTCGACGCATGTCTCCAAAAATTGTTCTAAAATATAAACATGTATATATATATATCCAGGAAATTTTTTACAAATAGACGTGTTATATATATATATACTATTGCGTTTATTATCTTCGGTGGATTTTTTGTTTACACGTTCATGAAATTTTACAAGCAAGAATCGGTGACTAAATTAATTTACAATGCTTTATAGCAATTTTTTGGATATTTTCACATATGTGTGTATTAACATTACCACCAGTACAGATTTCTAAGTTTTTTACAATAATCCTAATATAAATCAATTAATAAACTTTGTAATACTATTTATTTATTGCATAGAAGAACTACAAATCAGTAAAATATGACGTAGCATTGAAGAAAATCGCATATCAAAGTGATTAAAAGGATGCATAAACCACATTTTACATATTTTCCTAGGTGAAAATTTAGAGCGACTGGGAGCAGCGATTAGCGTCGCGTGCGTGCGGGATCGGATGAGAGAAAGACGAAGCTACAGTATTCTTTTCGCTATGCAGTTTGTTGCACGGATTCGCTATGGAGTGTTTAAACACTTGTTAATTTACGAATTTGGTAATAATTGTATGACTTTTAAATCTCCACCTTTACATTATATCGCTATTAACCTATTATTGTGCTTAAAAAAATACCATACCCACTATTTATAAATAATAAACTAACCTACCATATTACAGGCGGTTCAAAATTAGGCGTGTTGCCCTATAATAGTTAGTGGCAACCTGTCCTAACTTCTAAATACTTTTTGTTGAAATTAAGAGTTTTCATTGTGTCACTTGTTGCAGTTCATAACTATAAATTAAAAGGAATCTGTATTCAAATGATGTTTTCCATTACAAATTTAATCTTCAAAGAAATGCTTCTATAAATCTTTTTATTATATTTTTACCCGATGACTACACGACATTATTTATAAATATGTGTATTTGTGTCGCTATGCATCAAACAGAATGAATTGAATATGATCTCGAAACAATACAAAGTGGAATACCTTCTTAAAACGACGTACGATAGTACTGAGAGTCGAAATACATTGATGCTAATTATAAATAATAAATCAATTGGGAGTTGTCTAAAGTAGTTCATATTAAGTAGTTCTTCAGTGGTATGAGGAATTACCTAAATTTCAAAATTTAGACACTGCAAAAAATGCTCCACGAATCGACCACTAGAGTAAGAGTTCATATGATGCGGTTTTTATCAGTTCTAATAAAATAATCGCAGTGTGAAGTTGTAATCTACAATTGGAGCTAAATTATAATAATTTTATAAGGCAAATTTGTGACTTGTGTCTTATTCCAATAGACTATTCAAAGTGAGCAACAAACATTTCGTTCCAGTTGTAAAGTTTTATAATTAACGCAGTTTGAGATAAAGGTTCAAGGACTAAATTGAATCAAATAGTAGGTATTCTAAACTTGGAAATAAATATTTGCATAATGTTTATTAAGTAACAATTAATTTGAATTAATCATAGTCCCAAGTAGTAGTTTATTCACTCAGGAGAATTTCGTTAGATATTTAGAAGAATTAATTTTTAATACTTCTAAAGTCAACAAAATTCTAGTACTGGTAGAAGAGCATCAATACAAAGGAAATAAAACGCAAATAAGCAAACTTTAATAGGCTAGAGAGTTAGAGAGTATAAGTAGTTGATATAAATAGGTAGAACAGTACTTTCAGTGATTTTTGTATGGTGTGATTCTAGAATTTTAGAGGCTTATTAAAATAGTTATTATAAATTAGTATATTTCGAAAATATGTTATATATGAGTAAAACGACTGGAGGTGCTTTATATTATGTTTTAGCAATTTTTTAAAATTGAATCTTCGGACATTATTTTATGTAAAGGCTTAAAAAGAGTGGTAATTTAGAATTAATCACTACTATGAAAATCATAAGCAATTAGCCCAAACAAACCGGATAACTAGCCATTTGTCTCTCTGCTCAGCATAAAGTTCCTTCATCCGTTTGACAATAAGAGTACGATATATACTCAATAAAATGTAACTACTACATGTTAGGAGTTGAACTCAGACATCATTTTGGACTAATTCTATCAAAGTCAAATCCTTCACGGCGCTATGTTGAAATTCTAAACATTTTAAAGTATTCAATTATAGTTTTTCTGCATGCCTAACACTGCCCTCTACTTTTCCTCAGTCTCAGCTCTATAATAGACCATTATTTTCTATCTTTTATTTCACTAAATGTTCTAACCATTGGTCGTTGGTATTTCGCCCCCTTCGAGTGACACTTTGCCTTTCTCGCACCTAACAGGGAATTCATTTAGCCTTTCATTGGAACTGCCTCCTCAAATAATCGTAAAACGGCCTTTGCCACGTTATTAGCTGATTCAGTCGGCCGATTCATCTGTTTCCTCTTCTGAAACCAATCATCTACAAATTATATACAATCCATTACAGGATTATAAATAAATAACTTCTCACTTTATAAGTCTGCTTCATTTGCGATCATATTTTTGTTATAGTGGTAAGGTTTTATTCTTTAATTTTTCTGAATCCAATTTAGTAAATTTTATACTCTGATCAATTATGGAACATTTTTCAGGCAATGGATCTAATATTTTTAGACAGAATTTGCTGTTTTTCCATATTTTAAGCTTTTAACGACCAAATTAGATTATTATCTATTTAGAAGTACAATAACAGGGAGTTCTACTTAAAATTCTAATTGCACCACCTAATGTAGTAGATAAGGTTGGCAGGACATAAACATGAATTATATCCACAGAAGTAGAAAAACAAATATTAATTTCTCATACTTACTAATCAGTAGAGAGCCTTTCTATAGCAGACACTACTGTATATCCTAGTATCAGAATTTAGCTGGTTGGACGGTTGGGCGTCACTAATGGAGGCACGTGTGCTTTCAGACTCAAATATGACGTGCTTTCTATTTCTAGGCACTACAACTCCAAAAATAGTTGATGTGATGCATCGCCTACGTAGTCTTAATCAAAACTAGCATCTGCAGAAGTAATTTAGTTGGCCCTACAAGTAACCGCCGACGATGTCCAAATATTATTGTTTTGCGAATTCCACTTGTCGTGCCTCTATTACCGTACTTACGACATCGACTAATAATTAGTTAAAACTTTATATGGACTAGATAATGACTACTAGAGTATGATCTTCCATTATTAGTAGCAGAAAATAGCTAGGTAAATCTAGAGGTAAACACTTCTCTTGACCACTACCTAATGTTATTATCGCACTTTTCAATGTAGCATTTCTCAGAAACAAATATGCGTCGCAAGTACATCTGAATTTAGTAAAGTATGACGTCAAATGAGTTAGAGGTTTACGTAGTGAGAAAGCAGACAGCGTATGAAGTGATCAACTCACTACGTGCTTTGCTTTGTTGGTATGCTAAAATGGGTTCGTTGATGATAAAGAATTTCTGAAATTACAACAGGTGTTTCTCAGTTTTGTTGTCTATTGATTAAATATTTGTTTCTTAACAGTTGTTCTAACGTATTGCGAAACTTAAATTAGGATTTCAGTGAAAGAATTTTCTAGTTCGAAGCAGTATGTGAAGTGCTAAATGTTAGGCCACTACACTGTCAGCTTTTGTGTCCAATTATTTTTGAGGTGATGCAGTATGTATCGAATTTATTATATTTTTTACACCTATACTCTCTCTGATAAGTGAAGTTTTTCCCTCGTTCTCCGAGCTGATTTAATTTCGTCACTAATTTGTATTATTTTCGCTGTTCGCATCATTTCTGTCACAAGTTGCACGTTTAACAGATGGTTATTTCACTCTTAAAGTCTTATCTATGGGCATATCAGATAATGGAAAATTATGCGAATTCTTTTTAAACAGAAATTTATTTCCATTTCGACATTGGCACTGATTACTAAACTTTTATATGAACATGAAACTGGATTTTCGCAATTTTCTCTAATTTTATTCCCACCCTTCTTCTTTTTCATTTCTTCCTGTAAATCTTTGCACCCTACTTGTGAGATAGTTTGTTTCCTTTCCACTCACTTGCACACCTAATGAGTCGTGAAATTCATTTCATAAACTCACATCGCTCTTAAACCATCGATCATCTTGTCATGTCAACTAACTCTCATTGCTCTTTCGCCCTCTTTCGTGTATTTTGACGTTTCTGGTTAATTTCTTAACTTTAATCTAGAACTCAAAATGGCACATTTGCACTTGACGTCTCCCAGCAAGCAATCTCATTTGACCGAAAACAATTCGTGTGCTTATGTACTTGTATGTGATTTCCTCATGAGATGTACGATACTATCTGTTGGTGAAATTCTGTAAAGACATGTAAAAGTAATTAATTTTGAACGTTAATATGTTGACTCCCTCGTTGCGACTTGACGTGATCTCAAAAGTAGTGTTTTGGCATAACGCCGACTAATAGTTATTCTAATGTATCCCACCTATTCTCGTGCTTTCTTCGATTGAAAGTTGTTTGCTCATAACTGCTTTTGAATAGATAGTTGGTTACGGGATCAAAATTTAACGTTTCATAGAACGGGAGTTTGGATGTTTATCTGCTATCCAAAGCCTGAACAATAACGCCGCAACTTCCAGATGTTATGATATTGTAGTTTTTTTTCACTAAAACCCATGTTCCCAAATCTTTTATGCGAATTTCTAATTGTATACGTATTTAAGTACTTCTCTCTGACTGTAGATGCAATGCGTAATAATATTTAAATATTCATAGAGATAGTACCACTTTTATTGGATATAAATTAGTGTTTTCACTTAGTTGCATTTAGCGTATATTTGACAGCACAAATTTGCAGACAGAACGTTCTATATTTTTTGATCAATGATGGGACGTGCTAGTTCCGAAATATTCGGAAAAAAAGGAGATTAAAAGTTTACATTCTTAAAAACTGCGTAAGAATTAAACTTATCTTTAATAGCAACAATAAATGACTTTTAAAAACCACCACTTAAGTGGAAAGTGCTTTCGCTATATAAATAAAATTTGCAAATATTTTTTTGTGTTAGATATTATATTTTTCTATTTCAGTTTAAAATCAATTATCCTTTTGTCTACTGACTAGAGGCATAAATGTTTGTGGGTGCTAAGTGATCGCAATGATATCCTTTCTCTTCAAGCGCTACTAAAACCTTTTATAAAAATGCGGATAGTTTTCAGTGATAATATAATAATAATAGGAATTTCTGGGTTCTCAAATAATTTTTCACTTGGTAGGCTAAAACTACCAAAAACAGCGTTATTAAAACTTACGTAAGAATAAGTGAAGAAGGGCGATACCATATTTATCCGTGTATAAATTCTTATTAGAACTATAAATATGCTAACTTTTGGTACTTCATCACTCATCACGAATACATTCCAATGATCACTTAGAATAATGCATGCATCATGTGAAGTGATTATGACGTTTGGAGTGTCTATAGTTTCCATCCTACTCGACGAGTTAGTCTAATGAAAATATTTTGATACTTAATATATAAATAATTACCTAAAATTATAAGCGAAGATAATGAGAGATGGAGCACATACTGTAAGCATCATACTGATTCGCCGGCTAGAATGCTTCAATGAGTAGTGATCAAGATGACTCTGTACGGTTTACAGCCACTGATTCTCATCTCAAGTGTTCGCCGATGTATCTGCTCGCTCACTCGTTCAAGCGATCTAATGCAATTGCACCATTTACTGCATCCCCACCTATTCACTCTCCACAATAAATGAAGTTGACAAGCATTAAGTTCCTTTACACTTCATAATGTCATATCAAATTCTTCGATTTTTTGCACTCTATTTACACTCTTTGGCTCATTTTATTTATAGCCTTTTTTCTTTACTCAGCTTACCATTATGCCACAATAGTGACCTAGCATCTACACTCTGTTGTCCGTTATCAGATCGTTCTCTCCCCACCCCATACTTTATTTCCCTTTAATAATTTTGTCACTTTCACTAAATAATAGCTAAGGTGAGGTAGATTAGAGGAATCGTGAGTGTCAAAGTTAGTTGAAACTCTGTTGAATCCATTACCAAACTAATAAATAGTGGACAGATTCAGAGTACCTGACGAATAATAGAAATTGTAAACTCGTTGACTTGACGTGGGTCTTGCCATAATGAACGATTAATTCACCATTTAATGGGGCTTCATTTGCTTTTGGACTTTTCCTGCATCCTAATTTTCTGATATTACCATCACTCGAACACCGGCGATCGATCAAACCGCCCCCGGTCGATGCAAATGAGACTCGCCGTCTTGGCACTAATTCAATCAGACTCCATTTTCAGTCAACGGAAATGATGCTTTCCTGTGCATCTTTAAACTTAAAGTTTTCACTCTTATTAACATAATTATTTCTGTCCACGTCTCTACTTTCAATTTAGCGTTTACGGCACAAGATGTTGTCCAGTTTCGCCGTCCTCTAAAGACAAATGAAGTTGTGTATGAATAATATATACTTCTGCCTTTATGTAGTGCAAGATCAAATAGGTCTTGTTTCATTATTTTAAAGTCTCTCCAGCTTCTACGACTACATAGGACACATTATCTTCCCATCCGAAGTGGACAACCGGAAAGGGCAATCTGTAATTTCCGGTTCTCTACTTATCCGTAGTAGGACACTAGCAGACCCATCATTGGACACAATTTTCTCTACTCTGTCATCTGTTTCCAACTGTAATTGAAATGTATTTATTACCACAACTATCCAACGTTGTGAAACACATTGTGGTGCACCCCATCTTTATAACTATGCGTCATTGAATTACGTTTTATTTGTTAGTACATATTTGCAGCATTCATCGCTATAATTGTCCACTTTAATAATTTATTGCGTTCATTTTCGTCAGCCTTCGTAAATCTTTCTCAATTTCTAGCGCAGATTCATGATGCAGGGTGAGCACGGTTACTGGCTACGACTATTGCTGTGCATGATGCTACTATCGTCTGTGATCTGTTCAGCCCTGCCAACAGAATATGTCCGATTTCTCATACAAGGTACTAATAATTATCAAAATATATCATTACATTAGTATCATAAATTATTCGTTTGTGTAGCTTAAATTCTATAGTTTTAGTGGCTCCAGAAGGCGACTTTGGAGAAAATTCCTTTCCTTTTATACGACGGAACGAGCCTTCAGCAGTCTTCTTTCGTGTTAACCGAAACGAGGTACGCCCTTTCACTCATTTACCATCTCTACGAGGTAATCAAGTTAAGCTGTTCCAAACTGAAAATCCTATATCTGAAAGATTTTCCTCTATACAGTTGCAAAAGTCTGTTTCTTTATATTTTCTCTATAGTTCCTAGCACCATTACGATTGTATATTTTTAACCACTCCAACAATACCTTTCTTGATGCTTGCCGGTTAAGGTCAGCAAAATAGCGACGCCAGCAGATCTTCCGATGTTTCGGTTTGGATGAGAATATTTCTGATTGCCTATCTTTTATGAACACTCTGTACAACCTCAACGGTCACCTTCAATTCCATCACAGTCAATCTCTCACTCACCATTGATCTCCGCACTGTTTTAGCCAGGATCAAATAAACATTACCTTGTTTTAATTGATAGTCTTCTTTTGTACAGTGTCATCTAACACGTATATTTTAGTTATACATGATAGAATATAAATTTACTTCTAAGTTTCGAGCAACACCGATGCACCCATACAATATAATGAGCAGTGCAAACGGAAAGGCACAGAATTTTCTGCAGTTGAGACAAGAATGATTTTGGTCTTTCGAACGAACAGTGAAGCGTCATAGAAGGAAAACTATGAAGGCACAAATGGCTAAAGATAGAACTGCTGCAGCCTTAGGAGTAGTCACCTCTAGTTCTACGACGTTCTTCTTCTCAATTTCTTTGAATATATTGACCAAAGCGGATGTGAATGACCCTAGAAAAGACACCAGTATAAATATGAGACAAACCAGGCAAGAATTTCCAGAGAATCATTTTGTTTTGATGCAAGTGTAAACGACAAACCACTAGAAAGTGGAACTTCTTGCGACGATGTGATTGCTTGGAACTCCGCACTATCTAAAAACAAACTATAGTTTAATGCTGTTTACATTTAGGGCTGTTGTTGATCACGTGTTCCTATCATGCAGCCACTTGAACTTATCTGGTTGTAATTAGAAAATTTACTATAATAGCTCCTTCAACAAACGACTTTGGAGCACTACTTAGTTAAGCTACTTATAGAAATTATTATAATTATACCTTTGTTTATAATGTTTATTATATGCGAGAAAAATAAGCACTTTGTGGGTAAAAAATCCAAAGTCATGGAAACTTCATAATTTCACAATAAAAAGTTTAATAGAATATCATAAGTCCCAGAGAAGTGTTGCGATGGGTAATATTACCTACCAATTCCCGAATGATCTCCACTCGCCATGTAAAGCTTCCTGTCATCAGCACTCAAGACGAATACAATATTCTTTTTGCATTGTGGATCCATATTCCAAATTTGATTCAAATTATTTGCAAATTTTTTTGATGCCTGTTTAAAGATGCAATTAGAAAGTGAAAGAACAAGATGAACTGAGAAATAATGCGTAAGAGGCGAAGGAAATTAAGAGAGACCAAATCGCATGTATAACACGTTAAACCTCTTTACTAATGGCGAGAACAGCATCAACTCCTTTTCTATCGCAAAATGTATTTCCGGACTGCTCAGTACGTGTTGTCATTCGTGTTAGTTCGTTGTTCAATCGGTATCTTTCGGACTCTGTTAGTACCTGATAGAATGGGAATTTTATGCACTATAATTTAGATGGTGGTCGTCTCTTTTTCTTTAAAAATCTTTAAAAGTTTAACTATATTTACCAAATCGGGATCGCAAATGTTGCTAGCCGATTTCATGTTGCACTGTTTAAACCCTCCTTTACGGGGATTTGGGTAGTTAGAAGGGTCCCATTCTTGAGCTGAGACACTGAAGGTGAGGATGAGAAGAAGGAGCATGATAGACTCGGAGCTGGAGCAGGAGGGCGAACCATATAATAATTGCGTAATCGAAACTACTAGGCATTGCAATGTGCAAATGTAATATCTTCTAAGACATTAAGTCTCATTATTCTTATCTCAAATGAAATATTGCATCAAAACTAATATAGGATGTAGGACAACATCAAGATGATAAAAAAGTTGTACAGATATTCTTATTACTTGCTTTATGTAGTAATATCTTTATAATATGGAAAGAAAACTTCAGCCTTGTTACGGGGTGTCCTAAAAGGATTTTTTTCTCAATATGACGAATGGAGAACTAATATCTTACTTATCGTGGATTATTTTAAACACTATATCTTTAACTGGCTTTGATAAAAACACTTCTGCTCCTTTCGCAGTGTGAGTTTGTAGATAGTAATCTCAAAAGTAACTTTTAATTAGCTTGAAAACGTTCAAATAATAATTTCTGCTAAGTATTGTTACTGACAATTTCATAGGAAAAAGTTTGATTTTCTGGTTTTCCAATATGTACATAAGCTCTGTACGCAATTAGAAGGTAGGGGCTCAATAGTGTACTTTCTCAAATAATAGACACAGTTTGTAAAGATTCCTTTCAAAAATGGTCTTATTCACACTTATAAATTTAGAAATATAGTTTCCTTAAATTTAGTCTGATGCATAATATCTATAACAAGTAATGCCATGAATAACGTGATGACAAGAATTAAATGGGAGGTTTAATAAAGAGCTAAAATACTTTTAAACAACCATTTTAAAAAAACAGTTTTTTTTCGGAATACGTAGTAGTGGAACTTGAAACATGCATTAAAATGAAGAAGAAGAAGATCCTGGTTGATGGATGGGAAGCGAAGGAGTATACTAGAGTATAAGGGGAATAATTACGTCTTCGTATTATGTTGTAACATTTTCAACACAGTCAAAAACGATCGATCAACGTGAAACCGTCTGCGGGCTAAGCAAAGAGGAACGGAACAACATGACGAGTTTGCTTTAATATAGGCTTCAAATGTTTTCAGATGGGAAACTGGGTAGAATAGGTGATTATATAGCAAGCTATTGTATATTTATAAATATACATAGTATGAACATAAGTGTTCTATATATTCACGTGTTACAATCACAGCTGTTAATAAAAATGAGAGAAAAGTGGACAAAAATCATGACAATCACTTTGCATTGTTATATATTTGATCGAATGCGAATTATTAACAACAACTGGGAAAAAATGGCAAACAGTGAATTGGCTGTAAGGCCTGAGCAAATAATCGGTGAACACTGAAATATGTTGGGGAAATAGCTTGGAAATTATGATAGAAGTATAAAGTTCGAATAATGTGCGTAGGAGGTTATCAGTTGATCCTAAGAGGATTATCGAGAGGATTGAACCTATATTCTGAATATGAACTGCGAGAACCGGAATTGAGCATCGTGGCTAATAGGAGACAACAGGAAAGGCGGAGCATCAGAGGCAGACCTGTTCTACCAGTCGACAGACAAAAAGATAAACGCCTCGTTTTTACATCTGTGTTCATTATTTTCACAGTGGTAGGTGATATAAACTTTAATCATTATATTCTTGCAGCACCAGTGCAGTAGAAAAATAATTAATATAATGACAATTCAAATGAGCTTATAGCATAACATTCACCGAGAAATATTTAAATTTAACGAAAGACTGGAAACCAACTTCATATATGGTGCATAAGATTTGCAGATTCGATCGCCAACCCAGTAGGCACGATGTAGTGAGAGATCAAAAGGACTAGACGGCAAAACGAAGAAAAAAATTGTAGAACAGGAGAAATAAAATGGTTGGACAAATAAACCTAACAATACCTAACTTTGCCATGAAAAGAATTATAGTTACAAGAAAATTTGAAACAAACGATATATAAGTGCTTGATTATATATCTAGAATAGTGGTAATGGGATAATGGATATTTCTGTGATGAGTATTTAGACCTGTATTTCTTCTAATGTAGTAGGTGCTCCGGCTGAGACTAAGCTGTTACCTCTACTAGATTGAAGAGCAAGTGCAGCACGGCCATGACGAGGACACGTAGGTGAGACTCCTGGACGCATTCCAGCCGTCGTTCTATGTGAGGCCGATAACAAAGGTTCCTAAAGCCATTACTAGAATTTGCATTATAATTCGAACTTTATGGATCAAACGGAATCAGTAAAATATAGTGTATTCTTTGGCATTATACTTGTTTAATTGTCCAATTTTGTTAGAAATCTTATGAAAATTTGAGAGAATAGGAAATTTACAACAATACGATTTTTGTGATTTAAACAAGCCAAACTTTTTAAGGATATGGGTATTTTTAAAAAAAAAAATCAGGAATATTCCACTCGTTTAGAAACCAAGTCATGCTCGAAATTATTTTTTAACACATAAGAGAAGGTGAAGGAAACTGAGATAACACGCCTGTTCCTGAAAAGAATGCCTTGGTAGACTGCCATGAGAAGTTACAGGTGCTATAGGAACTGTAGGAGCAGCAGGTGTGGAAGGACCATTGAATAAAGGTCTATCGAATAGATCGTCGTGCATCGAATGGGTCATCGAATAATTTCCTTGGATAATAGGGGGAGGCGGTGGAGGCATGAGGGACAACTGAAGACACCGGGTTAAACACAAGTCGCTCGTTAGACAAGACATCAATTAGTTATGACATGACTGCAATACTGTAAGCGTTCACAATTGGTTGAAAGAGATTTTAAAATAATCTAGCTTACAGGGGAGTTCATACTGTTGTATGGCTCGGGTGCAGCAGAATGGTTAGAGGCATAGGTCTGGTATTGTAGTTGCATCTTTTTCTTTGACTTTTTGTGTCGGTCACACTGAATATATGGTTATTTTTACAAAAATGACAACAGTACTACGATAAATTACCATACTAATTGCCTAAGACTTACTGGGATTCTACTAAAAACGATTTATGCCCTATTTCATATTATTGTAGGCTAAATCGTGCTATGATGAAATTTAACGGTCAAAATAATCAATACGTCGAATATTTATCAGTGAAACCCAGCTTTTGGTACTTTCTAGTTATATCTGTTTTGAGGATTATCATAAAATAATTTCGAAAGTTTATACCAAATGTTTAGTGATGTTAAGAATATTATGACATATGCACATACCTGTCGATACAGTCCAAAGAAAACACATATATTTAAGAAAAGAAGTCCACAGCCGACGGCGACAGTAACTGATAGCATTGTACTATATTGGCCTGAATGCACTACAGTTGCCTCAACGGTTGCAGGTGTTGAAGACTGCGACGGCGTTTTGGCTATAAGGCAAAACATTTCTATTACTCAGTGAAAAATGGACATGTCACTTGGTAATATACCATATATAATTACCTGTAGTAGTTTTCTTAATGTTTTCGGGTGGTGGTGATGGTGGCATTGGAGGAGGAGGAAATGGATGGTTGGCAAAAGTAGCGAATGGCCGAACACGACCGAAAAACGAATCTCGCTTGAAGTGGTTGGGCAGAAAGTGATGCTCCTGTAGTATGCAAGGCTTATTAGAGAATATTTTTTTTAATAAATAAGGAAAACACCAAATATACTTCATTTAGGAAATAAATTATAACTTTTCTTTCTAGTATATATTGTATTTATTTATTATATGCATATTATCTCCAAAACATGCAATTTGCAATCCAAAAACCTTTCATTAGTATATTTCTGCAGGTGTGAATAGTTGTTTATCGGACATGATCCAATTATTGCATTAAGGCACAACATGACATTTTTCCGTATTTTTGATTTTTGAGCACTTATGCTGAAAATGTCGCTTGCATATTTACGTCACCTAAAAGTTTGTTACTAAAAGGTGCATGAGGTGGGGCAGAATGCTAATGGGAACCATATGCTATTCTTCTAAAAAAAGGTACTCGTAATTTCAAGGAATCTGCAGTCTCATGTTCACTTCGAATAGAAATTTGATAAAATTGCATCATATAACGGGAAATATATTATAAGAGCTGGAACTCAAGAAATTCATAGGAAACTATCAATGTATTCAACAGAATTTTCATGCCTTAATTCATAGTAAGTGCTCATTGCAATAAAATCTCAAAATAGAAAATTTAGAAATATTATTAATAAATCAAACCTCTGGAATTTGTCCACCTTCTGTTCCTGTTTGGTGCAGACGGGGAATTAGACTTGTCCAAAAGCCTACCTGTGCGTTACGATAGAAGTTTTTTACCCGCGGTCGATCCGCTAAAAAATTCTATCTCTTTAACTCATCTTAAATAGAAAAAATCTAGTTTTATGAAGCACCTAAAATTGAGCTCTTTCGTACTGTTTGATCGCATTCTACAATATTTATCGCAAGCCGTAAAATGTTAATAATATTTCCTCACTGATTTCCAGATATGCTTCTCTATTTGGCTCGTCAAACTGAGGCCAAGCAGTCGAATGGAATGCCTCCCCCATAGGAAATGTTTTTGGAATGGAGGAAGGTTTTGACGGATCCCTTCAAAATTAATTATGAATGTGGAATCGAAGCTAGAACTTGACTATGTAATCAAAGTGTCTTAATATAAAATTTTTTAAACTCATAAATACCACCATAAATCATTTACCCCGATTTGACGAAATTGGCGAGGTAGTACATCATAACTTTGGACACACCCTTATCATCTGCATTAAATCCAGAATAGAGCTGAAACTGACTAAATAAGACAAGTGTTTCTTAGAGATTTGGAAACTTGCTTTGGAATTTAGGTAACTAGATGGTCGAAGAATTTAGTATATCTGTGTCTGGATACTATTTGTAAATAGCAATATCAAATTGTTTACCTTATCCTCTTTGTCTCCTCTGCTCAATGGATACCCTAAAAGATAAGGCAAATGATCTCCCGAAAGTGATCCTCGGATACCACTGTTCGGCTGTTCGTTCATCCACGATCTTGTTTCGTGTGCGAACACAAACCTATGTTATTGGTGAATAAATAAGATAGAATGAAATAAAAAAGCAGCATCCCTGAGTATTGCCGTTTCAAATTCCACTTCATGCCAGCTATTCTCTGTTATTCATTACAGTATTTAAAATGAGCGATGAAGGACCAGTTTTAAGTGTTATAATTTAGTTCCAATTCAAACAAACATTGACTTCCTGCTGTTTTTATGATTGAGAATGGTTGTTTTGTGTGCTGAAAACTAATACGATATTCATAGATTTGATGCTCCCACTGTCTAAATGAAAAAAGGGAACCGAAGCATTTCTACAAATAATTAATGATGCGAAACTAAAATAAAATAGACAAAATATTCATGAAAATACATGAAAGTCTGCACTTTTCACACATCTGTTACTGGAGTTAGTAACATAAGATCAAGAAGCTGTTTTCAATCTCTCAGAAACGCCTTTAAGCAAACATTTTTGCTACGTTTGTATGCACTTGATAACATAAAATAAAATATGAATCACTGGTATCCTCAATTTTAGCGTTTGAGTACTTTCATATAGTATAAATAGAATTATTAAGCAGAAGAAAACAATAATAGCAGGAATAAGTCTTACATGAAAGTGTTTGCTTCTTTTCGTGAATCATCCGCACTGTGCATTCTCAGTGTCTCGATAAGGGGAGTTATAAAAAGGACATCCCCTAGTGCTGCTAGAACCCCATTACGAATAGATTTTGGATGGTCCTTAAATTCATGTTTCAAGTTGTGAACAAAAGTATATTATATTCATCATAATTAATGATATAACTAAACCTTAGGATTATCCCAATCAGTATATTCATTTGTAATGGCAGCCAAAATTTCAGACCGGTGGTACTCGTACAGGTTCCGTACAAGTGTCCTACAATTTATTAATATACTATAGTAATATTAAGTCATTTTATATATTAGATGTCCAACAAATATGCTAAGATATTTGAAAACTATTGTATATTACCTAAATATCTTTTCTTTCCTCTCCTTGCTTATCCCAACTTTCAAATCTTCATTAGAGAGAAGATGATGAGCCGGATTTGATGTCATCCCCACTAATAAATCAATCTCTCGAAACAGTGATCCAAATTGTGCAGAAAAAGATACACGAGGATTGTTTGGAATCAACTAGAACGAAATAGCTCCTTCTGATTGTTCGAAAACATGTGCATATTATTATTTCAATGTCATAACTAACACTACTATCTAAAATCTCCAACCTGTCCATCGACTATAGGTGCAAAGCCACTAAGAAAAGAAGGGACTTCAATGGTCTGGACCGCGCGGGTTACATTACTTGCGGAGTGATCCTGCATGCACCGGAGAACCGTATCAACAGCATCGTTAAATGAGGTCGAGTGGTTTTGCGACACGCACTGCAACGAATGTCTAACGGAAGAGCAGACAGACACAAGCTGTTTTGTTTATCAAATACTTTTCCAAGAAGGATTTAATTGAGCTAATCAAACAGTAACAAGTAAATTAAAATCTTCCATATGATACATACCCCCAACCTCTCAGCCAGTTGCATGAAGTAAGACTGTGGATTTTGTGCAATAGCCCAAGGGGCTAAAGCAGAGCCATCTAAAAGAACGGCACGACGGAAGAGGCGACGTCCAGGTTGTGTCAGTGGCGATGCCATTAATAAAGAAACTAGTGACGCCCCCGAACCCCAACCTAGATGAGAGAAGAAACAGCTAACTTCAGTAAAACTCATATTGAACAGTTAACTATGGAGATTGATATTTTATTCTAACATTCAAATTATACAAACGAGTTATGGTTAAAGTAATACCTACCCATAAGAGTAACTGCTCTAGGATCGCCTCCAAATGAAGGGAGGACAACGTTTAGCATTGTAAGAGCGGACACTAGATCAGAGATTCCACTATTTCCGGAACACGAAGACGATTCACATCGCCCAAGAAATCCTATATAAGTTTAAATTTTATCTATCAGGTTTAATAGGTCTTCCTATACTTTTTTTTCTGCTCCTACCATAAACACCAAGACGATAGTTGAGTGTCACTACTATCATTTGACCGTGTGCAGCTAGAATGCTTCCATTATAGGCATTTCCAGCATTCCAGCCGTAATCATCTCCATGTACCAGCACTAAGGTGGGAAGCGGAGAATCACGTAAAGAACTTTCTAAAAATTCCTCATGAAATGTTAAAAGGAATTTCTACATTCGTAATTTTTGTATGTAAAATATTCTATGACCCAAAAACAGAACAGATGAAGACAATACCAACCCAGACGCTCAGGCACGAATAGGTTCATATAGAGGCAATCCTCAGATTGCCGCTTCAATTTTGGTAGTAGTTTGTGAATATAGTCAAATCGTTGGGCCGAAGTGTGTTTGAAAGCTCTATTAAATAAAATATTTTTGATAAAAGCCATCCAACTATAAAGCAGCAGTTTCTTGTGTTATATTTTTCATATAATATATATAAATGATAGAGCTACCTGGTTTCACTAAGTTCAGGCATTTCAGTCTGAATACAGACGGGAGCCAAACGTCGTGCATCTTTCGGCATATGGGTCCATTTGGCAGCAGAAATAGCCATGTTAAAACGGAACTAAACATCGAAAAATAACCTTCAAAATAATTAATTATTTTAAGGGTCAAAGTTTCTATTAATTATTATTAAGTACCTGTCCAGACGGTGCCACTCCATACGGAACTCCTAAATACTGTGCCACTGGAGGTAGGTCTTCCCCATTAGGGCTGACAACTTCACCTCGGACTATTCCCCACGATGTTTGCACAGATTTTTGCTCGTAAGCACTAACGTAATGTGTCATTAAATGATATTATAGTATGCTAATAAATTCTAATTTATATTTCGTATTTTACCAGCAAATATAATAAATCCTTAAAAACACTACTTTTAAGTAATATTAAATAAACAAACTTGGAAAGTCCAAATAATGACAGAATTCTGATGGCTACGCAGAGTAGTCGAGAAATGCTTACTCTCATCTTCATCACATATCGTAAGAATCTTCTGATATAAGCTTTGGTTAAATTTATTTGAAGAAAAAATGTTTACGCCAAAAATAGAATGGACAAAATTAGAGAAAGCAGTACTGTTGGAAAAATGTGTTCATAAAGCTATCAATTATTAGAAGAAGTGTATAAGACAACTGAAGGACGTTAGACATACACAAGGGTTTTATAATGAAAATTTAAATCTGATAATGGCGCTTGAAGATGCGAAAATTTTTTGGAGGACAAAGGTATTGGTAAATATGGCTCTGAAAGAGTAAACAACATAATTAGACAATGTGAACACTGCACGAACGAGGTCCCTAGAGAAAAAGTGAAATACAAGGAAAGTAGATGGGAGGAAAGGGATAAAGGTGAGGTAGACGGGATATTAAGAATATAAATATGACAGGAAACACAAGAGAATAAAAAAAGTGGGAGAATTTAGGATTTAAATCCACTGTGCAACAATATTCTATGAATGTAAGTAATGAATCCATTATTTTAAACCTTTCTATGATATTGTAATTCCACGTCCTATCTATGATTTCTTTAAGTACTTCACTTATATCACTTATCTTACTAAATACTCACTTGTGGACTGGCAGATCAAATTGGAGATATTAACTTTAGTGAGAATATATGCGCAGAATTTCAACTTTTACTAGACTGTGTTTATGTGATGAGGTTAGTCGGTGCTTTCCGTAAGCGGCTGACTTCACTCTTAAACGACGATCTGATGAAATAATGTCCATCGGATAAACAACTACTTCCACCACCACATTCTAATAGTCGAAGTAAAAATAATAGAGTGAAACAACATATCCTTCAAATATGCGTCAGAAATGTCGCAACTTCTACCTCTTCATTTAGTTGGTCAATGAATAATGATACTTCCTATAACTAGTTAAGCTGGACCTAAACTCCACTGTTATATTATAATAATTGATTTAATTACACCAGTTTCCACGCTAAAATACCCAACTAATGAAACTAATGAAAGGTTGTATTTCATCCAGAAAAATTCACTGTACTTTTGTAGGAAAAACTAACTGCGATTTATAAGTGATTATGAGATATTAGAATATAAAAGTACCAAAAAGAGACCAACTCTGGATATACCTTCACAACTCGTGGTCAGTTGGGTAATGACATTGGGCGGAGGAAGCAATTCGGCATTCACCAATTGATCATCTGCAGCATGGCATTTAGACGGTTAGACAGACTTAAAGTAGCAAGAAATACAGAGAGAAAAATTAATTAAATGGCGAGATAAAAGTTGCCAAAGAATATAAATAGAATTGTACTCGTTTTCTCAGAGAGTGAAAAAGAATAACTATATTTTATGTGGACTGTATTATTTCACTATGGGCGAGAATCGGCCTACTCCGTGAGAAGATGTCGCTCTGTCAATCGCACACTCACTTATGCAAATTCGTGTGCCAGTGATTAGTAACATGTGGTTGGGAGTTGTCACATCGATCACTGCCAATTCCGGAAAGAAAAGAAGTAGTAATAGAAGACGATGATAAAAATTTTAAAAGTCAGCTTAGAGAAAGAATGAATAAACTACAAGGGGCGAGAGAAAAAGTAAGAGAAGGCTGGAGACAAAAAAATAGATAGGGACTAGTGAAGAAAAACAGAGTGAAAGTGAGAGCAGTGGAAAAAACAGAACTAGAACATAGGAAATCGAGAGGGCAGATTGTTAAAGCTATCCGCAAGTGAGCAATTGACGAATAGTGCAGTGGAGTGCGATTTGGATGAGATAATTGTGAGAGATCTTCTGAGCGACAATGCAGTTAGTTCAATGGAGTACTCCCTAGAGGATGCTGAGTGGGTAAAATGAATATACGATGTTGAGCGAAGTACATGTAAATGATAGCATTATCCTATTATGAACAATTCCTCTTGGGAATACGTCCCTCTTCACTTAATACTCTTCATTTTGCATACAGCGAATTTCACATATAATTCTTGGCTTACTATTAGAAGAACTCAACTTAGTATCATTAAATAATTTCCTAAAGACAATAATCTTCTGAAGATTGGTAAGAGGTCCACGCAATAGAGAACAGTCTTCATGCATGAGGCTAAGTCACGCGATATGTTATTGTCCGGAGAGTGGGTGAAGGTGGGTCAGAGCCAAATATTTATAACATGAAATAATTAATCAAGCTATGACATAAACAGAGAAATGGATAGTGTGAATATAAAAATGAAATTAAGAAAATGAATATTTTTGAGCACATATTTAAGGACATATATAATCGATGAAATTTAAATGAGAATCGTATAAATTTACTTTTATGAATCCATCTTTCTACATGCTCCATTGATTGGAACATAACGTAAATTTTAATCACTCATATTTTGACATTTATGACTTTTTGTGACATGTTCCGGTCCGGCTTCTACTATGGTCACCATGATGGTGTTTTAAACTTAAGAAGCATGTTGTCAACAATGAATATTAACATCGGAAAGAAACACACTTTATCGGAAAAATATATTAGCCAGAAGCCATGAGAAAATCACTGAAAAAAATCCACATGCCAAAACTGGTAAGCACATCAGGTATTATTTGGCAGTCAAAAGTCTTCGAAAACTTGGAAGGAGGAGACTACATTAGTGCCTGAATGGCTTTCCAACGGAGCTCTTTCAAAGGGAGCGTAATCGAATTTAGAGGTTAGGCGAATTCCATGGCGCCCCCCAAAGTGGACGAATGGGTGGTACAACGGTCATTGAAACGATGAATTAAACAAGCCTTAAAAAAATATGTGCCTTGAACACTGTGAGCTATGGCAGGCAAAACGCCGTATTCAGGTAATTTGAACGAACGACATGAATGCTACTAGGTAGGAGTACAAGTGAATTGCTATGCTTACTCTCGTTCGTAGATGTGGGTAAGTTAGAATATGGATGAGGATGTAAGTCCAGTAGATGGACCATTTCTTATTACTGTTTGTGCATAATCATTGATTAAGTTTACTTGTCCGAGTTATTTTTCGATTGTAAGCAAAAGTGACAGCTAAACTCTGCAAGCAAAAGTGAGTGACTGTGGAAAACAAAGGCAATTTTCAAAATATAGCCAAAGAAGACAAATATGTAGCTATATTTTGAAGGTAAAAATATTGCAACTGAATGGTAAACCTGCAATGGAGACTAAACTGTGGACGAAAGTCGAGAGTGGTGCTCATATTGTAATAAACAAGGCAGCATTGGCGATTGCTTTAATTCGGAGATAAGCATTTGTCTAAAGCCTCATAAAAACCATACACTGTTGTTTGATAATGCTCCTTATAATATTCTTGCAGTATGCTGCTTTAATTTTAGAAATTTAGTTTCAATTTTTGTTTACTAAACATTCAATTTTTAAATGTTCTTCGCTGAAATATAGCGAACGCTGACAAAGATAGCAAAGACAACTTTAAGTAAAGTATATGACGCTCAACAAATCAAAAAAAAAGAGCCGGCTACAAATTCATACTAAAAACCAGTTTTTTTTTCAATGACAGGGGTGGGATTTTGGAACAAGACAACTAGCTGTAGTTTAAAGCAATTAGTGAAGATGAATTGTCGTTGCCATATCTAACGTATATTGTGGGGTGGCAATCAGATGTTAGTTAACTATAGTGAACTTATATTCAAAAGGCGACCTAAAAATCACTATTGGAGAATGACATCAACAGGAGACTGTGATCAGTCAAAGGTTTCCCGAAGCACAAGGTGGGCTTTGAGAAGGAAAGTATCGGTAATTGAGCCAATCTTCCCCATGAGACGCGTTTCCTGAACGCAAATGCAATGAAAACCTATAAGAACTAAATAAGCAAACTAATAAAATGTTGGAATTTCTTTCAACTAATCTGATAACGTATTCAACAAAATGAAGTAAATTAACAAATAAATACAAATTGAAAATACAATTCATACGTCACTAAACAATTTTTGTTCTTGTTCGATCTTTTCACTATTTTTTCTATTACAATTATACTGCATTGAGCAAAAATTTGAAAATCTCAAAGCATCATTTAAATGATTGTTCATCAACACTAATTAAGATGAGGAGTTCCTAGATTAAATAGTCTGTGTCATGCCTGTTATGCCCAACGGCGATTCAGAAGTCTTCGAGTTAATTATACCATTTAATTTTTGCATTCTGCAGCATAAAAATAAACAAAAAATATTGTGAAAGTAGAGGATAATCAACTACATCAATTTGACAGAGCAAAAAATCGAGAAGGTCGAAAAAGTATTCACAGTACAGAATGGGTACAGTTAGGAAAGCAATTAAAGATGTTTTCTTAGACATACTACAGAAATTGAACGTCAAGTTTAAAGTTTGTTTTAAGGTTAAAAAATGCCTTCTGCATAGTACCATCTTAATCTAGCCAATTGTGCATTAAGTTCACTGCAAATTTATAGAATTAAGAGCACTATTGTTGGGAGTAAAACATAATATAATAAGAGAAGTGGCGAATGGATATGTTATCGGACGGATCGAATGGGAGACGGACACTTGACGAGTAATAGACAAACAGAGTGACACGGAAACAATGCCCTAGCAGAATTCTCCGAGTACCTCTTTCTCTTCATTTCAATCTAGATCTTCATCTCTTCTGTTCTTTCTCTATTGCATTTTGCCTCACATTTTCAATTTCTGCATGACGCTAGCGTCACAAATGTTATTGCACTTCCTAAGTGTATTCCTATTTATAGAACAAAGTATAAGTGAAAACCTGAAATCTAAACATGTGTAAACATAACTGATAAACCATGAGGATCCTCGGCGGCAGAAAATCTGCTCGAATCGATAGACGATTGTAATGTGGAGGGACAGGCAGCAGAGGAGTGGCGACAAGCATAATATAATAAAAACAAGGATACGATCCCCACGGGTGAAGAGAGAGCAATTAATAAAAGAGTATTATTTTTCCAATATCTTATAGATTTTCCTAGTTTGTTTCAATGTTCTCGCCCTGAATGAGTTCAATGGTACAACGTCAATTATTGCATAAAAACAGATTTCAATGGAGTCCACTGCACTAGTCGCTGTCGGTGGGAGATATTCCAAGTGAACAATATTGTTTAATTCTGCACGATTTTTCACGATGTAATACATGGTAAATCTAGGGATTGCGTCACAGGATGACAGCTGGTGTTACGCGTGCCTCTTTCTCTCTCATCTATCACTAGTCGTGTTTTTTGTGATCGAAACAGGCAATTGCACGGAATACACTTAGAGTGCTCAACAACTTATAAAGAAAGCTCATAGGTCTTATTTTTGGTAATACACTCATAATGGCCATGTTTATGCCTTTTAGGTTGTCGCAAGTTCTCACTATGAAGCTAACTCTTACCAATGCAGAGTCTAAATCAAATTAACTATAAATGCAAAGATTCGACTTTATATAGAGTTATTTGTATGCCAATTACGTTGATTTTCTTCTTAAAAAGCAGAAAGTTCACTGGCTTAAAGGATTCTAGCAGACTGCTTAGCACACAATCGCCATCATTAGAAGGCACAGAAAGGCCTGGTCCCTCACTGTTGGCAGATCGCCAGCCGTGCCATGGATAACAAATCATCCCGAGCTCTCATTCTCATTTTAACAACGTTCACTTATTTGCTGTTGGGAGCTGCAGTATTTGACCAGCTAGAGAGCGCAGAGGACGGAAGACTCAGAGAAGAATTAGCTCATATAGGAGAAAGACTTCATGCGAAGTATAATTTCACACAAAGGCCAGTTGATTTTCTAATAATCTCATAAAAATAAATGCAAAAAGCTCTAATGAAACAAGACAGAAGAAGTAAGTGGAGAACTTCTCACTCTCATATACATTTTCTATTTCTATTTTTCATTTAAGTGAAAGTTAGTTCTTTTTAACTAAAAATTTATAAGAAATTTTTGTAAGTATGTTTAAAAAAATTGGCATTTCTTAAAAGTAGGAACAACATAAAAATTGAATAGGAGAGATTCATAGACAAGTCTATTCTGTTGCATTATAACCGCCTTTGTTTCTACATTTGCATTGCCATTTGAAAAATGCCACAAGAAGAAATAGATAAGTACAAGAAAAAAAAAAGGGTTAAAAACAATTATGGGTAATTTTAAGATTGAATATTGTGTTTGAAGGGATCTCTATCTGTTAGAAGCCATTGCCGTTAAGGGCATTCCCCACAAAGCTGGATTTCAATGGCAGTTCGCCGGCGCTTTCTATTTTGCCACTGTTGTGATCACCACTGTTGGTAGGTGATTTCCACAAATCACTTTTCTTGAATGAAAAGTTGAAAAAAGAGCGTATGAATTGCTAAATGTTCGACTTTTACTTCTATATCTTATTAATTCTATTGAATATTATAAGTCTGGTACTTTTCCTTCCAATTGCTGTTATAGTTAGAATATTTATTATTATTGCTATCATTTATTAATTCTATGATATTAACTACTTGAGGTTATGGGCACTCAGCACCTGTGACTGTTGGAGGGAAAATGTTCTGCATGTTGTTTGCTCTGGCTGGGATACCAATGGGGCTCATAATGTTCCAATCCATTGGAGAGAGGGTCAACACTGGTACTGCTTACTGCCTGCACAAAGTAAGAGCTAGAAGTCATCTGAACGTATATAAAAAGAGTGAAAGGTTAAAAAGATAATAACAATAAAAAACACAAAAAAAGGCAACTAAACATGTATTAAAAGTTTAAAGAAGGAATTAGAATAATCACCAAAAATGTGCAAAAATACGAAATATAATGTAGCTACGATGGGTGCTGAGGTCGCATGGATTGAAATGCCTCAGTGAGATAACTCCCACCCACTTACTTGTCGTTTCCTTGTCAATCGGAACTACCATTATTATAATAGGTAAGGTTTTCAAATGTACTCAAAGTTAATCGTATTTTCCAAATATCTGATTGTCATGAAAAGTATAAGTAAAATTCGGGTGGCTAATACGCTAAAGTACTTCTGGGTTAAGTAATGTTCAAAATTTTAAGGATTTTATGTGCTATTAGGAACTACCGTACCGTTTTCTTTAAAACAATAAAACAAGTGAGTAAAATCTATGAAATTAAAGCCCTCTTTTAAAAAAGTTCAATACTTCACTATAAGAGCACTGAGCTTTAATCTCCTATACAGGAACTGTTGTATTTCATCGAGAAGAACGTTGGAATTTATTTGACGCCTACTATTATTGTTTCATAACGTGTGGGTTCACAATTGTATAAATATTTTCGATTCTTCTTGTTTTTTCCACATGAACATTAATGTTCGAATATTTGCAGTATCAACGATTGGATTCGGGGATTTCGTTCCCCTTCAACAAAATGGTGCTCTTCAAAGGGAACCGACATATTTCGCATTTACACTTTTATTCGTTCTCGTCGGTCTAGCTGTCTTTTCAGCTTGCGTCAATCTATTGGTTCTTCGGTTAGTTACTAACAATATGGAAATTGCAAGATCTTTTACTCTATCTACATCAAAGTACTATCAAGGTTCATGGCTCCTAATGCTGATGAAGTGACTGCATCAACTTGGGAACCACAGAGTACCATTGTTCTCGAAAAATTTGCGAGGTCAGTTCACACCAATCTGGAATTTAGTATTCATTCTGTGTAACCAGGTCAGGCTCGCTTGTTGACTGTCAGTTGTTTGGTATGCGTCAACCAAGTCGTGATACAGAAACTGTAATGTCAGTTGGAAGAAAAACCAGACAGGTCATGCTAACTGTCACTATTTCTATGGTTTTTCTTGAATTTCTCACATATTTTCGTAATATATCAGTATAACTTTACAACTGCAGGATTTTTAGCAAAATTCATTAATATTCTGCATTTCAGATGTCATTTTTACAACAAGGACTTGTTTTATTGCCTCGCAAAGAAAATATGCGGTTAGTGATTGATATACTCTAGTAGATTCCCACATTTTTTTCTGAGTTCACGTATTGTCTAAAATCATTCCAGAACGAGGGTTTTTTCGTCATTTTCGATCTGTTCGATATGTTTGAAGCCACATAAACGACAATATCCTTTCTCCTTGAAAAGACCACCAACTGAGAATATTGACCATCTCTTGACCACTGAAATCAATTGATAGTGATTTTAAGGATATCTTATAAAGGGAATACTATTTGCACTAAAATCAAAAAGAAACTGATATATGCTTATTGAGGAGTACATAATGAATATACAAATTATAAACCTAAAGCATGGAGTCACTAAATCAGCGAAGATTGTTTGCGGTTATTCTGTCACTCGATTTTTCGAAATAAACATTTTAGCTGTAGTTTATCTTCACATAGCTCACCGAATACGAGTCGGACGGTGAGATTGACTTAAATTTTTCACTTCTATGAGAAGTATACACAGAGGTATATTCTCTCCAGATAATTTTATCGAGTAAAATACCTAAAAAAAAAAGTGTTTTAAAATCAATCAAAAAATGTTCTAGTTATAATCTGGTTTCAATTAGTTTATATATTTGCAAAAGTTATAGGCGTTTTACTACCACTCTTTGTCTAGATATATGCGATTTTAGAGGACGCTTCTTTATACGCCCGACGCAACTGTATCGTTTTTTTTCAGTAACAGTTTTTGTTGATTTTAGTCCTGCTCCATAATGGAACACTTATTATCAGTAGGAGCAATTGTAAACCATAATTTTTCCATTTTACTGCGAAAAAGTATAGCTGCAAAATTTTGAATTAAGCCCGTTAAGTTTTTCTTCTGAAACTGCTGCACCTATTCTACGAATATACTCCGTCAAGTGCTTTGTTATAACAACTTCTATTATTGGTTTTTTGATCATTTCTGATATCTTATCACTTTACTTCACCTTCTGGTTGTGTGCCAGTTAATCTTTGAGTTGAACACTACGCAAGGAATTATTTCTTTTCTAGAAGGTTGCAGCCTAATCGTACTTTACCCCTAGAATTGGTTGGTATTGTTATTAAATAGGACATTAGTCTCAGCTGATTGTTTACATCAGCAGTTGATATAAATAACTTGCTATTTACAGGAGACTGTGGAAGACTGAGAACACCGTTAACATCATGTGAAACAAGTACTAACAGTGACAGCGACGCATTTTTTCTGCTGCACAATAGTGATCAAAATAAGTAGTTTGAAAAAGGAGAAAAACGCTAGCTCATCGCGACTAGCTAAAAATAAATAGGTGCCATATATTTCACTACCTTTCATATCTATTGGCAGGGTATCTCTAATTTTGATTAGACTCAAATGTATACGTCTTATCAGGTGATACAAGAATAGTTTTGATCAGTTTTGAATAACCTTTGTAATTATTGTTTGCTCTTGAATATTTAAGGGGAAAACAAAAATCATCCAGTTCTCTTGAGAACATACGATGTCCTCTTTGTAGCAAGACTAACAGAATGAAATGACGCAACTGATAAGGGAATCGATAGACAGCCAGTACATTTGTCGGCTCGTCTTCGCTGGATTCGCTACCGGGTCTTGTCTTTTAACAATAATCTTTTGCCTGTCATTAGTACTGACTACTTTACGTGGTTAAGTAAGATATAGAGGGAAGGCGGCCTCGCCCAGAGAATGGTATTAAGGGTACATCGAAATGAGGTGAGCAGCGATGTTCCTAATGTCTGCACACACTATCTATCTCTTCATTGACTATTTGAGTAGACGATTCTTCTCTACACCATTCTATTTTCTTTAGTTCTTTTACTACAACTCCTTTTGGAATATAAAAATTAAGATAATACAGTTAGGCTTGGCCTCTGATCGACTCTACAATTATCAGCAAGTGTTGAGATTAAAATGTATCACTTCCGGATTCAACTAAACTGTTTTACTCCGAAAGTAATGAGACGATAAATCCTCTTGCTTATCATTTATTTTCCAGCTTTAACTGTTTTGCCAGCAAACAAAATAGACAACTAGAAGTGAGACAATAATAAACTCTCAGATAATAAAAGACTGATGACTAGATATTTAGTTACTTATTTCTTGTTTTGGATGTAGTATTTATTATGTGTCAGGATCGTGTTAGCCAACAACTTCTGCAGTGGATATGCGAAAGAGTCCCACCAGATGATCCAATTCGTATTACCTCCCTCTCTGCTTACAAAGAAATACAAGAACTGGGTAAAGGACGCTTTGGGGAGGTAAAACAGCAATAATAATTTCACTTATTTTGAGGAATAGAGAAAAGGTCGACTGATTTAGATAATAAAATATATGAATGCCGCTATGGTACACGTAACAGCGAAGAGAGTGAAGATGGAAATGTTCGATCACTGGAGCCAGGACACTAGAAGAGTCTCTCACGTTAGTATGTTATTCGTCCGGAGAGCCAGCAATATTGGTCTATATTTATTCCTAGTTTTAGATTTTTTCTTCCAATTAATCATCTATTATTAATGTTTCCAATGGCTTATCTAGATGGGTTTAATGCTCCCATATCGGTTATCTCTTAGGGCAGACTCTTCTCATCCAACTTTTTGTACAACTGATGATTTCAGAGGCTTGATGTTTTCATTGAAGAATTTCGTCAACTACATCAGATTAGTTTATTGAATGATAGAATAGCAAATTTCATTGGAATTTACGCAGACAAGTATGTACTACGTGGAATAATTCTTAATAAACTAATTAAAGGCTTAGCAATAGACGAAATCGTAGGCCTATCAAGATAGGCTTATCATAAAACTATATTATAAAAACAAACAATGCACCTTTGCCTTTAAAAAACGTTTAGAACTTACTATGACTGTAAGAAGCCAATTTTAAACGATTTAGACATATAAGTAAGTGTTTCAGTCATCAAATGTTAGTGTTTACGGAATTTCTACCCAATGGATCAGTAAAGGATAAGATAATGAAGGATGCTATCACAGAAGAAACAGCAGTCAAGTATTTTCTCGATGTGTGTAGAATGTAAAGAGGCGAGCACAAAGAACACAAATAAATATGAAGAAAAAGGAAAAAAAAGGAAGGGACGTATCCAGTAACTAAGTATTTGCAGACTCTTGAGGCGCTTGACTTCCTTCACACACATAATCCACCAGTAATCCATCGAGATATCAAAGGTTCGAATTGTACTAAACAATTATATAATAAAAATTTACAAATCTAAATTAGTTATTTTATAAGAACTGTAAAAATAAAATAAGACTATATGGATATTTTCAGCGGCGAATTTGCTGATAACCATCAGCGACAGCATTAAATTGGCAAATTTTGGTTTGGTTAGAGATCTAGCAGTCGATGGATTTGGAATAGCGGTCGCCTCAGAAATTTCGCTTGATTTCAGAGGTTACTACTAGTATTTACCGTTCATCTCTTTTTCTATATTTTCTTTAGCTGATCATCTATTTTATTTAGGGACATTACTCTATGTGGCACCGGAAGTGTTGACGAGTAAATTGGGTCCGGGTAACCGAAAGGCTTATATACTACCCTCAGATATATGGTCACTAAAAATCTTGCTCAAAAAAATGTTGCTTGCAGAAAACAAATTGCTAAACAAATGGACGGCTTTCCAGGGCTCTTGGCTGCACTTTAATCGAAATGTTATGCAAATATCCTCCTCACTTTGAATATTTTGGTCATGTGGATGAGATTCAAAGGGAAATAGTTGACCGTGCATCAGGAGGAGAGAATTCAGTTAGTTTACAATATTTTGTTCTATACATCTAAAGTGGCGACTGAGTGCAAATTCTAACCAAACTACTTAGGGATAATTAAAAAGTCATATTCTCATTTGCTTCTTTTACTATTTGTATACTGGGTACCCAATTCAAAATCAGATCTGTGCTTGTATTGCGTTCTATTTCTCTTCTAAAATAAAAATACTGCTATAACTGATATTTATTTTTGTGTATTCATTTCTCATTTATTTATCGAAGTTATATCGTGTGATTTCTAAGTAGCATACCAATTATGTACTTAATTAATTTTATACTATTCACTCACACGAAGACAAAAAATAATCTTAAAACAATGATTGGAAAAGCGAGTTTTACAGTTTATAAATAATTATTCAGTGGCTACCTTATAATGCGGAGGTGTTGGTGCCCACCAGTTCACGAGCCGTAAAAGTTATCGTTGACGCGATATTCGAGCGTGATCCGTCTCTCCGTCCGACTACTTGTCGCCTCAGAGCAATGGCAAACTCCATTTTAGGAGACCATTTCAAAACACGCTTTTCATTTGAATGTCATCCATCCACCAGTGTACGGATTTCTAATTCTTCCTTTTTCAGTCTGATTCTTTCTTCACACAATGAACTATTCTTAATTTCAGAATGGCCCAGTTTCATTGGAAAATGCTAAAAAAGGCATAAATGAAGTAAAAGATAAGAATGAGTGTTATGATCTAGAAAAGCAAGGATACGGTAAGAATATGATGTACATTCCACTTGAAACACTTGAAAATGGTGTCTTGAGAAGAAAACGAACGGTTCATGTGAAGAAAAGAAGGAAAGCAACTTCACTCGAAAAATTTTGCTCAGCCAGTCTATATTTCCTGTCTAGAATCTTATTTTTCTCAGGCATGGTCCAACTAAGGTTTTCTTTTTTGAATTTCCTTCACGGTTTTACTGTTATATTTACCTATTACAATTAACAAATATCGGTTTCTAGAAATAAGAAAAAGCACCTTTTATTAAATTTAGTAATTCAATCTCAATTGTTAATTTCCCTTCTACTATAGTCTTTTTTACAGGTATTCTTACAAAGTCGGTGCTCTACGTGTTGATATTCATAGTGCTTGGCCTTGGAACTCTTGCATTCTTTCTCTTCGTGTCCTACTGTATTGTTTTATTTTTCCGCTATTTGATCAAATTACAATGTGACTGCGACCTTTCTCAACCTCCGTACCTCATCATCAGTGGCATACTTCTTATTTTGCTGTTTTCTCTCTTATTTAGGTGAGCATTTTAAACTTCAACTCTTCATGGTAGTTTCTGGTTTTCATAAGTTCTTCTAGAAGGAAAGTCACTACAAGTAACATTTTAGTTGTGTAAACATTGCATTTCATGATCAATGAACGGGTGCAATAAGTGCTGTCGACACTCATTTATTCTGATCTCTGAACATAGTACCTTTCAGCAGTTTGTTACTCAGACTTTATTTAAGTGCATTTTCTTCAGCTGCTGCATGGTTGCTCTAGGAGAATATAAATTTCGAATGGCAAATAAGAGCCTAAGAAAGTCGAGGTTCTTTGTCGCAAGACCATCTAAAGATGTTATCTTCTGTGGTTTTACAATATTGCGCAGTAAGGCACCTACAAATCCAGTAGAAGAAGAAGACAAGGACGATGATGAGGAGACAATTGAATTACCTGAAATACCATTAAGGAAACCAAAACAAGAAGATCAAAATTTCTATTACCGATAATGTCATATATCGTCTATGGTCTGAAGAAACGTTCTCCATTACTAACCCATCTTTAAGTTGTCAGTCACACTTTTTTCGTTTACTTTCACCTAAAACTTTCATTTCTAAATCTATAAAAAGTTGTTCTGTGAGCAAATATTTTTTTTGCCATTGTTTACTTCCTCTTGCTTTAAAATACACCTCGCACTGTCTGTACATATTGATTCAGTTAGGAACCGAATAACGCTGAAGATTTTTATTACAAATAATAAACATAACAGTAACTAAGAGAACCCGTAGCGGAAGAAACATTGATTCACAGTGGCAAAAAATAAGCAAAGTTAAAGAGAATTATCTAATGTAGAAATAAGATATTTTAACTAGGATTTAATATTGTTCGTATGGTAACAATCGTTTAAAAGAAAGACATTAAAAGTGTCCATTCACGCTGTCCCACGCAAGATATGTGAGAAAGGCCGAGAGTCCCAAAGATACTGCCTGCAAGTAGTTACTGGGAGAGGTTGATGGCTCATTCATTTTTTTAAATTATTGATGGCTGACCTTCTAGCATGAAAATATTGATGAAAAGAATATTTGTATAGTATAATAATATATAAGATGAACAAATGTACTAAGCCCATAAGCAATTAATTCAAGTGGTGGAGACGGGTCGTGAAGAGAAAAGATTGTAATAAATTTGGAAAAATCCAAATTTGTATACTACATGAGTGTACTGTAAAAAGAATTCCACTACTCTTAAATACTATGTACATTTACATATAAACAAAATATAATTAGTGGTATTCAATCATATCAGACAAAGTTTTCTTCCACCGATCTTATAGAATTAATAGGAATAGTTAGGAGATTAACTGACCACTATTATAGATATGAAAAAATATTTTTGGCACCGTTCTCTGTCGTAAGGAACATGAGAGACTTCTAATTTTGGCTTGTCGAATCCAGAGGAATACATCATTGCAGTCATATTGACGAAATGACTTCTGCGAATGGACCTGTTGGGCGGAGGCAGCGGCGAGATTGGGTAAAGATATCTAAATGACAACTCCAACTGAAATCTCAACACATAATTATTTAATATCTATATTAAAATACTGTTATATCATTTAGAAAAGTGAATATTTGAAGAAGTGATTAGTGAGAAAACCTTGCCAAATAGACAATTAGCTACGAACAAATAGAACACCATCCTCTTACCAATGAAAATTCGGTGAGGTCTGTCATCGCAGTTGTAGACAGAAACTCTTGAAAGCACTTGATGCTACAGACTTCAGTTCAAAGTTAGTTCATAAACTAAAAATAAACATCAGAAATGGAGCATTGGGTCTACAGGCATAGAAAATAAGACAAAATAAAACGTAAATATAGTGGTATTTCATTACCGTTTAGTGATAAGAGTTATCGAAATAACTATTCCAAATTAAGTTAGCTATATGTTGTTTTAGCAATTGGCAAAACTGCGTCATGGATTGACTGTTAATGACTTCCAATTACTAAAGTCTACAAATTAAACTCTATAAATTGGCTAGCAAACGATCCTGTATGGTCTTTGTTTAGACATAATTTCAAGGTTTTACACTTGAATTAAAATAACTGAAGATGCTTGTTGTGTAACACCGTAGGTGATCAAACTGGAGCGTAGCTAGTGAGTGATTTTCTCAATTAAATGTACACACGATTTACTTGGTTTTCATACTAAGTTTTAAAGTCATAATATTAAATAAATTACGCTTATATGACAGTTTTTACCACTTTATATCTTTTCATAGGCTAGGATGAGAGCTTTTTTTTAGCTAAAGCTATTTAAAGCAACTTTTCTTAACACAAATATTTAATAACTATATAACAAATGTTTACATATAGTATGCATACACTATTAAATGTTAATAACACCCTACTTTCGAATACCATAAAATAAAATAAACCATAATCAACAATTTATTGAAGATCTTAGTGGTAGATTGGTTGGTAGGTAAAATTCCTAGGCATGAATATCCGTTTCCCATTTATGCTCAACCCAGTCAAATTTCCATTCATCTGGGTGACCAATGTGACTCACTTTATCTTTCTAAAGTAAAATTTGCATTAAATCAAATGATAAGTAAAAATAATTAAATGAAAGACTGTATATGAGATAAAATTACTAACAAAATCGAATGCACTCCATTTAAACGCTGGAACTTCTCCCCATGTAGGCCCACCTTGAGCACGGAATTCGAGTTTCTTCATTAACGCTACATTCGTTCCCTTCAAATATTGATTTACGAAATTCCTCAACTGAGCAAATCAGTATGATTATTTAATGAGTTCCAACTTTATAGTCAAGTGCTCCATGGTTCACATGCCCCTGTCCAGGGAACTCATAGGTGCCGTTAACGGGGTTAAGATCTCCACGTGCAGAAATTGCTGCTTCTGCTGAATATGGAGGGTTGCACTTACATTTGGAGAACTCATCCTTTTGGTAGTTGTTATATCTGAAGTAAAGATGGCTGGCTATCAATATAATCAGGTAATTTCTAAATAAGTGCACCTAAAACTAAATAATATACTAAACAAACCGCATTAGTTTGGTTAAACTGTCTAGGTCGTGAACATTGTGATGGTCTCTGTCGAAAATCTTAGCTCGAGGAGATTCACCCCACTTGAACCAATTTCCCAGTTTTTCACCCTTGAATTCACAAATATTTTAGTGAATAGCCCTAAACATAGATAACAGACCAAAACAAGAAGCTATTATTTGAACCTGTTGAATGAAACCACTAATTTCAGTTATTTTATTGAAGTAGGGGATATTGTATGATGGGAAGTATGAATATTTCTCCAGGAAGAAAGTCATATCTCGATAGACGATCGTTCCCCTTAATGAATAAAATTCATTGTAATCAATTAAGAAAATAAAAACCATATTTACTTACAGTTGCTCCCAATTTCTACAGTACCCACAATAGTACGAAATAATTTAAAATATTCTAAAAAGCACTGCTTTAATAGATTGAATTTACTTACGGCATCTGTTCGAGGATGTAGAATAACCCGTACTCAGGGAGAGCTTGATTAGGAGTGAATTTATTGTAGTCTAAAACAGCCCTGAAACGATTGATACATAGAAGATTGACGGATAAATATAAGAATACATTTATAAATATATACTCAAACTGAAATCACTAACCACTGATTATTGTAAGTACCGGAATTGTACTTAGAGTACAGACTACACCATTCACGGGCATCACGAGCAAGTTGGTTGGAAACGATGGCACGAAGCCACGTAGGTAGCTATAAGAAATTAATTCTAATTTACGAGCAAAATATACGATAAAGAGTTTCATTTAAACATACTTGCCCAACTGCTTCTGTATTTTTGAAGAGGGAAACATTGAAGACGCTGATAGTTGTCTCAATAATAGCCTATAATTAATATGCTACTAAGCTGAACATTTTAATTATAATTTCTTATTATTACCAGTCCAGATGACATTAGAGTAAAATCATCGGAAGAGTAGAGGAGACCAGGATATGATGCCATTGAAGTAGCATAGCCAGGATAGAACTTCCGCTCTGATAACAGATTGAAACAATCATAAAGTAGTTTTTAGAAGAAATTCATATGAAAAATTGACTTCTAAAACAAATCTTAGCTAGGATTTACATGAAACTAACTATATGCAAATTTATAAAGTTTTAGTACTCTAAGCATGTTTTGGAATCCGCTCATTGTTACTTGTGATATGAACAGATCGGAGTTGTTCGGTGCAACCTAAGATTAAATTAGATAAATGCGCAGTTTATAAGACTTATGCTTTAAAATCCATGTTTCCCACTAACGGTTTTGTTATTGTCTTCAACTATATACCTTGATTAGACCCGAACACCTCTCTCCTAATTGGTCCTGAATTGGATCCCTAGTTTTGTTCAATTTTTTCTCCAAGTCGTAGAAGTCTCCATACCAGTTAAGCAATCTGTCATATTTTAAAATAAAAATCTACCGAAATCAATGAAAGATAAGCATTTTCTGGTGAATTTGTACAAAATAGAAAAATTAATTCACTTAGAGTTAGCTGTAAACATAGATCAATGATCATACTTACAGTATAGGGTGAATTTCATACGTCACTCTAGGGTTAAGATCTCTGTTCTCATATCCATCAATTAATCCCGTCAGTTGATGATATGTTCTGTTTACCTTAAATTTTCTAACTAGGATTAATTATGCAATTATATTATTCTGTTATAATTCATGTTATGAATCACTAAGTTCTTAGAAGGAATCTGATGGTTAAACGTAAACGCACCGCAGACCAGTAAGTGTCATCTTTAGACGTTGTTTCTACAGTCTTCTTAATCCAATTTTGATTTTCAGTGAGGAATTCTGTCATACGACCACAGTACTGAGTGAAATTCTTGCAGTAATCTTCAACTGCGTTTTTGATGTGATAACGAAGCACAGTACGAGACAAAATACCTGTAAGATCACTCGAAACTACACTTCTTTAAAACTAATCATACATTCAATAATAAATACCTTCTAAGTAACCAGCTACATAAGCTTGCACCTCCGGATCAAATCCGTTGCGAGTTTCGACTTCAAGGAATGTCCATCTATAAGGCTATATTTAATTTCGTCTTTTTAGGGATTTTTCAAACCGTTATTCTTAAAGTAGAACATTTAAATTTCAAAATAAGATGCTATTTTCTCTTATCAGTTATCAAACCCTAGTTATCTAAATATGTTATCGTCTTCCACTTGAGTTCTGCTGGATTTCATAGCAGAGTTGGAACACAACTATAACCGTAAATTCTTGTTAATGGTTTTTCAGGCATACCCGGATATGTTTACGGAGTTCTGCCACTTAGCCACCGCAACCTGGTTTCGGCAATCGAATCCTAAAATAAAACATTTGTTTATTCACCTTAAAACCATCATCTAACTTTTGTTTCTCACCTTGTAGAACAGTTAATTTATTGTCAACAAGGCACACTTGACTATAAGTATATCTCTCATCTCTACCTTCGGGATCTGCCTGTAAGTAAGAACTAAGAAAAAGAATATTAATAGAAACCTATGTGTCTATAATTTTCATTTATTTTAGTTTCAAGTCAATTCATCTCTTTATGTCTTTCTTTATCTCAACTTTTCGCATCTTCATGAAATTGTAAAACTCTTACCTGATTCGTAGCAGATTCAGCGTTACCCGTAAATACTAGAATTCCTAAAAAAAGAGACTGAATAAACTACTATAATTTAAATAGCTTAAAAGGACGCACCTACTAATAGGAACCCAAAGATAATCCGTCCAACCATGGCGGTCGACGAAATACGAGTCCTGTCTTATCTTTCCCAGTGCATTGCAGTCCTTATCAATTATCAGTATTTCAATACATCCTCTACTGTTAAAACTAAAACTAGTTGGTAAGATGGTGATCTGTACGTTTTTCTTATTTATCTGGAAAACAGAAATCGGACAGTGACATGAAAAACTACCCAACAGTATTTGTTAAAAATATGCCTTATTATTGTCTAAATAAATTTTCAAAACTATTTTGTTCTTATGAATGAATAAAAAATAGTGTTACTTTTGACGTAAAATTAATCCCCTCTTAACGAAATTATTTGATGAGTGTTGAATTTTATCCTTTTCTGCATAATATACAGTGCACTATAATATATGGTTACAACTATTGTTGAAGTTGGGGATTGACTAGTCAAAACGTAGATAATCTCTATATTCTGCTATTTTGAGTAGATGATAGGAATAGAGATTTTGACTGCTGACTTCTCAAGCATCAAATTGTTGGCTCCCTACTTGATGAACTAGTGGCGTTGGTGGTCGTGCAACAACATTAATAACAACCGGCAAGAATGCACTTCATGTATTTTTTAGCTTTCTGAACAAATAATTTTCAGGTTGTTCCTCTAATAATTTCGTCTTTATTTTTCCTCTAACTTTTCAATAAAAAAATAAATCCTCACTGTTAAATAACGCAGTATTGGTTAGAAATATTTAATATTTTTAATCAAATGCGATAATAAGCGGAAAAGAATTCTAGGGTGCGCTAAGAGTTATGACAGCGAAGTATAATAATTTGCATATTTTTGACAGGGAGATTTTGTAGTGTTAATATGTAGCGTTATGTGAAAATTTTCATCCATTTTGCCTGTATCCGAACTATTGTCCAATATGCTTTGCAGAGTAGATTATGGTGCTAAGAACGGGAAGTGGAAGAAGACTTCAATAAAGCAATTTTAATTTCCTGTGTTGGTGAATTTATAAGCTGTGTGCTGTTTCCAGTTCAAAATGATAGGATTTATTTACCATGTGTAAGAGAATTTGTGGCACACACTAAATATCTGCGATTAGCACACATTGGGCGGTTGTCGCAACCCTGCGTGATATACGGCGCAGTTGGAGACTGAATGGAAGAGATGGGTTGGTATTAAACTTACCTGGCTGGGGGGTTCTCGTGATCAGAAAGGCGGGACCCCCATGGCGAGGCCTGTTCATTGCACTTTGGGGCGGGCTGACCTGTGTGGCAGCTTCGAATTGAAGTTCGCCAACAGCTAAATTTTTGTGTGTGGGGCTGCGTTCGCGCAGCCCTTTTTGAGCGGTAGTGCCGGAACTTGTGGGTCTTGTCGGGATAATTATATATGCAAAACATACCATAATGTTAGGATAGTAGCTTGTGTGAATATTTTGTACTAGACATAATACTATATCAAATAATAATTGCCGTACTTTATTCATATCTGTTATACATTAAATAGTTTTTTACTATTTTATGATTTCTTGCTTATTTATCACTTATCGTTGGTAGTTACTTTATTTTTTCACATCTGTAAGGAACAGGAAATAGTGGGAGCTAATAGTCTGTTTTTGTTTTATCTAGCCAAGTTTGTACTTTAAAGATACATAGTAGGTATTAAATGTGGTGAAATTTGCTTTACTAAATATAGCTGACAAATTATTGACATTGAGCAATTATTAGTTGTAAATTTCAGCATATGTAAACTTTCAATATTAAATGTTGATAAGCAGTACACTTTATATAATACTATTTTGTTGGTTGAGGGTACTAGTAGTTATTTATCCTATTTTTTTAAATGGATTATTCTAAAATATCTTAATTTCACTTGAAAATTTTAATTGGAGTTTAGTGATAGACATTTTTATAGCTTAAGATAATCGTTTTTAAAGATTTCTGCTAATTTTCCTTTTTAGTTATAAATGTGTATTTATAGTGCAAACTAAAAGCAATTAATTTTAGGGACTATATTTTAACTTTTAAAATCAGGACTTGAGTTTACAAAATAATTCATTTGTTTTTTTCGAAATGTCTACTATTTTTTATATTATGGTAAGTAATTATGTGCTCCACTTCAATTTATGCTCACCAGTGTTTACATGCACATATAATTATCAAATTAACATTATCATTTTTTTTATTTGCTAGGTTCTTTTCACTTCAATATTTAATTATGTAATGTATGAATAATTAAGTTTTAAGAAATGTTAAACGCCGAAGAAGTATCCTCTGCCAGTGAACAGAAACCTTCCGTAGAAACAAGTAAACCAAAGCCGAATTTCAATGAACGTTTCAGAAAGCTTCATCAAATGAGGGTTAGTGCGGGCATTATAATTTATGTAGAAACCATAAATGCTATCTTAATGTGGAATAACTGCATATTTTTGAATATAACTTTCGATGCATCTTTAAATATATTCTTACAAGCCTGGGTTGCATTTTAATTGGAATTCACCATTTCGTTTACGTGTCAGTTTATTGCAAAAAATTAACTGCTAATTTCAGCAACAAGCCCGTAAGTCAAACCACGAACAGGTTGTCGAAGAAGACCGAAAAAAAAAATTGCCCGCTAATTACGAAGCTAAGAAGGCTCGACAAGAATGGGAATTAAAGGAAATGGAAGATATGAAGGCAAGGACTCTTAAATCTTAAAGAAACGAAAAATTAAAATTATAATAATTTAATTAGTTTATTTTACGTAAGTCTTTTTCTGAAATATCATTTATCTCTATTTGAAAATTGCAAATCTAGTGTTTATAACATAATATTTGTGAGTTTAGTTTTAATTTGTTTATTGTAACGCCGCTACGCTTTATTTATATAAGTAAATGCATGAAGAAATTCTTAGTATTACAAGCATTACTGTGTGTAACCTTTTTTTGAGACAAATCGTTGTAATTCTAATAACTGACAAACAATATTCAGTGTCATCTAATTAATGTTTTCGAAAAACTAGGATAATTTTAGAGTACCTATTATCTACTAAAGTGTATCATTCGTATTTTCTCCAACTTATATATTTAATTGCTTTCATAATTATATTTATAATTTTTAGAAAGCAGAGGAGGAAGGAGTTGATTACGAAAGAATCAAGGCGTTGAATATGGCAGCTGATGTCGCTGACAAAATTGAAATGAAACGGAAGAGAAAGAAAAATCCAGATCAAGGGTTCTCGTGTATGTTTTATTTGTCATTACATTCTCAACAATTCTGTATCCATTTTTTACTTTTTTCACCACTTTTGAGTTTTTGTGTATATTTAGATTACATTTGGCATTTAGCTTACGAAGATATGACCCTACGTCAACACTCTCGGCTCACTGCCACTCTGAAACCGAATGCCGAGTCATATAAGAAGATGAGAGACGTCGTGTTAGTGAAGTTTATGTTTACGTACTCTATTTTTTTGTAGATATACCACTACTTGGTCGTATAATTTTTAAGGTTCTTCGTCTTTAAATAAATTATTTTTTATTATAGTGGAGAGGAGCAGTTTTATCCTGATGCAAACACTTTAATATATGGATCTCACTACCCAACAAATGCTGCCATGGAACGTCTATCCAAAGATGTCGAAGGACAGTGAGTAAATGTTATTTATATAATTTCATTTATATGTCCATATTGTATATTGGAATATGAGAGAACTAGGTATCGTATTTATATGATAATATTTTTTCCTTTTTTAGAGCTAAACGTCGTGAGAACTTTCATCGGCGTCGAATGTTTGATCCTGATGCTCCAATTGATTATATCAATGAGAAGAACAAGAAATTCAATGAGAAACTTGAGAAATATTATGGAAAGTACACGGAAGATATCAAGGTTCGTACATACGTTTAAGCTTGTACTATTTTAATGTTAGTTTTTGTTGTATTTTTCACGTCCTTTTTTTCAAATACAGTATTTATACTCCTTGAATACTTAACTCACTTTTACAGGAGGATTTGGAACGTGGTACTGCAGTTTGAACATAATTCACCTAATATTGCTAGTAATTATGACCACAATACGTATTTCATGGGCTCACTGAATTTAAATCATAAAAATTATCACGATGTGTTTGGCTATATATTTTGTAACATTTGTTAAACCGTATTATTGTTTTTTACTGTTATCAAAATTGTCTCGTGTGGTGAGTGAATTATAAATATTATATTATGTGGTTCTTAGACAAAGCTCAGATCATATTCTGTTGTTGAGTAGATTCTGGATGGGTCGGTTCTCAGTTGGAACCTCGTAGCAAGGCCTGGAACTTGTCGTGTATTTCTCGAGGTTAGGGGTTGGTTCTTTAAACTACAAACCAACTGTGTAGTCCTCTGTGGTGCACATCCCCCTACTAATTCCTTCTACCATTTTCCTTCCTTCATCATTTACAGATGGTATTTGTAGCTGCAAGTTACGGTACTGTCCTTTGTGCTTCCCTTCGAGTAGTTCAAGTAATAGTCGTCGGGCTACTGCCTGAGATGAATTTGGTTTTATTCAAATAGGTAATTATGGAATTTAAGGGATACAGGTGTTTCAGCATAGAGTGGTCCTATAAATAGCTCGGTGTTGATGAGGAGACGAGCAGTTGCTATTCCCACTACTCGACCACTGTGATCTGTTGCTACCTGTAATGGGGATAATTTCGTGCATGTAATAATAAATATAGAAATGTATATTTGAGTTCGATTAGAAGTGGGTTCACACTGCTATTTTTAATTCTCACTTTTGAGTCTGCACATTTCTGTGTAAGAAATAGTTGGATAAAGCTTGTCCTATTAAGGTCATTTTGAATGTAGCTGTCATAATTTAGTAGAGAAGAAAGATTGCCCAAAGTCACATCATTTATGTCAACATCGCTCTCATCGCTATGAAGAAATGATGCATTCATATCTTCTGGTCGAACCTGTAGTTCATCATTTCAATTCAAAGTGTTAATTATTTGTTGGTCTTACCTGATACCACATTACTTTCCATGGAGTTGCAAAGATAAAATTATAATGTATTCGATATTTCTCCAACATGTATGACACTGGAATACACTGTTTAGTTAAAGTAAATTGTTAGGTGATAGTATGACGCACTTCCGTTAAGATAAAGATTATCTTCTTGCTTATTTTCTATGATTCTCCGAAATAATTCGTTGCCGATGCCACGACCGCGGAATTCCTTTTTCACATAAAATAAACCAAGAATTGTAGTATTTCCCACACGCCATCGGTGCTCATACGAAGTACTGCATATACATCCCACAGGGAAGAAGGAAGCTAAAACACTCAGCTGATGATTGTCAAGTATTATTTACCTATAGTGTAAACAAGAACTGTAAAATAAAATCTATATACCTTCATCATATGCAACTATCATGCGAAATCTCTTTCCAAAAGCTTTCTTCCACATTGCCAGATCTGTTTCAGCCAAAGCCCAGAGATCAGATGCATATGCCTGAAATGTACTCTTCGTGCTAACATTTTTCTTAACTCTTATTTCTCCCACTTTTTCCAATTATCTCCGTCCATTATCTCTTTTTTTTCTATTATTTGTGCTTACCTGTTAAGCTCCATATGCTGCTCACTTTCCTCCTCTTCTTCCTACTCTCATTACCTTTTCCATATTTATTTTTTCTTTGTTGTATCACTATCTTAATGGTTTTTCTTCAGCGTGTCATTAACTTTTCTTACACTTCTCATCAGCTGAAGCCATACTTCATGAGGGGGATCATCTCGATATGTCACATGTCCGTCCATACGAAGGAACTACAAATATACGAAGTATTGAAGTTAAGCAAACTAGCAGAAACAAGGTCTCTTATAGTAAATCCAAGAAAAAAGAAATTGAAATTTATTGATAAATTAACTTTTTCTGATCAACATTTATTCGGATGGTAACCAGAAGAAGCTTAAGTTACTACTTGGTGGTGATAACTTGAAAAGACACTCAAGTGAAAGAGTGAGAAGAAATATATAACCAGTTTCCTGTCTGTAATCCTCAATGTAACCTCACTGTGTAAGCAAAAAATAAACGGATATGTCAAAAGAGATGATTAAATAAGTCAGTGAATGAACATAAAGCTGGAGAAACAAACTAAGAGTAGAAGCTGACTATATTAATATACATATATAAATGAAACTAACTAACATTTATGTAAATTTACTTACCACTAAGAAGCTTTAGTTTGGACTTATCCCATGACTGTGATCATGAAAATGCAAATTATTATGAAGGCTTATGAAAACGTAGTATCTTGTATTTTGAGGAAATGTGAATATTTACCTTTGACTAACCATTCTGGGTAAATAAATGTCAGGTTTAGTCACTGAAAAACAGTGCTCCGGAAACATTATTGCTTTGTAACGGAAAACACTGCTAAGCAGGACCTGTTCATTAAGCTGTTTATTAGAGAAGGCTATTGTGGAACTCTAATTTCGTCCCTAGATAACAAGAAAAAGTTGATATGTGCAAATATCATATGCTCATTACTTTTAAAATTTATTTAGTGATGCCACTTCTTGTTAATTGAACTTTCAGTCAGTTACTCGTTTTGTATGCGATTTTACTAAATGATTTCATTAATAGATTTCCTCTGTTTAGTTCGTCGTTTGATTTTTGCTAATATTACTATTGTGACAAATTTTTAAATACCTACTTATTTTCACGAAAACTACTTATAGTAAAACGAAAAATCTTGGTATTAAATCTGTGTATCAAACTGTTTGACTTAAATCTCACGTCTCCTGATGCTTAGGCCCTAGCATATTTCTGGAAGAAGGAGTTATTTTTAATAGAATAAAGACTAGATGTGAGAGAGATTAAGAGATTTTACTAGAATCTAGAAATATTATTCTTTTATAGTTTGATTAGGAAAATGGACACACTTGTATATTAATGATGTATTTAATAGACTTTAGTTCGAATTTTTTTATTAGGAAAAATATTTCTTAAGGATTTACGGGTTATGATCTAAAAACCACTAAAGGTCAAGAAAATATGTAGTGTACTTTTCCTAGATATCGCTATTCCTATGCCAAAAGTGGCATAACAACACCAAACCTGCTTCGGTGGGAAAGTAATTTTCAAGCGATTGCAATTTTAAGATGTGTAAAAAAGTGCTGAGAGATATTAAATATGTGATTTCTAATTAAGTATAGAGATTTATTGGTTAGAAGTTCGTTGGTGATAGGCAAACATCGATCGCTGTTAATCATTTTCTGCATACGGCGTGCAAACCAAGCAATCGTCCAGCGACTAGTTGGCGGACCTCTAAGTGTCCAGTGTCAGTACAGTCAGCAGTGGAAGGTTTTACCAAGTTTTACTAGCACTGTTTTTATTCTTATTGAATCCATTCTTTCCTTCCATGCAAACACATTCTTGCAAATTCCCGGTGTTTGATTACACTGCCTTCATCACAATGCATTAAATTATGGTCGTTTATGGCACATCACTTATCGTATGTCTTCGGCTCATCAGCAAAAATAACTACCCACATTGTAGCTCAACATACCTTTTAATAGGCTTACCTTCCACTTATCATCTATTTTATGTTGCCTCAGACATAGTAAGTTCTCATTTAGTACCACTGCTGCTGTGTCCTACGATACAGTACTTACAGATGCATAAATAACTAAAGATCTAATTAGGTGTAGAGAAATACCAACGTCGTTACTGTGCTATTTGTTCAAATTACTCTGAAAGCCTTACATTTTTATCTATTAAAATTTTTGCGGTAGTCATCACATTGAAAGGAGATAACTGATAGTGCTCAATCAATAGCCGGATGGCCCAATGTAACAGACGTTTCCTTAGGTTGGTTAAAATTGTTTATGATTAATTTAAATATTCAATTTGCTGTCTCTATTCCTACTTTTTCTGCTTGTTTATTTGGTCAGTCTTATGTATCACTTCCTTTTTATCTCAATTTTTCAGATAAGTTTTTTTAATTTTAAGATAGTGTTTCAAGAAATATTAAACAAGCCCAGTAAATAGACTTGTAAATGAGATAACAGAAATATATTCAGAATTTTTGGAACCATTATATTCTTATTCACTCTTCTAAGATGTATTATCTCACTCAGTTACTTATTGCTTCTTTTGTAGAGCTCAGTTCGCTCTCAACTCTCCTCCTTTTCTTCCAATCACTTATGGATCGATCTTCCAGGTTTTGGGGAAATGTAGGTGAGTTTTTCTCTGAACTAATTACTTCACTAAGAATTTGTCCCGCTCTGTTTACCGCATTGTTTGAATACGCAAAGCAGGTGTGAATTATCAACGACTACTTTACAGAATATCGAAGATAAAATTCGATTAAATGAAGCATAGGTGTATTAATGGATAAAATAGTTCTAGCATCCATTAGCTGGAGAACTTATTCACTTACCATCGATTAAGTTTTTGCTAAAAATCATGAGAATACCGATTTTAAGTGATTTTCAATTTAAATAATGAATTGATTCTCTATCATAAAATACAAATCTTATGTTTGGAAGGAATGGTTCATTGGAGGCGATAAATGTTGCTAGTGGACAGAAAGGACTCATACCTCGCTCATCACAAGTCTTCTATGTAGAAGTCTATAAAAGCGAATGTAAGCAGATAATTATCTCATTTTATTATTAGAATAATTGTTTTTTGACTATTTTTTATAGTTAACTACATTGTTTGTCTCAGTGCCATACGTACAACCAGTGATAATTATCGGTTCCTTCTCCTCTCATATCCAGGACCTTTTAATAGAGAGAGAACCACAACTGTTTATGCTTCCTGTGCCACGTAAGTATTTCGGTATTTTTATAATTAAAAATAATGTTAATGTAGTCCTCTTATTTATACTTTTCATCATTAGATACAAGCCGTGTGAAGCGAGTAAATGAGCAGAATGGTAAACATTATTGGTTCGTTCGTAGAACTACAATGGAACAGGTAACTAGAACTATGCAGTTTTCTTACCACTAAGATCAAGTCTAACTACCAGAAAAAGTTACTTCAGATGCTTGATCAAAACTTGTTCATCGATTATGCAGAATTAGCGGGAAATCTTTATGGTGTTTCAGAGGCATCTGTTCGGCTGGTGGTTCAGAAGGAGGTGAGCCGTTATGGCTTATATATTTTAAACGAAAAATCACATTATGATTTCACTTTCAGCCTTCAAAAATATTACATATTGTTAGTTTCATAGACCAAAAAACATAGCTACGTTGGTAATGTCAGAATCTCAGTTTGTAGTTAATGCACATCAATGATCTTTGCCTTCTACAATAGAACAAACCTTAAACGATTTCAGTTCGAATGTATCTATTTTGATTCTTGGAAGCTGTATGCAGAAAATTTCCAAACAAGCAAATCAATGACTCATCGATTTTATCTTCGGCTGTTGTACTGCGTTTCAAATTTCTCTTTTCTGCGCAGAATTTATTCCACCTTAGATTATGATAGAGTTGCACGCTTAAAGATAGTATCAAAACAAATTCCCACTGGATGTTTTTGTTTTTAAAACACCTTGATTGTTTCAATCGATATTATTGATATTAAAAATAACAATAAGTGTTCTTAGAGTATTCATCTTTATTTAAGGCTTTAGCGGTAATTTCTAATACGTATTATACTTTCGGATGATCTCCACCATTTTAGAGGAGGCACTGTCTTTTGGACACATCTACCTCAGTTAAGCGACTGCTCCACAGAGGCCTTTTTCCTATTGTAATATTTATAGGAGCGGAAACGTGGAAGACATTGCAGTAATTAACATGTTCTTTTTTTCCAGTTATCAAAATATTTTCGTATTTTTCATATATGTAATTATTTCAAAATAGCTTTAGTGAGGTAAAACACAGCAATACTCACTTTACAAACTTACTATACAAATAAATATACACAGATAGAATATGGTCATTGTTTAGCACATATTGTAATACTTAACAGTGACGTCACTGCACTTGATGGCTTCAGTGAGAGTCAAACACAGGAGGAAATAGCCAAAGACGACATTCAACTACGAAAAATGACTCCTTATTTGAACGGTATGTTCTTTTAAAGCGAATTAATTAAATCTCTTTACTTAATTTTTTCTGGACGAAGAGTGATGCTATTTCTTTGCAGCTGTTTTACGCGAAAATTCCCTTGAAGCCTCCTATCAAAAAGTGTTAGATATAATACTTTCTCTGCGGAAAGAAGTATGGCTTCCTCAAATTGACAATCCTAACCAAAGACTCATTTGATGCTCATATTGATACAAATTATTTTTATAATATGAATTTGACTTTGATGCTCGGTTATTTTTATATTGCAAAAGTGCATAAATGTCTTCACTAATCAGAATTCAATACTTCCAGTGATATTTTATTTAAAATATTTAAAAAATGAGGAGCTTTATTAAACTTTTGAAATTTCGTAATTTTACTATTTAAAGTGTTTAGAAAAAATAACATCGTTTAAAATTGATAATCCTGGTTGTTTCATTCTGCGCCTATTTCCCTTAATCAATCATCATCGACCCATTACGTATCAGTCCAATCCATTAATGCTATGATCGACCTATTTATTGCACTTCTGAAGAGTTTTAATGTCTTTGTAATAAATAGCCATCAATCGTTCTAACGGACAATTTTTTCTTTTTCGGCATCTCTAGAATACATTGATGGGCGATAGTTAACGTGTTGTACCTAAATCAATCAAAGTTTCGGAAGTTGTGATGAATGACAGTGGCGCAAAAATAGGTTGCGCATCACTTTCCTATTCTGACGTCACAAGGTCGAATCCACGCCTCGAACAGAAGGCTGGCAAACAAAACCGACAAAGTAGCCTCGAAGTTGGAGGACTAGTAAAATGTATAACAAAAAAATACGAGAATTAAATTTTTCGAAATATCATATCCAAATATACAGCACAGAAAATCATGACAGGTCAAAACCTCAATAAGGGGCTGAGAATACCCGAATCGATGGAAACGAGGGAGAATCAAAGACAAGACCGGTGGTCAATTTAAGGATACAATAGATAAGATCAACGAGTCAAAAGATATAGCTTTCCATAAGGCAACGTAATGGGAAGGTAGAATGTCATGTTTTGTTTAGCTTTGCTGGGATACGGTGGCGTATATCCAATGGCAGCCAATCATACCCTGTTTGGACTCATGCAGCAAGTCGTTCATCTCTTTTGGTCCAAGATTATTGATAGGCCTATCAAAGATACGAGCGGCAATAACAAGAGGAATCTCCTACAATTATAGTAATCCAATATGACCATAATAAATTTTATGCGATAAGAATAATATATAATAGAACTAACACCAGATCTAGCTCTTGAGCTAACAAATAGATCCCATAACTGCTCTGCTCTACTGGCATTCTGAAATCACGTACAGCTACTATAGAAATAGTGAAAAGAAAAATGCAAAAGATTGAAAGTAGAAGAATTTTTGTAGTTTTATATCTCACTTGATCAAGGAAAGGTAGAAGTTCATTTTTTGTTGGTAGACATACTCGCAATGAGAGGTCATCATAGTTGCCCGGCGGGAGTCCCTTAAATAGTGGTGATGGTCAAGTGCGAACAGGCGCGGTTGGAACCGATAGGGGTGTTGGTTCGGTTCCTGTTAGCTGTGGATGATGACAACTGTTAGGGACATCTGTACCAATGTGATGATATACATGATAGTAGTTCAGACACAGTTTTGCAAAGGTAAAAGATAGGTATAATTAATAAATTAGCAGATTCTTTTATTAGTTCGTTCTTCAAGTACCACATAATTTTACCTGGCTGCTACATTCCGCAGGCTTATTTCCTTGGAATATCTGAACGAAATTGCGAAGAGAGCCACCCATAGTTTGGCAAATGTCACAGTGTACACTTAAACTTCGTTTAATTCAATACAACGTGATTAGAACTAACCATAATATCGTATATTTAGAGTAGAAAAACATTTGTAAGTTATGAACAGTGCATTTAAGATATTCAGTTTTGAGAACGCACCATGATCCGATACCTCCGCAACCGTTGGCGTCCGCATTAACGCATCTCTCGGGCTTACCGTGAATACCGATTCTCGTCTCCAAATGTACATAATATTTCTTAGCGCCCGAAAGCCCCTGACCGAAAACCTAGAAGTCTTCCTTAGTTTAAAAAGAATATGGATTTGCACTGACTTTTATTCATATTAATCTGTAGAAATTAAAAATATTTTCTTTATCCGATGAAAATGTCATTACCATTAAAACTTTAGAAGGAAAATTGCTTTTAAAGATTTGGAAGGGCCATACAATAAAATTTAGAATTCAGAGGTACTAACTTCAACTTTTCCTCCGCTCATACGAAAGCATTTATGTCCATGTTCATTAGTCTCTTCATGGAACTCCACGCCTGCAGTTTTATAGGAGGGAAACTTTATCAATAGGTTATCCTTCTTCGGTCCTAAAAATAAAAACTAGTTATTGATTATAACAATTATTTTCTATTTTTATCAGTATTTTTCTGTATCTCTTAATCCTAATATCCAGTTGCTCTAGGTGCGCGCCAGTGCTTTCGAATGGGGAGATCAAAAATAATGCATCCAATATGAACTGGAACTGCAGAAATGTGTGAATTTAGGTTTCTTGAGAATGTTTTACCTTCTAGCTTTATTTTTTATTTCTTTTTCTTCCTGCTGCAAAAACAGCTATTTTTTGTGACCTTCGTATTTAGATAGTTTCAACGGGTTGAATTGCAAATACTGTTAGAGAATTGGCAAAATTCGTTCTCAATCAAGACAAGGTTTCAAATTCATAACTATCGCGTCTTTAAAAATAACTAATGATAATTAATTAAGATGTTTCGAAAGCTTTATTTTTTAGAAATGTGAGCTGTTTTAATTTATATACGCTTACTATATTATATACTAAAAATTCATTAGTACCCCTATTAAAACTAATATTAATATTTTTTCTACTTTTTTAGCTACTTTACAATCATTAACTAGACTATTTTTTATTAATAATGAACTGAGAAGACAACGAATTTACTGGTTATGAAAATAAATACAATTGTGAAAACCTATAAATAATTACTGTATCATCTATTCGAAGATCAACAAGATTGTCCTTCTTATAGTGTCTGCCAGACAATCTCATAAGAAACGGACAATGAACGGGAAAACAGGATTTGAATAACTTGGAAATCGATCGTTGCCAAGGTCAGTGTTCGTCAACGAAAGTGAAGGCAGGACAATAAAAAATCATGGATGTAAAAGCAGTAAATAACTTAAAAGGTATTATCCAGCTTATTTTCGAACTATAGTATGCGTCTTTTTTGTTAAAATATCCAACGAATATATCCGTTTAAATAGTATTGCTAAAATGTGGCAACTTTTTTCTAATAAGGACTGGCTGTTAAAGGAGAGTGACGTACAATAGATCACACCTGAACTGGCTGAACAAGGAAAATGTCTTTCGATACGAACAGATATCTCCGCCGCTCCAGCGAAGACGATAAAAGCGAGCGGTAGCAGCACGTGGCGAAGCATCGAGTGCCGAAGTGACGGGAGCGGTGGGCGGAGCGCCGCGGAACCGTCTCGCCCCGCCAACCCGCGAAGGGAAGGGGTGCGTCAAGGAAGGCAAATGGACAAGTATACTTTGGTAAAAAAATTGATAGTATACAAATTTAACAATACATTTTGTGTAAAAAATAAATAGATCTTATTTTCAAATGAAAAGCTTAATTTATTTCATTTTTATAATACAGTAGTACAGTAACTACCAGAGGTGGAAAACAAGTTGTTTCATCACTTGATATATTTGCTTTATAATCATGTTATCAAGCTTTTAATTTACAATTTTAATAATTTTGATACCTAAATTACATGAAAGTTCAAAATAAAGCAAGAATTATTATTTTTTCACAGCATCGTCCAAATCTTGATATATCCTGTTCTTCTTTCTTTAATGCCCTCTCTGTCCATCTCTGTCTTTCTAATTCTTACAGTTCACCGTACAACTGCCAGTCGCAACCTTGTGTATCCTTTCGGTTCGTGTTTTCCTTGTTTACACCGTGTTTCACTTGTCTTTTGTGTGTAATTCCACGGATCTTAGTACAACCCGAAAAAGTGACAGAATATCGAGAGGAACCTGTTCTGCTACAGAGAATGGCGGCCTGATAAACCTCTAAAGTACTCTCTTTTTAATAATGCAGTTTAGAATAGTTGCTAAATATACCTTCCTATGGTTATAAAAACCCACTTACATTTCTCCACCTATTTAGCATTTTTTTATCTGATATAGTATTTATATTAATGTAAGTTCCAAGTTCTTCTAATACATCTCTTAACAATATACAACCCCGTAGATAAGAGAATAAAAACGAACATTTAATAGTCTACAATAATTTACTAAAGCAATGTTATGTACAAACAAGGTGTCATCTCCAAGGGGACAAAGGGTGCTAGAGGTGGACTTTGAATGGGCTGGGACGAGACCATTCATAGGTATGATGTACCCCACTTACAAAATAGTAGATTTTAAGGATCAATTCATAAAGTATAAAACAAGGAACAGCTGTGAGAACAATTATAGGCATATAGAGCTATAATTAATGCTGATTGACTTTGAGATTTCCATATATCTTATGACACGCCACGTACACCTGTTGGTTCTTGATCATCATATTGAATGGAAGACTCCAGTAGACATCAGCGGGAAGGGGTTCGTCCTGGATGAGATTTGTGAGAATTTAACGTAAAAATAGTAAATTACGACTATGTACTACAATGAAGGATCAAGTAGAAGAGGAAGAGAAAAAAAACAGAAGATTACTATATATCACCTAAACTGTTATACTATTTGCATTCACTTAAAAAGTTACAAATACGAAATTTTGCTTAAAATAGTGTAGGAAAGTTACTAGACCCTCCCATAATTACATCATAGGGATCACCAAATAAACAAAAAACACGAAAAAAAGTTGTTCTAGTAATATATAGTATAAGAAAGAGTAAAATGGGGAAAACAAATATATTTACCTTGAAGAAACTTTTTTTGGTCTTTCGATAAACGCTTTCGATTCTGGCTTGTGTCTGCATCTGCTTACTTACGTCAGTATCAAAAACGTATACTGTTGCAAAAATTCCCATTGAGCGCAGTGTATGTCCATCCTATAAATATTGTGATGCTCATATTTTTTTATTACATTAATATAGTTATTATTTTCGAAATACGAAGAGAGTAGATGAGTGAACTAACATCACTCTGAACGAGCTGCAGGAAAGATTCTTTAGTAAGTCCTTGCGAACGAAGTATATCTTCCATCTTAGGTAGGCAGAACGCTAGTTTTAGATTATTGTATGTTCCTTTTGGTAAGCCATCCTGGAATTTTGAGATATGTAGACTATGAAATAAAATGTTACATATATGAATATGATTTGACTTAACTATTAAGTAAAATTAGCACAAATATAAGTTTGACTAGTAAGGGTGATATTGCTAAGAGTCGGAATGAAAAATTACTGCTCCACCGTGCACTTGATAGGCTTCCCATCTAAAAGAAGCTGTGCGTGTACTCCCAGATTATCTCCAAATGTCTTGCATGCATTGCAGTACAGGCTAAATGAATTAGTCTCATGATCTGTTTTTAAAGTTATTTATAGCGAATAATACTAACCAGGAGCCAAATCCTCCACATCCATCAGAGTTTTGCTTAACACAACTCTCTGGTACCTGTTTTTTGCTAGCAGTGTTGCGCAGCTCAAGATAAATCGAAAACTCGCTACGAAAGTCCTACAACACAAATATGACCAAAAATGCCTCAAAATTTCGTATAGAATTTTAGACCATATTTAATTTAGTGTATTTATAAAGAATACAAATCAAAAGGCGAAATATCTCATTAATACCTCTAGGACTTCAACTTTTCCTCCTATTGTAAAACAATTATGCTTTCCGGCCACGGGTTCTAATTTAGGACCCCTTCTATCATTTCCAGACTCAAACTCCAACTTTTTTACCCATTTTGAATCTGAAACAACATTCATCTAATATAATGATCACCAACACATCTTAAACATATTTGTCTTACTGACTGGCACCATGTGTGCAAGGCTGGTGTTTGATCAAATCGAGATTGAAACTGAGATCGTCTCCTATCTCCACTGATAAGACAACATAGATTAATGAGAGGGCCAAGAAATAGATAGGAAATGATGTCATCCTGAATAGGTACATTTATAAATCTTGATTACAGTAGGTAAGTTATTTTTCTAGAAAGAAGCGAATATATGCTGTTTAATAATTGCCATACGCTAGTGGAATTGAAACTAAACAAGCAACACAATGGTCTGATTATTTTCAAGGCAACATTCCCATAGCTATTCACAAGTTACTGATCATTCTAAGGTTTTAGTTATGAGCTATTGAAACAGAAGGAGGGTAAGTCGTAGAGCAATAAGTAAATAGGACAGTTCTATGGTCAGCACAAATATTTTAAACATAAAACAGAGGTCAAGTGGTATAAGCAGAATAGTTCGTAAATAACGGAATACATTTCGCCTTTGGCATATAGTATTATTTTTGCAGGAAACCCTTATATCAAACATTAGAAAGAGCTAATTTATAATCCACATGGCAATTTATTTCTCAAAAAAGATAAAAGAAAATAAAAATAATATACTGAAATGTGGGAATTCATTATTAACTAAAATTCAACTGCCATCCAGTTAAATACCCATTTTCCAATCACCGCACTCCTTTCAAAAATAAGGAACGATTATGTAACACTTGAAATAATATAATATTTGAGTGTAACTCTCTTAAACGTGATGAGGTTCAGCATGTCCTTACAGTACAGGACAAAATTCATATTATATTTTGCGTTTTGGATACCGCACAAATCCACGCAGTTAAGGCAGCGTTGGATTATGTGAAAATTAAAAAGTTATAAATTGGTGTAGTTTGGAAATGCTAATTAATTTGATATTACACAGTTTGAAATCATGAAGAATGGACAGTTTAGCAGTGAAAACTAATAATGAATATGTAAATGTGAAAGGAGAGATGAAGGAAAGAGAGAGAGATAGGGTAAAGGGAAGGAAGTTATAGGTGAGAACGAGCACGTATAGGAGTGCCGAGCTGTTCACATGAACACTGCGAATTAGGCGAACCGAATGACATTCGCTCTAAACCAGATGACTGCGCAGTTGGAACAAGATCAGGTAGAGCCACATTGATCGGTTCCTCATACAGTTTTGGCGATACTTGTTATATGTTTAACATTAGCATATACAGTATCAGTTAGAAATCGAGATCATCTGATGACCTAAAAGACGAATTCAAGATCTATTAAAAGTCTCTGGATTAGGTAATCAAAGGTGTTTGCAATGGCTAATGTAGCCGCTAGCTCCTAGTGCGCCGGCAGGTTTTGAGTCGCCTCGAATAGCTAAAAATGCCGATATGAGCGGACAAAGAAGAATTAAACCATAACATACCGGTTGTTGTTGGAAGAAGGCACAGGAAGACTGAACTATGCAATGACAAGCCACACTTGATGAAAAGAATTTATTGATGTAAAGAATGGCTAAATCTTTATATAAATAGCAAAAAAATTAATCATACATGACAATGAATTGAATCAGAACCCGTGAATAAGTTGAATGGTTAAATATTTCTTTTCACAAGATATAGGTTCTAGTTTAAGCTTGCACATCACTCAACGATACTGTACCGTAGAGTTTGTGACATCCTATGAAAGCATTCTGTTTTTTAATCATTTGATTGAATGGTAGATTCCAGTAAGTTTGGCTATCCAGCTGTTCTTCCTGATCAATTCCACGAAGACTTTTGATGCGTGATTCCAGCTTTCGTTGTGATCTGGAATACTTCTAAGAACCGTAACTTTACTTATTATTCTTACACAAAACAATATAGGAAAACTTTATGACTTTATTTTCAGTTCATCCCAGTTTACCACGCAAAGACCAAAGTATACACTGACGTTAGTAGTGGTCGAACGTCTTTGTCGAAAATGTAGACGGTGACGAACAAGCTCAGGCGTGGTGGGCCATTCCCATCCTTGAAAAACATGTGCTATGAGTCAGTTGGAAAATAAGTAAGATGGAGACAAATGTGGAGTAAAACTAGAACGTATAAATAGTTATTTTGCATTACTAATAAAGCAAAAGAGATTTAGGAAAGATATGAGAACCAAAAATATAATAAAATAATACAACATATGAACCTGTGTACTTCCAGCAAGAATGTGATCTAATGCTTTTTCACTAATGCCTTGCCAATCGAGCAGCGTTGCAAGTTTGGGAAGGCAGAACCGCAACTCAACATTATCGTAAGAGCCTTTCTGAATATTCATCAGAATAAATATACATTTTATAATACAGCATTGTTAAGTTTATTTCAGTGAATTTCTAGCTCTAGCCAATTTATAAACTCGTATTTCTGTCTTACTTTGAGGGGTTCGCATCCCGCCACGTTCCCATCTACAACTAGTTGCGCCCCTAGAATTCGCGAGAGAGATCCCAGAGAGTCACAGGGGCGACAGTATAAACTAGAAGCAATAATTTATCCGCTAATCTTCTCTATAATTGTATCGCTACTCACATTTCCAAATGGTATCGAGTTTTCCTTTCACCACTTTAGCCATCTCTTCTTGCACCTTTTAATATTCCATATTTTCCAAATTTCCTTATTCACTCTTCATTACATGCTGTTTTATTAACAAACCAAGACCCGACTCCTGAGCAACCTGTTTCAGCATTTGCATCTCGACATATTTCAGGAGGTCTCGAAGTATCGCCTGTTGTTGACACGGAGAGGTAAATCAACAATTCCTCAGTGATGTCTTCTAGTACATTCACCTTGCCCTAATCATAATTACAATATGAATAGCATAAAATCACTGATAAAACAAAACATAGTGTGCTAGTTTTCGTCTAAGGATAGACTAGTTTATATACTTAATTTAGTACCTTAAATTGATCGGAAGTATTAATCCTTATGCTTCATGTTACCATGGATGTATGAACAGAATAAAATAGCAAAAGAATTTGTAGTGAAGGAAGAGTATGAAAAGGGCAGTTTTAACAGCTCAATACTTTAGTAAAGGAAAAATAGACCTTAATAGAATAGCATCCTGGTTGTTCGGCAGTGCGTAACTGTGCTCCACTATTAGCGTGTCCTCCTTGAAATTCAATCTTCCTCTGCCAGTGAGATCCTATGATTTCTCAACATAATTCACTTTGAAAACTATGTTTCTATTTCCATGCCTTGTAAGTATAAAGAAACCAGCCTTTTCTCCATGCGCAACTCTGGTGACGATGAAGATTCAGTTTGAGGAATTGAGCAGTACAGAGTGGGAAAAGGAGAAATAATAACATCTAAAAAAGATTACTATAATATCAAGTTACGCAATACAATAACACGGATCCCATCCATTTTCGCATAAACAACTAGAAAACATTTTGATGCGTTGACTGACAAAAACAAATATAATTTAATCGGAATCTATATGTATCATATCAGTGATGCTATATTCTGTCAGAGAAAATAGGTCGAGAGAAAACACTCTAGAGGACCTTCGATGGGAATGGATCGACTATCGGAGGAAGAAACCCGTCAGGGCGGTTATGGGCTGCGAAGATTACACGCTTGAGGAGGGATGAATGAGGATTCAGAAAGATTGAATGAGCAAAACGTTGAGGTTTAATTCTACCTAGTAGGTAGAGGTTAACTTTGCATAAATATTTCAAACACATTAGTATTTATTTTATCTAATATTCGCAAAAGTTTAGTTTTTGAAGTGAAAACTTTTTTGAGACTTGTCTCCATTGCACAATTATTTAATTTAGATTAATAAATAAAACTAAGATAAGCAAAGGTGCATTCTATAGTGTAAAGGCGAACAATAGAAAAGCTAGGTCTTTATACTGGGTGGAACCATTTTGTGTAGCAACCGGATGTGCAAAGAAGACAAGCTGCTCCTGGAACCCTATTAAGCTATTTATAAAATGTTTGCCTGATTAAAATGTCAAGAGGATTTTTGCAAATAATTATAATATAAATGCATATTCCTTGAACACTGCACTGTGTCTAGCAAGTTCTGCTGTTTGCGACAATTGATTAATCATTCCGATTAACTAGGATTTAGCTGGGCTAAGTAATCCTTTCGGCCTACCAATTTCAACACTTTGTCTGTTCACATCTTCCTATGTCATTAGCTGTTTCCTAGTCAATTTTCTTGGTGATTAGCTGGCAATAGTTTTGAACTTTCACCATCATTGAATCTGTTCACCAATTCAATGATGTGTACAGTTATAGCTAGTTCTCAACATGCTGCATATTTAAGTGACTCATATTTAATATTCCGAGAATTTTGTACCGAGTGTGTTTCTAACTAGAATAAAATGAGAAACCCATGCAATATAATGCTGATAAGATAGGCTTAGTACGTTGATGATTAATAGTGATATTTTATAGCACAACGAGATCGAACTCACATAGAAAATAAAATTATTGAATTCCCATGTGTGTAGCTTTAGTGGCTCAGTAAATCTTAAAAGTAAAAACCCGTCATGCTAAATATCAGCATTTTTGATCGTACCGTCAATTCTGTTTTCCATTTTGGATTTTAGTGGAAACTACAAAATCTGTGTGTAAGTTCTGTTCACGCATGACATCCAAATAAATATCTGATTTATACGATATATCATTCATCCAAGTAGTGTACAGAACCACGGTTGGATGGATGGATGAATACACATTTTTATGATTTATACGTACCCACCCAAAAAAGGCTACAAGGCTCGTCCCACTCCAAGAGTTGTTCAATATATCACGCATTATTAGTCACGACATGCAAATAATAAGAACCAGCTCTTTCAGTAGAAACCCAAAACTGGAGGATCATCGAAAGAGGCACTACATATCTCCAAATTGTTGTGATAAACCAAGAGCATGGAAGAATTGCCTTTAGAAGGAATCCTGGTCAGAAAAAAATTGCCTCAACATATCACGAGGTTTAAATAATTATACAGAAACTATCAGCTGTTTTGAATGTTTAGGTATTTAGAATTTCAGTAGTGATATTTCGCAGCAAATCAATTTGACTAAAAAGCTATAAAGTATGTAGTGAGTCAGGTTTGTTGTCTTGAGATTTTTTTAAGGAATATTTTCGTAGAGCAGCAATTCTCCTATTAGTTTTCCATAGAATTTGTTGATACCATAATATATTAGGTTCTTCAGGAACAGACATTAACGCAGAAGGAAACTTGCGAAAGGTGACTTTATAGAGCATAGATGGTTTAGACTCAGGTGAATGGAAAGTACTACAAAAAAATAAGTAATGTAAATCTTCTAGGTAAATTTATAGAAGGAATTATGCAATAACATTATCCAATTTTGGACATGATATTGAAAATATGTTACATTGAGAGAAATAATTTTATCTAGAACAAACTAAGTTCGTAAATAGTTTCCATTATTTTAATGTTAGTTATTTGCATGTTTAAAATATATAAAGGTTTTTGGCTTCTCTAATTTCCACTTATTTATGAATACAGTTCACACATGGTTTTCACCTTTTAAACAAAATTCGATGGATTTCAAGTGTCTCACGCACGCCTTTGCATCGAGAATTTTTCTAGCTCTGGCCATTACATTCATAGATTCCTCACGAGTTCTCAATCATACAGAACGCTGTCCCTGCGCTCAAACGGACATTTTTCAAATACTAATACGTCACTTCACTGTTATTTACGAAAGTAACATTTGTCACAGTATCTAAATAACAATCGTAAAAAGAATGTTTTGTAATTTTATAATTGTATCAGTCACTTCTCACATCTCATAATTTAAATAAAAAATTTATAGCAGTTTAATTTAAACGACAGGATTAAGCAATGAAAGAAGAAAAGGATAGAGTAAAAGTACGCTTCCTAGTGGATGATATTATTCGTTTAAATGTAGGAGGTCAAAGGTTCGTCCCTAGAAGCAACTTTTATTTTATTTATTGCTAATAATTAATGATTATGTAAAACCTAATACTATTTTTAGGATAAACCCTGGTAGTGGAAGAATTGTTAGACTTTATGAACAACTTCCAGATTCGATACACAGCTGAGCACTCTGCTGGCCGATAGGCAGAATGAACTTTTTACACATTTTGCTGTTTTACTTGAATCTGATCTTACTGTGGACCGTCTTCCCATAAGAGATAATGAGGGGGCTGTAAGTTGTACTCTTTCCTATAATTTTTGTGGTGCAGTTATATATATTTTTTTAGTTTTTCTTAGACTACGATCCTCAACACTTCCGTACTGTGCTGAATAACCTTCGTTTCCTTATGAACATACACAGTAGGTTCATTTCTATTTTAAGACCTGAAGAAGAAACACTTCAGAACTAAATTAAAGCCAGAATTGTTGATCGCCCAGTTGGATTTTCGAAGTCACGCGAATCTTTGCTGGAGGATGAAATTCGTTCAACCACTAAGTCATTGGGTATTTGGTCACGCTTAAAAGGAAAATGGTCCCGTGAATGATCACGTTCTTACGCCTTGTATTTTACCCATATTTAATTCTAATTGATGACTAATAAATATAGCCCTGATCATTCTTTATGCATAGTGTATGTTGGTCTATGTAAAAATGTCAAGATATTGCAGATGTGACACTTCTGTACTCAGCATACATTACTAGCTTCGACAATATTAAAAATTGGCTCGACTTATGTATTAATCGACGAATAACTAGCTCATAAGGAGACTACATTCAGTACCACCCAATCCCAAAATAATCTTGGCTCAATATTTCACCTCACACTTGGACTTAATTGTTGATATGGCTAAACCTCCGCTTCTTCATTCTAGTTAATCCACTTCTTTTATAAAATACAATTATCAGTTCTCTAAAACAGAACTCAAAATATTGAATGTCCTTAAACATTCAAGTCGCCCATAATTAATTTGCAACTATACATAAAGAAATGAGGGCCAGAACAGAATTCCATCTTGAAAACGAAAAACTAGTAACGTTCATAGTATTTCTATGTATTTCTAAACAATGCACAAAATTCACTCAATTAATCTTATAAATTCTCACAATGAGAATACAAACGAATATTGTAAATAAAATAAAACTTTAAAAAAGCAACGTGAAACGCAGTTTTCGAGCTAATAGCAGGGCAGACTCTTAATACTAGAATTCAACATATGATCGATATTTAAAAAAAAAGATACATTGTTAGGCACAGCGACACGAAAACGAACAACAATGTGAACGCTGTTGTTTGATGGTTAACTTAAGAATGAAGGAATAATATGACAACAAAAAAACAATAGAAATATTGGTAAAATTTGCAATAGCAATTGGTGTAAATACACTTTGATAGATATGAGAAAAGCCAACGCTATTACAAATAGGCAGAGATTAGACGAAGCCAAAGTTTTTAGCTTTTATAGCCAACTGTAATTTTGCACGAAGTACTTTGCGAGATGAATATAAAGGTACGTAGAGTCTGCTAATACAAGTGTTAGCCGTTGGAAGATATGCATCATCAGGTGGACGCACCATAACAGTTGGAGGTGGTTGCCAGAATTCTCCAAGAGGTGGTAGTGATGGAGCGCCTGTCCAGAAGAACACAAGTTCCTAAATATTTAAATATAAGATGCTATAACACTATGTTTAGTAGATTACGAACTTGTTTCTCCTGCATACTGAGTGAATCTACTACACTCCAGAACCACTGTTTAAATCGACTTAGTGTTTCAGCTGATGCGTGACTTTCATCGGCAAAAGTTGTCAACGACTGTAATGTTGCCATGCAAACCTAAAAAAATCCACATAACTCAAAATGAGCATTTAACCAGTTCCAGTGAAGCGCTGAATTTACCTGTTCAGTACCACAAAGAATTAAGCGAAGATCTTCAGCAGTTAAACCACGAAGAGAACCTTCGGGAAGTACATCAAAAACACCTTGGCGTAATGCCTAAAACCAAAATTAGTGGTTAAGATTCGAATTTAATATCTAGTGTAACAAAACTGCTATAATTAAATAGCATGTTTTATCCTCCCCGTAGTGAAATCATATATAATTCGAATTTTTCGTAATCACGTATTACTGTTAAATTAAACCAACCTGGAGACATTTGATATTATCGCCAAGTAAACGTGTTTCAACATAGCGATACACATATTCAACAACATTAACGCGAGTAACCGGAATATTCTCTCCGTTTGGTTTTAATTCTACCGTTGCCGTTGGCTAAAACACATACTCTGGAAGAGAAAGGAGAAGGTAGTGAAAATGTACAAGATACCTGTGAAGGATCCTCAGTTGGTATATCAACAACGAAGCGTAGTTGCATAGCATCGAAGAACGCTTGATCACCATCACCCACAAGGAGTTGACGGAGTGATTCAAATAGCTTAAAAATACATGTGAATGAGGGAAATGTTAAAACTCCAAACTTTTCCTTATTACACAAATCACTTAGTACATTTTATGATAGAAACAATACCTGCGGATCGAAGAAAGCTAGATCCAGCCAACTTATTGGCCTGTCAAGAATATACTTTAAAACATGACGTGAAAGACGCATAGGAAAAAGTTCGCCTTGTGATAGACACAGGCCAATAACCCTGGAAAATATAGAAGCGCACATGGTTAGCATAATCCTAGTAAATGAAATATCTTACCGTCCAACATTCCGGAATGTGTTTATTCTAATAGGAGATAAACGACCGGCTACAGGTGCATAAAAACCGCGACGAGAGGGACGAGCAAAGAGAGGCGCATCGTCCGTACTTGGATGTGGAATAGTAGAATCTTAAAACAATACACAAAATTCAGATATATATATATATAGAGAAATATTATTAAAAGGAATTTCACCTTTATCTGTGATTCCCGCACATTTAGCTGTTTCTTCGTTGGATGTTAGAAGAGCTAAATCAGTTGGAAGACCAGTTGATAACATTAAGGAGACAGCATCATCGATATATTGCCTGAATAAGGAATAGAATAGAAAAATAAAATACAGAAATTACAAAATAGTATGCCAACCGAAGGGTTTCCTGACTGGCGAGCATTTGAAGAGCAGTATTTGTTGGAGTGTCGACTAACATTCCAGTGATTCTATTACAAGCTGTAGGACGAATGGCACGTACCCTTTAAGTATCTCAATGGAACATACGTATTCATATCACCAAAAATACCAGTACTAGACAAAAACAAATTTAACCTTAAGTAGAGGGCTTCAGCTACACCAGGTCTCTCTCGTGTAGGTTCTTCTCCAGGTCTTTCATTACGAGGCATTCCACTAGCCACTCTTCTCTCTGCCTCTGCAGGATCATCAACCGTATATGGCTGCGAATTTATTGACAAGGGGAAACGTCTGTTAAAAATATATTTGAGGAATCAAAGTAAGTGGGCATAACTATAATCTCAGGAATAATATGTTACTTGATAGCCCTCTTTCGACTAATAATAGCACTAGCAGTTCCTCGTTCACGAATAAGCTGAATTCGTCTAATGGCTGTTCCTCTATCCACAGATGATGCTTAATAAAAAAAAAAAGAATTATACGCCCACGAAAATTATTTACTAACGAGTACTGATGAACTAACCAGATTGGACAACTAGTGGTGTTCCAGCTGGTCCTCCATATAGGTAATCATCTCCTCCTGAGCCCCAACCAAGCTCGTCAAATGGTAATCTTTTTAGTGTTTGCAAACTCTCAGCCAGTGCAGTGTAAAAACTTCGCGCTACACCTGTACCCTCTCCAGGTTCATCACGAAAACGTACTTTTACCTTAATTATTAATCGTATGAAATTTTGACTTCAGTTTAGGAAAATGACTTACTCTTCCACTTCCAAAAGGCTGTTGTAGTGCATCTGGTACGGATAAATCTCTTCCTCGTGGAGCATTTACCCGACGAACATAAGTTTGATTTAATTGGAATACAGTGTCGCGCACTAGCTGAGCAGGGTCGCGATGAACCTATGGGAAATAAATATATTGTTTATGCTAAATAATTAAGAAGAAAAAAAATTAAACCAATGAAATACTATAAATACATATGCATAGAATGCACCTCTAAACTAATATCCTTGGTCTGAGCAGTACGGAACTTGTCCATAGTCTTCTTGAAATGAGTTTGACGAACGGGAAAACGGGCAATGGTAGAAAGTAACGGACTTTTACCAGTTTCACCTCCCAAAGCAGATAGCATATCTTGATGACATTCCTATAACAGCATGGCACGTTTACTTATGAGAAAAAAAAATCCACAATTAAACTTATGAACATACCCTTGCCATCAATTGCAATGCATTCTTCCATCGAGCCATAGCTAAATTTAATGGGGTACGAACAGCAGCTCTCATTTCAGAGCGAAGTGCTTCGATAGATAGTGGTTCCATGCCTATTACAATATTTTTTAACAAGTTTATTTATCCGTCCAAACTTTGAGAATTTTTAAGACAATGGACAATATTATAATACCTTCTGGTGCACGAATTGGTTCTTCTGCAGGAGAGAAGTCGAAATCTTCTACCTCCTCTTCTTGAGTAATCAAACGAGGATGTTCAGATACTGTTGTTAAGCTCTGATTCCCAACATGCTCGACACCGAGATTACGAGAAATCTGATATTACTTGATCATCTTCACATATATGTGTATCTATATTAATAAAATACCTGTTCGTATTCTACACGAGTAATTGCACGTGCCGGCGGAGCAAATAATAAATCTCTATCAGCTTCTGGGGTCAAAATATGTGGTCTCTCAACGAGAGGAAGGTGTGAACTAGAGATCCCTAATGTATCCCATGCATCTGAACTCATAGCACCAGCGAAACACACAGAAGATGACCGCTGAAATATCCAGCCGTATGAGACGGAATGACTTAAAATAAATTTGTCAGCAGAAATAATAAATACTTGAAAGAATCGTCGTATAATAGGAGCTTCTAGATTTGTCTCTTGATTTTCCAAGATGCCAGCATCTTCTTCTTCTCTAGTTTTCTGCAAATAAATTATAAATAATTAAGATGTCAGAACTTCGTTGCTTAACTTGTAAACAATTATCTACTTACCATTACTGTTTTGAGAAAATCCAAATTATCAGCATAGAAAATATGAGCATCGAAAACGAATGCCAATGTGCGTAGAACCTATATATAGTAATAAAATGCTATTTGAAGGTTATGATGACTAGTTACGAGTTAATTTTCCAAAAATATGAAGAGTGAATGAATAAGGTACCTCTATTTCAATAATTGGTAGATCATCACCAGCTTCCGCAGACTGCGACCGTAAGACAGAGAGTAAATAATCAAGAGCGTCACGACGAGAACATCCCGCATCTTCGCCTGCTAATATAATTGTCAAAATGAAGAGCGTTAAAAACTATATACAAATTTACTGACTAACCTCTTTCTTTTTTCATGCTTCCCGACTCTTTTCGTTTTAGAGAACCTGTTCGATGTCTTATATCCGTTATTCCACTAGCCATGACAGCATTACCAAATCTCAATTGTGCTTCCACTCGATCTAACACAGTATACATCCACCCCCATGATGGTTCTAACCTCGTGAGAATACGAATCTAAAATAAAATAATATTTCATAGAAAATTAAAACTTATTCAAACATACATTTCACTAAATTACTTGTTTACAGTACATAACAGAATAAATGGTATTTCTTCAACCTTACCATAATATCAGCTAATGTGTGAGAATTACGTTTAAGAATGGGACGTGCGTTTTCTATTTTTTCTTCAAAATGCAATTGTAGCAAAACTTCACCAAGAGCACGAATCAAAAACATAAATGCTGTTGACATTTGATATGAAGCCTGCAAAAAACAAACAAGCGACTTAGGTTTTACTTAAACTAAGAATAATTTACTTAAAAATAACAAACCAGCAAAGTTCCAGGGATGGCTTCTTCATGGCGACTATTGCGTCTATTGGCTCGTGGAGCATCTGCTGTTACTGTAGACGGTGGAGGTGGTTGTGATGAAGATGTAGTGGCTGATGATCTTTGTGTTCGGGAATAATTGCCATTGCGATCATCTCTTTCCCTTCTTTCTTGCTCTCGTTCTCTTTCTCGTCTTTCATGTTCAGCTGCCCAGTCCTCCTCACTACGAAGCTGTCGTGTGGAAGGTGCACGACGGAAAGTCCACGACATGGTAGGTGCTAAATTAAAAATTCCGAACTTTATATTCATCAAGGAAAAAAAATTAGTCCCCATAAATTTTAACATTTTTATTAGTATGAAATAACTAAAATTGAATATAAAATATACATAAATTCTTATACCTGAGCCACTAGGAGGAATGACAGATCTTCGCCTTCTCCATCGAGTGGTTCTATCGGGTGCTGATGTTGGCTGTGCTTCTACCCCTTCTGTTCCTTCAGCTGGAAGAGTCTCAGCAGAAGAAGACTCTGAGTGAACAGCATCGCGTGTGTTTTCCTCAAAAAATAACGTGAAACACATTAATTTCATTGCTCTATTGCTATAACATCTAATGTTAAGTCATACTTCTTCTGGTCCAGTATTTTCTGAATCATTTGTATCCCTAGGTTCCTCAGCATCACCAGCACTATCATTCCTACCTCGAGTCCTACTTATTACATAAAATTAGTAAACAATGCAATGTGTAGAAAAAAATGTAAATATAATTTAAAGTTTGCGATATACTACTTTCATACCTTGCTGAAGATCCATCACGTGCTAATTCTTCGTCGTCCCTAAATGCTTCTGAGCTATAGATCGGAGAGCGATTTGAGTAGTTATCTTCTAAAAACAATGGAAATACAAGATTAGCATAAGCCAATGTGTTTCTTAGAAGTTTCGAAGTATTCACAGTCTATGTAAAACCTACCTTCTACATCCTGTGATTCGTTAACTACCTCAAAGGTACCAGCTGCCTCAGGATCATGATCACCTTCTGATGTCTCGCCGTACATACCTTCTAAATAAATACATAAATTTTAAATATTCATTTTCAACCTGTTTAGTATTGGACTCTTTAGAAACAAATATAATCATGTAATGATAACATTATGAGAAGAATTTACATATATATAGCACGTCTTTCTATGATATTAAATATTAGATTACTACATAATATTAAATATCACATAGAGACATTTATCTCGGCTAAAATAACATTTCCCACACTGTTGTACTAACCTTCAACTCTCTCATCATCATCTGCTTCTTCATCTTCCATATTCTCATCATCCTCGACCATCACATGCCCTTCTTCTTCTTCTTCCTCATCATCATCTTCTGATGACGTTTCCATATCGTCATCACCTCTTTCATTCATTACTACCACACCACTTTTCCGACGGTTTGGCTCTAAAATTATATTTATCACGACGGAAATTAATTATTTATATTAATTGGATATTTACCACTAGGTTCTTCCGCTGCTGAATCCTCTTGACCACTTTGACTATTATGACGGCGTGACGAAATCGCATCGCCTATTGAGAAACTGTTAGAGAAAGAAAGGAATAATTAGACATATATACGCTGTTATAAGTTTGGCTATATTACGAAAGTTAATTCCTAGCATATGAAGTGGTCGCAGCTACAAATATATATGAACCACTAATTATTTGAAGCATACAAATTACGCATACCATCACTATCACTGTCGTCTTCAGACTCTTCCCTTCTAGGCTCCTCTTCTTCACGATCTGTATCTCGCCTACTAATCTGCAAATAACAAAAATCATAATTAATTATGACATGATTCTTTTTCCATTATATATCGACTATTATATAAGCAAAGAAAAATGGAATAGAACTTTTTAGGCAAAAATAATGTGCAACATAATTTTAGAAGTACTATAACTTATCATAACTAACTTAAATTTTAGATTAAAGGGTTAGATGATGTATTTGAAAGACAATCAATAATACTAAAAATTCAGAATAGGTCATGCATACCTTCCTTTTTCTGAAAATCTTTTCACGAACATCTTCTGCACGTGACAGCATCGTCGTAAGATCAGATTCTCCACACAAGAATTTTTCAATTACCTTAAGATGATAAAATTTTATTAACTTAAATCCATATAAAGTAAAATCATAATTATCAAAATATTCAAATCGCTAAGTCTTGAAACCTCAAGAGAATCCTGATTTGTAACAACAGTTAGTGGCACAGAAGGTCGAAGCACTCCTAGCCGAACAGGAACGAGAACAGCGTCAGCAGCAGCTGCCAATTCCACAGCAGAATAAGCAGAGAGACGAAGTAATACGGTACGACATCGAAGCACCATAGGTGCTATTCTAAAAATATACATCAAACACTTAGGTAAAGCTATTTATATTCTTTAATCTAGAACCTACGCTTGACTTTTTGATTCCCTTCCACATTGGCTATCTTTTCGAACAATTGATAGAAATCCACTGAATGGAATAGTCTGATATACATGACGACGGTCAAGATTATTAGAACCGGAAGGAGCTTCACCTGAACAATGTAGTAGAAAATAATTGACAAGAAAATTCCAAATTCAGAAAATACATTTTACAAAATAAACTAGTGAAAGTAATTCACCAGCAATGGCAGTTGCGGCTGCCACAGGTGAAAGAAGAATGCATATAACATAAAGACGAATAACACTACGCACATATCGAGCAACCACCTAAAAATTAATTTATATTCAACTGAACGAATTTTCCTCGCCCTATTTATTTTTAAACTAACCTTATCAACCATAGGATCTCTAATAGGTCCTCGTTCAGTATTAACCATATTGATCAAACAGTCAATTAACTGATGAGCATACTATAATAACGTAGCTTGAAATACTGGAATAAATGAGTAGTTCAAAGAATCCATACCTTATCGCAGCATTTAGACAATAAAGTAAAGAGAAATTTGTCAATATGGCAAGAACCGCTTTGTGAGTTTATGTGTAGAACATCTTCCATTACCGGTTGATCACTTAAATACTAGTGAAAGTTATCTATTTATTCAAAATACTAGATTCTATAAATATTGGTAAAAGTATAAATATTTTTATTAAGAATGGTGACGAACTTCTCGAAACCACGAATGCCAACACAAGCAAGGCTTTTAACTACGTTCCACTCCTGCAAACAAGACTTGAGGGCAAATTGTGCAAATTTTGGTGGATCCAAGTCATGCTCTGGTGTCGATGACGTATCTCCTAAAACACTCTAGTCATCCCACATTAAAATCAAAAGCAATCTCTCATAATCACTACATATATATATCATATGCACCTGTAGCAGTTCCTGCAGGATTGCGTCTTCTTTTGGGATAATTAGCTTGCTCATTTTGTTGACGGCCTATGGTCCTTGCAAGGAATAACATCACGTGTTCACCACGATTATTTGTTAGCTCATGAAGTTTGGTTTTTTTTAGAAGTTCAGTGAGCAAGAATTCACGTTTTTCTTGATTACCAGCCACCTAAATTATTTATATATAATAAGCTTTATATAAATCACTTTTAAAAACCCACCAATGCTTTGCAAGGACATTTTTCCCAACAATCGCAATAAGCAGTTGGAGAAGTTCTTTTCAGCTTACAGTCGTGGTTTCTATGACATGTGAATGCGCATTCAGTGCAACAACATAATGAACCCGTTAAACCACATGTTCGGCACTCGAAAATATCCTTAAAAACAATATTTTCCAATATATCCAACACGCTATATAAGTGTACCTGATTAATATGCTCTTCTCCAGTCCAAGTAAATGAGCATGTATCATTGTAACATAATACAAATAAAGGAGAATCGTCGGGACGACATCCAGTTGGATGAATATACTGGGGCAGATCATCTGGTTTATTCTAAATTGTATATAAATCACATAAAATATATTAGGACTCTATAATCAGAAACAAAGTAGCAATACCTTCACTAAATTTTCAATTGATTCCCAGATATGTACTGCTGCCCCATAGGCACGGTGATTAATGGCACTCATGAAAGGCGTAAGACCGCCAACATCACGATGTGATAATAGTTTTGATAGAAGAGGTGAAACAACGGAATGGCTAACTATCTGCTTAACAGTATCCATAGCACCGCGTTGACGTTCTTTGACGTCACAAATAGGTTTCCCAAATGGTGATGCTGTAGAAAACAAATATATAAAAATATTCTTACTTTACATATATACTAGATGTTTAAGAAAAAAATATACATGTAGCAGGAACAGTTTCTTCTCCAAGCATACCCAAAATTTCAGAAACTGGACGTTCAACGGATAGTGAAGAAACAGCTATAAAAGTTTAACTTCGTTTATTAATAATTTTATTTTAAGTGATTTTTGCATGACAAACCCACCATCTTGCTCGATATTTTCACCATCTTTTTTTTCTGCACCCCTATTTGAGCGAAGAAGTCTTTGCCATCTTTGATCAAGGGCTCGAGCCTCTTCGGCGGCTAGGCGAGTTTCTGTTGTATGGAATGAATAGCTGCATACTTTAGAAATAAACCCTAAAAACATACCGTCTTCCCTTAAGCGAAGTCCATGAGTAGTACCAGGATCAGCGTCTTCTTTATTTTTTGCTGCTACAGCCAAACGAACCGCAGCATGTATCACATTAGCACCACCGTCCGATCGAGAATCAACTAGTTCAGCAAAAAGAAGATCAGGATCTAAACCAAAAAAGATAAGATTTAAAGTTCGTAGATACTGGTTGAGTGAATAAGAATATTATTTTCTAAAGAACTTAAATGTTTAAAAATGCAATATGCCAACTAGTTTTACATACTCTTAAATATCAAAATACAAAAATTATGAAGAACAAATGAGCATATACATGCCTCCTATTTCTTCCAATTTATCCAAAATATTTTTCACACCCTCAGCATCAGCGTACAACACAGTTTGCATTAGAGATGGTAATTTAGCAAATCCAGCTGCTGAAGAGGGAGAAGCAATAGCAAGTACGGTAGCACGACGAGATCCGTTCTAAAGTAAATAAATAAATTTTATTTATTTATAGCACATACCGCTTTAAAATGACAGTAGAAAACTACTAGTAATACAACAAATAACTTTGTATTATTTCATTGTTTTGAACATATATTATAAATACCTTATTAGTAGCAGATGATGATACTGGATGTACGGCCAAAGAAACGTGCTTAATAGGTGGTTGATGTAAGGTTAAGGGCTCTCGAAATCCCATAAGGGCATCACGTATTAGAGGAAGAAGAGCTCCGTTTCCATCTCGAAGGAGTAAAATGGAATCCTAAAAACCAATATATCAGATAAAATCGCCTTATAAATGATGTCTCAAAAAACAGTTTCATAACAAGGATTATATAAATCGAACATCTCCATAGTTAATAAGAGATGGCTGTTGTCCATTAGGGCCTACAAGCGCAGTAGGATAAACAGGTAACAGATGATCGGAAACAATTTTCCCAGAAAGGGTCGCACGAACCACGTGGACACGACTACGACGCTCAACTAGCGCACGGATACCTAAGAAATATTGAATAATACATATTTTTAGGAAAAACACGAGGAAAACTAATAAACGCAAATATAAAATACCTGTGGAATCTGCCACAGCAGATAGCACTTTACGTCCTGCACCGGAGAGTGTAAATTTAGTTGGTTCACGGACAAATATTCTAGGACTGCGAGTACTTTTCAACTTCGGAGTAAGAAGACATAAATCATCTTTGCGCATTAAACGCATCTTTCCTGCCTATAGAAATTCTATAGTTGCAATATATATCATTTAAAATTTAAAAATGAGCAATAATTTACTTGTGGAGCGGAAGAATCTTTGCTAAGCCCTCCACTGAGAGAAGATGCGTACGTCATGTCACCAGATGCAGCAACATACTCTACTCCAACATATGCTCCATCCACCTAAAATAGCAAAATGTGTCAAGAATTCTTTCATAGTAGATAGCAAAGAAGCACAACGTGCTTACGATCTTAACAACAGCAGTATCCTGAGTATGTTGCTCATGAATCCAAACAACCTCACTAACTCCCCAAGCCTCTTCGCGAGGAAGAGGTACTGTATCAAAAACATCTTGGCTAGCACGACGCTTACGACTTTCTCCTATGTATAATTAAATCAAATCAAATTAAACTGAAATGTCATTACATCTATTTATATAGTTTCTTCTATTTATAAATTAATATTATCCTAGAACCTGCTGTAGGAATCAATTTTTGATCATCAGTAGGTTCGGCTATCTTTGGAAAATCAACGTCATAAGCGGACGGCTCCATAACACGAAAACGGCACATCTCAGTTAATGTCCATACAGATTCCATTAAAACCCCGACCTACAAATATACAAAGCATTGAAAGTTAAACCATATATCAAAACAAACTTACGATTGGCGATGACCCTGCAAGATTGATAGCCACGCTACCAGCTGTGTAGATAGGTGAAGCTTTAGTACGCACCTGTAATACATTAATATATGAACTCAACAATAAACACATCGTGTCTACATACCTCATTTCCCTCAACAATTTCTCCCGTTTCAAAAGTAACGTGTTTTCTTGATTTGGCTCTTTCCTTCTCCCATAATTTATGACGATCCGTGAATGGATATAGACCACTAAAATATTATCTAGTAGCACAGAGAGTACTACATTTGTATTTCAGCAAACGAATGAACTATTCTTCATATATTCAGCAACTATAAGTACGCGAATTACTAAAAAATAATGTACTTGAATACAGGCACATACCACCAATAAAACACATTTGAACTAGTTCGTACAACTGCTAAGTGATTACTAACAAAGAGTTGAGCTACGTCATCTCCAGGAAGAGGGACTGTAGTAGCACGTATCTAAACAAAGATATTTTATGTGAAATATACAAGTAAAATCAAAATATAGTTAAATATCACACTTCTGTGGCTGCACAAACTCTCCGACCGCAAACATTTTCATCAAGCCAAGATGCCAATTTCCCTGTACTCGTAAGCACTGCCACTCGAAGAGCACTTGCTGCTATATTGACAACATGATCTCCATCTAAAATGCACACTCAAGACATAAACGAGATAAATAGTAAAAGTGCAATACCATAATCATAGGCATAAATTATTCCAAATTATAAACCTGCTAAAACCCTAGATGCAACAGAATGTGGAGTGAGATCTCCTGTCGGAGACTTCCATTTCCATGCATATACACGACCTTTAGAACATACCGCCAACAATTCGCTGCCACAAGAAGCAATTTTAACGAATCTGCAACATAAAACATGAAATAAATAATGCCAAATCAAATGTTATGCAACCTCACCGATCTACATCTTCAGGAGTTGTCTTTTCATCTTCTTCGCACCAAGTTTCTATTTTTTCTGTAAGTTCAACACTTGTCTTTGGAGTGGTTGGTTTAGTTACACCTCCATTCTCCTTTGCCTTCTTCTCTTTTTCTGTAAAAACATCAATAAATTATTCTCATGGATTTTACAACCATATCCCATAAAATAAATTAAACTTAGATATCAACTTTCCCAAATATTAACTTGTTACCAAAACCAAATTTTATCGCAAATTTACTATCAATTTAATTTTAGTTCGTTTTCAGCCTAAAAGAGGTTCGCCTTAAATACTGTTATTGCGGCTATTCCTACAATTAATATGTACTTCATATTTTCAATGAAAAATTATATGCATTGGTAAAATAGTTTCAAGGTTTTGTATAAAAAATCCCTCTTACTTTTGTAAACAACATTATATTCAGAATCTTCAAGACTTACGACACTACATAAAAATACCTTTATCACTCCTTCTTCTAGCAATATCTCTGGCCATAAGGTATTCGAACCCATCACTACCGTACAATCCATCTGCTTCAAGTAGTCCACCATGACCAGCAGGATCCAAAAGTGAAAGTAGCTCCTCTGGAAGGACTACTTCCCCTGCGCTATCGTCACCATCATCTAAAAGCACATTTATATCTATATTTGTTTAATTGAAGTATACAACGACATACCTTCGTCATCATCTCTACTAAGCAAATTATTGACTGCCTCATTAACATTGAGATTAGTCCTCTGAAGTTCCCGTACAATTAATTCCCGTGACTTTCCTTGTAAAACAACCTAAATAAGTCTAAAAATATATTATTCAAATATAAAAATGGGAGTATTATTTCCCGTCGTAACTTAGCATCTAATATTTATGCCAATATTTTTTGACTTTCATATACAAACCTGTGCCTGTGCTATTAGCTCCTCAGGTACAGCACTCGCAGGAACGACTGGTCGACCTCGATCAATAATCACTCCACCACGATCACCGCGCCGAAACCTAAGCAATATTAAAGTAATCCCTACAACTATATATTATAAGCTAAAAGATACTTACGAACTGGTGGACAGCATGACTCTTCTAAATTTGGCTGAAGCGTTTCTTGAAGCTGCTACTGCGGCTGCTGCCGACTGAACGGCTGAACTGGAAGGAGGAACAGGTGCGGATGATACCCGTACATCAACTTGTGATGGGCCACTACGTGTTTCATATCCAACTCGAATAACTCCACCATCCTAAAAAAAAAATTCTGGGATAGAGCATATTTTCTAGTGATTACTGGAATATGACCACCGTTCCAGCATTCCAAACAAATAAATATAAGTAAAAGTTGACTTCCAGAAACATGAAATATATAAACATTTGAAATGTGTAACCTGCTTGCCTCTATAAATTTCGCAATTTAAGGAAAGATTCTCGATACAGGCGCAACTTCAACTCACCATATCAACTAGCTTCTATATCGTCTTAGCTTAAAATATCTTTTTAACAAATAAAATTCAACTGTCTAAAGAGCAAATGTCAGTATAAACCACTACTAATAGACCAGGTTTCTTGAATATAGTTCTGGAATACTTCCAATATTCTCTGATAATAGTTCATTAGTCTAAATCCTTCATGCTCACTACAACAGATCACTTAAACATCAGTTAATATAAAACCTACTAAATACATTAAATTAAATATATGGAATAGGTATCATATCCAGATTTTTCGAAATAAACCATGCAATATTCAGAAAACTTCGCAATCCTAAGGTGTTACAAAAGTAAAATACCTTCAGCAAAAATCCGACTTGATTTGGACCGATTACACAGTCCACAATATTATGCACTCCTATCTTATTGAAAACACGAGAAAAGCGGACACCTGAGGTATTTCTTTCAAGAAGGAGTTCCTTGAACCTTAACAAAGATTATTCATTAATTTAAGGAGAAATGTAAACAGGTATGGAGTTTGGTAAATGTCAAAATGTACATTCCTCTCACCAGTTTTGTATGGAAAGTAAAAACTTACTTCTCAGCTAGATCTTGTTCAGGTCCATTTCCAAGCGGATGACTGATAAAAAGGCATTGTGATGAATCATCCATATGTTTGTAGATATCTTCTTCAATAATGGAATATATAACAATAAAATATAAATAGCTACGATTAAAATTAACTGAGTTTAACCTGGAAAGTAAAAACATAGAGGGCAATTACAGTAAAATATAACAGTGATCATGGGAAAAATAGTTATGAAATCATGAATCTCAGTTTAAAGCCATTAACCATGACTAAGTAGCTCAACATAAGCAGAATTCAATTCTTCTAGTATTATTATAATATCTTATCATACAATACGTATACAGATGCTAGTTAACATAATATATTATCAGTGTATCTTATACACTGATTTTTAATGCTGAAGAAAATCACTCATTTTGTACTGCTTTTACAGCTTCCAAGTACATTATTTTGGTGCCACGAGTAGTCTGCGCTCTCTTGCTCTTGTGTAGTCTCTTCATTTCCAGCTCTGTTCGATCCACCACTGTTTTGAGAAGAGCCCAGTAACACGAGTCGCATTTCGCCCAGTTGTAATTTATAATGCATTACCTTTATTTTAAACCTCTAATTTTAATTTGTTACACTTTTTAAATCTCTATTTATGTTAGACGGTAATTAGTATTTGTTGTATTACGACAAGCTACACAAATACACCGACATTTTTAACTTTTAAAATCAGTCTAGTATAAAATTCCAATATATTCAGTTAGTAATAATATTATTAAGTACGGTCTTATTTACCACGTAATTGCTATATAAGTTTAATCCTATAATGCATCGCATTGGTGCATCTGACTGTTTTAGACTACCTTGTTTTAGAATATTATTGTCAAAGTTAGTCTGTGGAATACATCTGATATGCTATCTAGCATCAGCATGCGTATTATACAACATATTATCTATATATCCTAATGATCTTTCATCTTCAAAAAAGCTCTCTCATCTTACGGCATTTAAGTACATTTGGATGCTATGGAATAAGCGAAATTTTAAAGTATGGCAAGTTCAGTATTGAAATAACTAATCACTTGCCTACAAAATAAGCGATAGTTTACTTATGAATATACAAATTGTATCATTTAATCAGATGGACTAATTCATTCTTAAGTAATTTCCTGGTGGTATGTATTTTCATTGGTATTTTTTATTTTATTTCCAGAGTAGTCCAGCTTACTGTTTAACATATTAAATGCTAATTTTTCTCGGAAATATGCATTAGGTTTATATTGCATAGATATTATTATTATGAGACAGTAGTTTTAAATTGATTCTATGTTCCTTAGATGTGAGTGAACTATTGGTATACTAGTTCAGGCTACATAAGGTGGAGAATTACTAGCCAAAGAGAGTAAGAACATTAGATAGTCCTACTGTTCTATAAATAGTTCTTGCCTAATCTATCCATTATGGTTGATCATGAAATGTAGTGTATAATTTAATGTTTTTATAACGTATCTTTCTAGTTATTGTCACTATTCAGGACATACCCCTTGAAGTGCAGTGTAATGAAGTATTTGTGAATACTAATATCAAACACTAGAGTCATCTTGCTTAAATTATCTCATATTTCTATTGCGATCAAAAGTAGTAGACAATCGTAAACCTATTCTATATATCGAATAATCCGTCAAAAGTGTTTATCGTGAATTAAATATGAGGTTCGTCATTCGTAGACTATTTGGCACTAAGAATATTAAATATCATTGTTAAAATCTTATTTCTGTGCAGTTGCTTATTGCATACATTTTACTAGACTATGCTCTAATAAAATCAGGTAGTTCGACTTTTCTGAATCGTACTCTAATTAAGAGTCTATTGTTCATTTAATAAGTTACTTTAATAGTATCTTCGGTGCCATTTTCTTTTTTTAATATGCTTTGTTTCGAGGAGGTCGGTAATTTAAAAAGAAAAGAAAATTAAGTTACTGATGACACCAGTTACTAAAACTTTGGTACTCATCATCGGAAACAAATTAGCTTCTGCGGCAGGTGCTTGTGACTCTAGGTAGTGGTTAGGCCAGATAATGAAAGCGCATATGAATACGTCCTAGAACAATTATAAGCATGTCAAATAAACAAATTAACTGTATCGCAAAATAAATTGATATGTAAATGATGTTATTTCCAGCACTTATTTAGTATTTGATTGTGGAAAAATTTATTTGTGTATCACTTTTAGTAGACACTAGGACCTGATGGTCGCAGATGTTATCTATAGTATGCCTATTCGAGGGTTTCTTCTCGATATTACGGGTGTTCTGTATAATAGCTGCTATGGGACCGATGGGGTAGTCATTCAGGGATCAGTAGAAGCAGTGAAAAGGTTACTATTTTTATAATATCAAGCACTAGTATTTTCTTGATTGTAAAAATCGGTTGAAATATACATTTTTAAAAGAACTTTTGAAAAATTGTGTTTAGGCTATACCGAGAAAGTAGAGTGCGCTTTATTAGTAATGAAAGTACAGGAACAAGTGAACAAGTTGTGGCTAAACTGAGTCGTCTAGGCTTCAAGTGAGTTATTTATTCATCGTCCGTTTTATCTAAAATAAGTGTTCATTCGTAATTGTTGAGCTTTTTCTTTTTAGTATTCAGCTTAGGGATCTAATAACCCCAGCTCCTGTAGCTGCAGAATACGTGACAAGAAATTCTTTGAGACCACATGTACTTGTGGGTCCTGGTTTGTTTTCAAATTTATTTAGTACTTAAACTGCTCAAATCTTTCATTGTATTTTGTGATAACTGATATTAAGCTATATAAATAGAAATAACTAAATCGTTTTTATAAATTAGATTTCATAAGGTTCATGTATTAGTTGGTTTTTTGTGCAACATTGATAAACAGATAGTTTATATTCTAATCACAGAAGTGTCACCATACTTTTCTGGCTTGGATAAAACTAATCCCAATTGTGTTGTTATTGGAGATGCTGGACATGAATTCACGTATGAGAGCATGAATGGTGCCTTTCGTGCTCTTATGGCTATGAAAGATCCTCTTCTAGTTAGCCTAGGGAATGGGTTGGTTCATATTCTTTGTTTTTTTCCAAATTTTGTATTAGAATATTATATTTTAACGAACAGGCGTTTCTACCAGCGTACGGATGGACCATGCATTGATGTAGGGGCATTTGCTGCCGCCCTACGGTTTGCCACCGGATGTAAGCAGGTGGTAATCGGGAAACCAGCCCCCGATTATTTCCAGGCTGCACTAAACAGTCTTGGACTGGAGAAAGAGGAGGTGATAGTTTATATTTCATTTTATTTGCAATTAATTATAATTTTTTGTTTAGGTGGTTATGATTGGAGATGATATCGTATCAGATGTTGGCGGGGCTCTATCATTCGGTATGCGCGCCGTTCAAGTTCGGACAGGGAAATGGAGGTAGGGACCTGTTAAATTTTAACCTCTCCAACCTTGCCTGTATAAAGGGCATTGTTATTTTTACTTTTGTTTAGATATCTACAACACTATTCTTTTTTTTTTAGAAATTAATTTTAGACCAGAATGGGAAGAGCACGATGTGCGACCAACAATGATAGCTGATAATTTGAAAGAAGCAGTTGACTCAATCTTGGATGCATTTTCTTAATATCTTCACATTTGTTTGAGCTACAATAGTTCCACTTTTGGAGGATTCTATTGGAGCATTTTTCCAACGACAAGTCAAAGGGGGGTGAATTGCATAACAACTGCGATAATCGAATCCTTAGGTGTGAATCGCTGTATTAAATNATATAATATATCCTTATAAATGGTTTTATCACATCAGTATTAACTCTCTTCACGTCGCTGTATTTGCTAACATTAGTGGTATGCAGCCGATTAATAATAATATACATATTTTTATCCTTAATGTCTATGGATTTACAAGCATTGTATCACAATTTTATATAAGGCAGATTTTTAGGAAGTAGAATATAATTTTAATTGCAATAGTTCACTTTATGCTTCAGAGTTGTGATCGTTTGGAAAATTGCATATTACACGGGTTGGAGCCAAACGTTCACTAGTGTTTAATGACTTTGAATATGTAGATACTACTCTAAACTATTAACGTAGACTTCTGGTTTTTTTGTGAGATCTTTAGATTGATGCTAGTCTTATCGTATCTCTGTTTGTAGGTGTTGAATAACACCCAATTTGTTGCTTAGAAACTTAAAAAATATTTATTTTTGACCACTCGAGACGCACTTACTTACAAATATGGAAAATAATACATTAGTATTACATTACTGAAACTCGAGAAACAGTAGGTTTTGGCGAGATCAAACGTCTAGTTGTGGGCAAGGCCTGGAGATTTCATATTGGCAACTAAATACAAATTTCCCGGTTTCGCCACGTATATAAGGCTACGGTATCTATTACAACGGCGAGACTGGAAGGGACAACAACTTTTAAACATCCTGTATAAATGGTTAGTGAATATGGTTGGAAGCACATTTGGAGAACAAAATGATTCCTATAAATAATTAATTAAGGTGTCTATCACCAACATTAGACGATCACACGAAATCAACTAGAACTGCATCACGATAAATGAGTAAATTACATATGGTGTATGGAAAGAACATTTAGACTAGTTGAAATTGCACATCCGATGCATGAAAACGCTAATTATTAAACTAGTAAACTACATAGAAACCTCAAAGAGCTAATTACAAAGCAAAACGTAGTAAGCTACGCAAGAAACTAAACTAATGAAAATTCCGATATTATGGTCGTTTTTGTAAAATTAATAATTCATGAAGACACAGAGTCTAGTCGACTTCTGATACATTTGAGCTGCTCAACAGCATCTTCTTTGAACCGATTAACATTGTTGTTCATGCCTGTTGTAAGTTGCACCAGAGTATATATCGAATTAAGTGCTACCTCCAGTTGTTTCTCCAAACGGCCAATGCGAGTGTCCATACCAGATAAAATCTGAATAAACTTGTTTTGCAAAGTCAGTTAAGAAGAAAGTATTAAGAATAAAGTATTACTTGTTCAGTTTTATGAGATGTTGTCTGTTGTTTCATTTCTGTTTGCTGCACTTTTATATCGTTAATAAGTGTCCGCATCATCCGTAATTCGGACTGTATACAGGCATCTTCTGTGGAACTAGCTTCACATTCGCTTGTTTTCTCTTCAGAAGATCCTGTTGATTCCGGAGGAGGAAAACCGTGATTCAAAGTCATATGTACTTGAAGTGAAGAGCCTAAATTATGAAACTCTCACTTTTATCTTATTTTAATTTCTCTTAATTTTCACCACATTCTGCAATTTTTTTTCACTAATCACAAGTTTCCCCTAGTATCCGTGCATTTTTCCCTGTTCATTACTACGACGGTCGGATGTTTATGTACAGCACAACTGTCCCTCGCGACAGGCGGACTCTAACATACAAAAACCGCCGGGAAGTGCGCGATATTAGATACCAGGTGACAATCCGCATTACCCCGCCCATTGCACATGTGGCAAATGAGCGAGGCGTTAAAATTACTTTCCCGAAGTTACACATTTTTGTCACGTATATACATTGAACTATGTTTGAAACTACAGCACTTAGACTGGTCTAAGTATCTGAATGAATGTCTGATAGATCATTCAGCTCGTCCATTGTTTTATTTTTATATTTCAATGCAATCTTTCCTTTTTCTCCCCCACTCCCCTGTCGAATAGTCTGGAGGGAGAAGTCTAGCTCGGTTGGTCGCGGCTTGTATCGATCTGTGGCCGGCCTCCTATTACGGAAAGATATGGTCAGCCTGGTGCGGGATTACTGGGGCGAGATAGCGTGAGAGACGCAGACCCACTGGTAATAGTACTCTAGGGAATGGAGAGGCAGCTGACAGTGAGAGATAACGAGCTGAGGACGACAGTCGCGAAAACAGGAAAGAGTGATGGAAGTAATGGGAAGATAACATGAAGGACACGACTAGCTTTTTTCTGTCACTAAGTTGCAAAGTCGATCCCTTTTTGACTTACACACTAAATGGTTCAGTTACCTCCCATTTTGCCGCTACTGCCAAACAGCTATTTCTGGTTACACCGACCTACAATTTGCTTGCCTCGACTGTTGTTGGTTGTATGCAGGGAGCGCTAATGGCCGTACTTCCGGAATACTGTCTCTCAATAGAGCGCAATCGATTTGCCCTACCGCAATTAGGCTTCTTGTAGGAAGTGAAAGCTGCAAGTGTAGCCCGGTATTTTCTACCATGTCTTTATAAGGAATAGGGGACTAAATTTATAATTCAATAAATATGGCACAAATATAGCTAGTTCTTGTCATATAGGTGGTTATAGTATAGTTATAATATTTTGATCAAGATTTGTTATCCAAGATGAATTTAACCATAAATTTTGTTAATTAGATTAATCAAAAGAAATATATGTAGGAAGAAGGAGGATATTGATGATTAAGCTAAAGAATCAGATATTATTAAGATGGTGTAAGCTATCTGATCGTTTGAAGTTTACTATAGTGAGAGTAGAACATAGTAGTTATCTGTTCCGCAACCCAGCTGCTGCATTCATGTACTTTCCCTGAGGCGCTGCCGCACAATAATGTTCGAGCACCATTCGTGGTAATTGCACGCATTGAATAAGCTTGGTCCGCGGATTCCACTTAGAGCGTCCGAAGCACCACAAAACCAAATTCACCGATCGGAGCTAAGAGATCTGGCGTAATACTTCTAGTAATTTTTCAGTATTATTTCCATACATAACTATAAAGTATCTTCTTAGCATATAGAAACAAATGAATTGTTAAAGTGCTTGTTGCTAGCATAAAACCTCACTAGCATTGAATAGCGAGCTAAATTATTCGTTTTTGCAACATTAACAATGTGTTCCACTGCTTAATCAAGCAAAAGTTTCCCCATTCAGCTGCATACCACTAATGTTAGCAAATACAGCGACGTGAAGAGAGTTAATACTGATGTGATAAAACCATTTATAAGGATATATTATATNATTTAATACAGCGATTCACACCTAAGGATTCGATTATCGCAGTTGTTATGCAATTCACCCCCCTTTGACTTGTCGTTGGAAAAATGCCGCCCTCGTTGTTCGAGCTCTTCTTCCGGTGCCCCTTGGGACATGTGCCGCGCTCTGTAGTATTGCGCATCGTATAAACTATGACAGCGGGTGGCTGTACGGCCGCCGATCGATAGAGCACTGCGGAGTCCGCAGAGACCATGCCAACGCCAAAGTGCACCACGATGGCACATAACTGCTGTGCACCGAATTCTGATAGATTAAACTTTTCTACTGATTCTTGTTTAATCCCCCTTATATATCCAATATACAAGTACGCATCTCTTGCATCAAACTAGGGCAGCAGTTCTGATACAATTATCCTATCGGTTTCAACTGTAAAATTTAAATGGCTCTTATGTAAAGACTGTCTTTGAATTTGTGCCTTAGATTCAGTGTTGTTTTCGGGTCCGTTTCTTACAAAACGCGCACTTTCCCCGGAGTGTAACGATCGGCGGCGGGCCGAGATCCCTCAGGCGTGCTCTGACTATTGACAGGCACTGAATATATGTATGCCATACCCCAAAGGCCGTGGTAGACCCGCATAATTTCTCCAAATCATTCACACTGAATGAGTGAGAGCAATACTGGCAGTTGAGCGTTGAAAAAAATCTGAGAACACTGAATGCGCAAATAAATTCGGGCTACAATGTCAGTTATATTCTCAATCTCTCTATGCATATACTTACTCTTTCGGAAGTGTTTTCCACACTCCGAGCACTGCGTTTTATTGTTGATAACTGGTGGAGGCGTACCGACCGAAGCGATGAGAGCTGCTAGAGAAGTCTCACCTCCTACCTATAACGTGTTCACTTGAGTATTGTTATTATCTAACTATTTATATACTTGATATATATTATACGATATAGAAGAAATAAAATATGGGAGGCAAGCAATTTTATGGGTACAGTATGAATTGTCCAGAGTGGCGGAATGTGACGGGGGAGAGGGCGGGGCTACAGTGCACACGATAAACACACGGTTCCTCACCGTATTGTTCGGTAGGGGGCTACCATAAGAAGGATCTTCCATGTATTCTTGTTTAAGAGAACTGTAAGTGCCTGAAAGATGTAATACTAGAAAGTTTTCAAATCTATTTAAGTAAGTGCCTTATTATTGCTTTTTTGAAGTCCTTATATTATTTGTAAAAGCAATTACTAACTTGAGTTTGACTAGAAGGATTTTTGCATTAAGTGAAAAGTGATAATCATACATAAATTCTAGTTTAATTTATGTCTATAATTTCACTATTAGACTATACACTATCGAATAATGTGAGTAAATAAATATATCATTAATGTACGCGTGATTATCGGCAATATCTGAAAATGAGTAGTGTATTTGCGTTTGGAAATCAACGTGAAAAATTGTATCTATGTCTCAAGTCTTATTCCAAGGCCTGATGTTCCCTCTTCGAGGCCACTAGCTTCATTTCGAATGGTAATACGCGCTGCTTGTATACACAGTGCATCGGGAATCGATGTGACCCTGCCGCCCAGGGGCATCGATCCGCCCTCGGGGGCAGTCCTCCATCACCAGTGCCACATGTCAGTCACGACTACAGTAGATCAGTCAAGCATAATACGACAACAATAACGATAACAACTTATTGTCAGTCCTCTTACATCACATTTAAACATAACGTTGATCAAAATGAGCCTAATATGTTAGTGCTCTTGAGAATAGCAAGCAAATACAGTTAAGTTGTTTGAGTTTTATGTAATGTGTCCATTTCCTAAATCCAGGCTGCCTTCACAGAGCGCCCTACTTTCCGAATGAAAGTCGCTATCTGTCGCTGTCTGTCCATCGACCGCCTTTCTATTTGGCCAGAGGGGTTTTGCCCGCCACAGACTCCCTAACGATTACCGCCGTACACAAAATCTACTCGTGACAGCCGAAAACAAGTCGACAAAGGATCGTGGTGGAAAGGCAGCGCCTCAGAGTTGAGTATTATGAAAGAGCGAGATATGACATAATTGATATGGTTGAATGTAATTTCTATACATATAAAAATTACCATTTTCTGGACTAGTGCTTGCCTCTGGGCTATCTCTTAAATCCAATGAGTTGTTATAGTCAAGGCCGAGAGATATTAATATGGATCTGCAAGAAAAGAAATAAGAATTTTCCTATTATATTAAAAAGCAATAGAATGAATAAATCTTTGAAAAATATCGTTTAAAATATATAAAACTGTGCAAAAAGAGTAAGATGAATGAAGATCTATCCAAACCTCTCTTGGTCGTTCCCTTCCTCTTTTGGCAAGAGACTGACTCCCCCATCGTTCGCACTTTGAGCCATGACGATCATCGATTTTTCCAGAAAATCCACAGCCGCAGGGTCCTTAACCGATTTTTTACCCTAAATAAGTGCCATCCCGGCCAGTAGCATGTCTCACACTTTCAACATTCGTACTCTCGATTTTAGTATTTAGTCTTTTCAGACTGCTTACCTTCTTGATAATAATATCATCTTTTCCTATCTGTTCGTTCTGCTCTTTCTTGTGGTGCTTCAGAATATGCTTAGTTAGATTCCCTAAACAGTATCGCAATGTGTATAGCTAACGAACGGTATTTTCATTTTCCCCTGTGCATCTCACAGCATCCGATGGAATTTCCCCACCCCAGGAGGGCGCAATCTCGTTTGAAACAAAGAGCGAACTGTCGAAATACGATATCCAGATATACACTATCACGCATTAGATCGTACAGGATTAGCGAAAACATGGCCAAAAAAAGAAAAAATACTTTTTGGGAGATTACTATGGAAGATGGAAAAGAAAGTTACCCTTCAGCCTGCTGCTTTTTCCGCAATACTTGCAGACGTAAGGTTTAAGTGCCGTATGAACTGATCGGTGTTCTGCCAAATTCGACCGAAATCGAAATGCTTTCCCGCATATCTCGCAGATAAAAGACTGAAAATACGTTAAAAATATATCTGTGCTTAACTGGATTTGTGTTGTATTAATCTTCGATCTGTTTTTAGGTCCTAGCTTCTCTTACCATGTGGGCTCGCTCTCCCGCACGTCTGGATCAATTTTACATGAGAGTGCGACACGAACTGACAGATGGCGCTAGCTAGCAATTAGGGTGGTACGGTGGTACAGACGGAGTCGCTTTCTCACCGATTGCGGTTCGTGTAAATGACACCGCCGCATTAGCTACGCACCAAACGCGCACATATCCAATTAATAGATGTGCGGCACACTATCCATCAGGTATTTGGCACCCTATAAAACTCGACACTATATTAACCACTATCAGCTGCTTACTTGGTGTTGTTTCATATTAGATTTAGACTATACCATTTTAAGATTCCTATAATCCTAATGACGCATTATACTTGCCTGTCATTAGATTGTTGGAGCAAATTCTGCTAGTTCACAATTTTCGTAAACAGACCATAATTTCATAAGTTCTAAATTGGTACGATAATAGAAAATTGAAATTGTCACAGTAATAAATCTACATTTTGCAGGAGTTCGCATGTTGTTAATGATTATTTTAGTGCACTTCTTTCGAAATTGAGAACGTTAGCCACACTCCTAGATAAACAAATGGGAATGGGAGTAATATGTATTAAAAGGTAATCATTAGACATAGAAATCAATTAAAATATTGTTGATGATACATCTTAAAGAAGCTCTTAGGAAATATCCATAGATAAATTAAATGTGAAGTATATATTAAATCTGTAGCATAGAAATAAGTTTTATTACGCTCCTAATTTCTTGTAAAGTTTAGTATATTGAATAGACTGAGATACACTAGATTTCACAAGTAATGTTCATATCATCGCATAAAAATTATGTATTTGATATTAATTTAAGTAAATTGAAAAATTCAGTCGTAATTCTATAAAATTTTACTTTCATTTTATTTTTATTAGTATACTGTGAGGTTCGTATATGCATTTTCTTTAAATGAGCTCCGCCCTTTACTGGAGTTGAAAATGTCAACAATGCCCAAAATGATGGCTATCTACCGCAGCGTAACGACGCGTCGCCTGGTGATACCAATGCAGGCGGATAATTCAGCATCTGCGCTGACAGCTGGCTTACAACAGGCGGTACTGTCGGCAGCGCGATGAGGTCAGGTGGTGACTCGTAAACAACAACAACAGGTAGAAAGGAAATAGCGGGAGTTAGAAATAAAATCGATGGAAGAGTTCTGAGAATGCATCGATATGATTGAAACCGGTAACTTTTAGTAACCGTAGGATTAAAATAAATATCATGTGAAGTTCAAAAAATCATAATGTTTGAGAACAATAAAACTAAGCGCGTGTGAAACTATTACTAATATTTGAGTAGAAAAGCTGATTGGACCCATTCATTAACAGTCGCAGAGTGCATAATTGAAATAAGCGCGTGGCATTTACGCTGGATGAACTATATTTCCAGAATCATATATAAATTAGGCTTAAGTTGAAAGACTTGCTAGTAACTGACACACATCAAAGTTTAAAAAGATATCTATGATCCATAAAACATCGTAAATACTGAGCAATAAACATGAAATAAACATGCATACCTTGTCAGAATGAAACATCTGCTGATGCTGCTGCAAAAGCCTCGCATTTGCAAACGTCTTAGGGCATTGTGGACATGTGCTCGTTTCTTCGATCATTGCTGGTATCTCAGCGATCTCAACCATAGCGGGGGCGGGCTTGCAGGAACAGGCGTGGTTGGGAGTTATCTGTGTAGACCGTACGTAGATCGAGAATAAATCGAAGGAGGGCTAATAGAAGGTCGGAGAGAGGGTCAGCGAGTGCTCCTGTCCTCTCGCCCGGATCGATACAGACTGGCTGTGGCGCGCCCGGAAGCCCGGCTTTACAGTGAGGGTGCGTCGAAGCCACGCCCACTCCCTCAGGCACTCTCCTCGCCGAGGAACACAGTACGAGAGAAGTGCGGTTAGAATGCCGAATTGGGCTGTGGATATTGGAAAGTAGAGTAAGGTGGTGAAAAGTAGCGGGAAATACACTTAGTATTATTACAATACAAATATGTAATATGCTCCATATTGTACAAAAGAGCAGTTATACGATAAACAAATTAAAATCTATTCAGCTCCACTGAGACACGTTTAAAAGTTCAATATTGAGGTTAATATTGAAGCAGTAATTATGACGCTGTTTCTTCAAAGAGTAATTATAGCTTCTACGCATGCACTTCAATGCACATGTAGACAAAAACCAATGTTTTATGCCATCTTTTCGGTCTTGTATAAAACCAATTCAACTGTTGGAGATCAAATATGCATACATTTAAAATACGCATTTGTAGTCAGGCATTTACTATCGTGACAAATATAATATCAAAATTGCAGTACAGTACACGTGTCACAAATGAGACAGTTAAAAATAAAACGGGTAATTAAGTGCCACATGTGTTTAGTTACGTTGACATATTACTAGATTAAAATCACTAAGCGAATAGAAAGCATCATTAACTGAGTATTAACAAACTTTAAGGTTGTAAGGAAGTAATTGACTACTAATATACTCAGCATTATCTAAAGTACGAAAATGATAATAACTCAACCAAAAAACCACCGACAAGTACTATCAGACAACGAAATCTTATATTCCGCATCTTTCCATTCATTCCAATGATCTCCAGGTTTGATCTAAACAAAAAATATGGACTTTATCAGATATATATTTACTTCCAATAACTGTAAAATGATTTAGATTGTTTAAAGACTCTTGACTATAATGGTGACTATAGTACATATTTATATCTATACTAGTGGAATTAGACCTCTAGAATCATTGTTAATATTCTTTATGCATATTGCATGATGATTCTTCTTTGATCTCACTGGCCAAAGATTATATCTTTAATTGGAGAATTATAAAATTCTAAAGACCTACTACAATATTTAAGACACCACAATTATAAAACAATGTTATGTAAGCAAGTTTGCTCCGAAGTTTCAAATTAAATAGAATTGGCCAATTGCGAAATTATGAGGACTTTAGCTCAATTGATTCTCCTTTTTAGACGCAAAGTTGGTGTTATTCTAACTAGCTATTAAATCCTAAACAATAGGTTCATTCTTGCCTTCGTCCGCTCACTGACCAAACACGAATTTGCCTAAATAAAAGACAAATAAAATCGTAAATTGAAACAGTTGCATAAACGATAACAGACACAATGACCGGCACAGGTATATAACTGAGAGCGTCGCCAAATTTCCATTATCGAAATGTTCCATCATCTACCTCTCATCTGCTTGCTTCTAAGCGTTGGCAAGGCAGCGATTACTGATAAAAATTGTACTACTCCTGATGGAAAGGTTCCGAGAGTTCAAGGATTCTTATTAGAACTATACATTTTCTTGCTATATATTTTATTTATACCAAAACTTGCAGTGGGCCGAGGAAGCTCTTGACTGTGAAAACAAGCTGTCTGACAATGTCTGTAAAGAGCTTGTTGCATCTCAGACCCCGCTAGCAATTGGAACCGACGTTGAAAGAGCTGCACATTGTTATCAAGTAAGACAGAAATAAAAGAATACTTTTGTAAAATATCATTTTGTATTTAGCTAGCTGGTGCCAATTCTGAGGAACAGAAGCAAGCAATGATAAACATATGTCCAAAGACATGTGGTTACTGCTGTATCACGCCTGAATTTCACTGCAGCAATAAAGAGTGTAGGTTTTATTGTACTTTATAACAATTGTTCTGTGTTATATGTCTTATTTTACTTCATCATAAACAACCGAGCTTAATTTTTACTATTTTTTTAAAATAAGTTAGTTTCAGTTCCCAGAGTTTCCTGTTCTAGTCTAACAAAGGCACAATGTAGGGATCCTAAGTGGAGAGAAATAATCGCCAGTGACTGTCCCAATGTGTGCGGATTTTGTCTTGAGGGTTGGTTTGTCAGTTATTGTTAACATCCACCACATCTTCTATAATTAATTTACAATATAATACTTGATAACTTAATACCTTATTTTAGGTGGGTGTGTAGATGCTGCTTTAGATTGTGCCAACGATAAAAGTATTTGTCGAAATGTTGATATGCAGGTGAATTTTGAAAACTTTCAAACTATTGAGTTGGCTTTGCTAGTTATTAGATAGTCTTTTATAGGATTTTGTTCAACAAAATTGCAAAAAAACTTGCGGATACTGCGATAAAGGTGAGTTTAATCCAAATGTTTTATTAAGTTCAAAAGCTGTACTCAGAAATTCTTTGAAATTTTAGAATAAATACAATTTTTAATCCAATAATTTGAAACCTATATTGGAAGTTAGTGATTAATTATTTTTTCTGCAAACATTGGGAATTAGTTTTGGTCCAAGCTATTATACTTCACACTTAACTTTCTTTTCAGGCACTGGTAGTGTTACTACGATCCCCGCAAGAGGATGTGTTGACAAGGCACCAAAGTATAATAATTATCACTCGTAGTTACTTCAATTACTATTTCCATTTTATTTTTCCATTATCAATTACAGCTGCGCAATATGGAAGAAGAACAAATTCTGCGAGAATAATTTCTACACAGAATCCCAAAAGAGGCAATACTGCGCCAAAACTTGTGGATTATGTTAGAGACAACTACGCCCACCAACTTTTCCCTTTATAAATATCTCGTTGAAGAATTCTGTATGTTTTACTGCCTACTAAATTTTTAGTGCACTTGTTGATGGAATATGGAAATATATAATAAATTTATAGCGTAATAAAAATTAATAGTTCAACAAAATTAGTAAGCAATACAAATAGTCAACCTGAACAAGGACCGAGTAGTACCATACCTACTTGAAAATATTGCCATAATTAGACCTGAAAAGTAAAACACCAATACATATAGTTGGAGCATTTAGATAGTGCTATCCCAAAACAATATTCCTATTAAACGGGTTTTCTTATTGTGACTTCTTTACTGGAGCACACATTTTAAGTCGTACGCAGACATTTCTTGTATCAAGAACAGGCTCAACCTAAAAAGGAGCTAATACTATAAATCGATCTAGCAATAAAAACGATGAGAATAAATGCGAAAGATCCTCCTTACTTTATTGTAGTACTCTTCAATCTTATTGACCACTATTCTGATACATTTCCCAATATTATCGGGCTGTCCATGGAACAGTGCTTCGCAGTCAAGTCTTATCATGTCCTCAGCAGCTTTCTGGACGTCAGTAAGAACATAAAGTTTAATATTTTTTAGATCTAGTTTATTCAGTAAATAATACCACCCAAATAGTTTAAATTAAAATTATTCTTTTGCTCTCGCAGTTTTTACTGCGAAAATGTTATGCTGGGGTGGGTTTGATTTCGGCACTGAGTTTTTCTCAACATTCTTAACGCTTAATGATATGAAGCCAGATGGCATAAGTCTTTGTTTCGATGTTTCTCTATGTATTATGGCTTTGCAAGCAAAAACTATAAACATAACTCAAATAATTCATTCTGCGATGCACGCAGATTGTCAAAATAAAACGAAAGACAAAAGGCTACTGGTTGTGTAGTAATAGACAAGTGTCCATATGCCGATTTTTGCAATTTTTGTTTGTTTAGGTCTTTATAAATAATAATCTCAACCTTTTTCAATTATGCTAGGAAAAGTTGACCTAAATAATAGCTGGCAATAATGTAATAATGGTATTCTGACATAAAATAAAGTTATTAATTTCATAAGCAATGTTGTGTAGGACTTATAGAGAAAATCCAACCTTCAATCTGATGACGTTGTAGTTAATCCCATAAACAGCGGATAGACAGACATCACAACTAACGCTTGCTACTTTATTCACCTGAATTACCATGAGGATATTATTTTATTTATTTGACTTTAAGCTTTTAAGACTGTAAACATTTAAATAGGCTTATTTATGATCGATATGGCCAAAGCCTCAAATTAAAGACGAACTTTGTACTCGAAGTAGTCCGTTACTCGATTTGGCACAGTTGTCGTGATATCACCATCAATAGAATTATTTTCAAGAAAAGGGTAAGCAGAAGTGATACATAAAGAAACATAAACGAGAGAAAAAAGTCGCAGGATCATTCTGAAATGAATGTGAGACTACGTAGGTTTCCTTTAGTTTCATATAAATATATAAATCCTTTAGAAGCAAATACTAATTTTCAGGGCTAATCTGTTAATGAAATGCATTTTTTTTAATGAGCGCTAAAATAAAAGTGTTATTAGATTCCATTTATTTTAAGGCAGAACATAAAATATAATGGTATTGGAAGATATAAACTGAATGTTTCAAAAAAGGAAGGAAAGTGCTGAGTGTCAAAGTGTTATGATAGAGTTGACACGTAAAAATGTGAAACTGCAAATTCTGGGAGGGAAGAGCAATTTAACTGAGCATCTGAACGCTGCATCTGATCGAGGGATTGACCTTCTATGGCTTGTGTCGGCTTTATTTGTACATCACACGTTGGGCGGTTGAGTACTTGCAAACAGTGACTGTTGGGCACACAAAAGTAGTCCTTATCTTTTTCCGCCAGTTCCTAACGGGGTAAACACTGACCACAAAGGTATAATTGAGTCCGTGTGAATGAATCGCAGCAGACGCAATACGGCAGCGCACGGCTGAACCTAAAAACCTTGCAAAACGTCGAGAGTCCAGTTGCATCTTGTTATATATCAAATCTAATATTTAGCTCACTTTCTACTTCAAATACAATAACTTAGCGAGGATTGACTCAAATTGCACTTATTAAGTATCACTTATTAATGTTTATCTTTCTTAAGTAAATATCAAAAACAACTGTTATCTAGGCAAAAGTACCGATATACAATTATCAGACTAAAGAATATAGTCAGAATCTATTCAATTGTTTGGGATAATATGACCCAGTTTAAGTAACAGGCTCCTAAGTGTGAAATGTGATCAATACACAGGCGGAAATTTTTATGAGTAATGATGCAGTCACATGATGGAATGATATAGATATCAATGTCTCTTTTTTGAGCCAATGCATGGGCAGTAGTGAGAATCCCTTCCAGGTATTCCATGAGGTCCAATTTCTCCTGGGAATCCACGGGGTCCAACAGGTCCGGGTTCTCCTGGTTGTCCAGGAAGTCCTCGTACACCAGGAATAGCATCCCTTCCATTCTTACCAGGAAGGCCAGGAGTTCCTTTATTTCCTGCTTGTCCTGGTCTACCTGGCGATCCCTGAGGTCCCTTTCCTCCATTTATTCCCGGTGATCCATGAACACCTGGGAGGCCCGGCTGACCTACAAGCCCCGGTGCACCAATACTTCCTGGTGGACCTATAAAATAATAAAGAATAATTAAGCACATAAGTCAATGCTCGTAAAAATAAAATGTAAAGTTGAACGAAATTTCTTACCATGAGGTCCAGGAAGCCCTTGCTTTCCATGCACACCACTATTTCCATTTGGCCCAGGTTGTCCTGGCAATCCTGGTTTTCCTATTGGACCAGTTGGCCCAACTGGTCCACTTGGACATATCCTACATTGCTTTAAAGAGTCTGTATTGACAGGAGGATAGTTACCCGGTAGTCCAGGAGCACCTCTTGCCCCCGGTAAACCAGGCGTTCCATCCTCTCCACGTGCCCCAGGAGTTCCTGATGGCCCAGGCGGACATTGATTGTTAGACTGACAATTGCACTGACTGGATACTTGGCGAATCGTCCGTCGACGTTTCGTGGGATTATTTATATGATGTTCTATCCTAAAATATAGTAGCATTAAATTACATGTTCAAATCTTATAATCTTTTTATTTTATATTAAATTGATTCTTTAGAAAGCTAATAGATCTAACCAAACTCTTTTCTCAGCTTGCTTAAATTCCTCGAAGTCACTAGCTAACTCCTGTGTGACATCATCGATCATAGAAGAAATACGAAAAGTAGTGAAAAAAACGATAGATATAGATACCACTGATAGTCCGATTGCCAAATATGCAGCTAGTCGCGCACGCATTCTAAAAGCACTCAATAAATTATAAAATGTATCAATGTTCTCTTCAAAAAGTTACACAGTATTTTCACTTAGTTTTAATAAGTTAAAACCAATGTCTAAAGTAAGAGTAAGACATGCTGATTGTTATTTATATAGTACTTCAGTACGAATGGTAAAAGTAGTGGAACAAACAACGAGACGGGTTAACTATCAAAGCTACTGCTAACACGAAAATAATTGACTTTGGTGGGACATAGTGAAGAGGTCCATGATACAAAAAAATTAACGGAGGAGGAAACTAAAATGGGAAAGTAGATAGCTAAACTAAACTAAAAATAAAATATTAAGATAAATGGAAGTGCACGAACAAAGACTGAGATTAAGTTTTAACCAAATCTAAGAAGGCTTATTCTTAGGCTATTAAAAACAAATAAAGATTGCGTTTGACGGGTGGGGAAATAGAGAGATTGCTCTGGGAAAATCTGGATTTACGATAGACGAAGCAAAAGTTGAACTTATTGCTCGAATTACCGTACGTCAAGTATATTAGCTGTTAATAAAGCATAAATAAGAACTACAGATATGGCCTACACTTCAAGGATTTCTTTCCTAAGTTTGTCCCAGTTTAGTTCTAGCTGCTATTTCCATTGCTTATACAGCGACGTTCGCTTTTGTTTTCCGATTTCACTAGTTGTTAGAAACATGGTGTAACTGTGAAGACCTTATAATAAAAGATTTTAATCCTTCTCATAAGCTACCTCTTGTATAGAATAATCAACTTATATAATATATTCGGCAAATGTTCTTAGCCTCATCTCTGTAGAAGTTATATTTTTCCAAGGCTTCAGCAACTTTTCTAATTCAAGTGATGGATAAAATCATATTGCTTAAAAAAATAAAACCTCCGTACAGAAAGAAATTAACATTGGTAGAAATTAATTATGGAGCAGCTGATAAATAGAGATAAAATATGAACCTTATTTATGAAATATTGTCATTTGTATTCACATATGAAGGAAGTTTTTTCTTTGAAATGAAACTAATAAATTAAAGTCCTTCCACAAATTCTAGAAGAAACACCAATATCATCGTGATGCATGGTAGGAATCGATTGACTGTCGTCTAGAAAGCTCAGTACTGGCTCGTTGAACCCATGGTAGTCTTTTATAGCTTAAAGGTTGATTACTGCAGATAAGATGTGATACAAGTCCTCCATAGCTATTCCAAGATGCATTTTAGTAATACGCAACCGAGCTACCATAGACAATAGATACATGGTTTTTTATATTTCACTTCTAGTACTACACGTTCTCTAATGGTTTAAATATTATGCACATGTATTTTTGACCACATTATTTTTCTTCGCAAATAGATCTTATCCATCCTTTATGACCCCTTTTGCCATGCCATCCACAACATATAGGTGAGTTGATGATTAACAATAACATTCAGTTATTTTTTAAAGATTATTCCAAAGTAGATCTGTTGTCCATAACTTCATTTATTAATGTTCGATGAATGGGCATAAGATATTAGTTTTGGGGTAACATTTAAAAAAGCAAATATAAGCTCACTAAAATTTCTAAGTCATTGTACATGTATATAGATGATTTTATATCGCAACTATATTTTAAAAAAGCAGATCAATATTAATATAAGAATTTCAACATTAATATAACAAATTTGCAATCAAAAAGTACCTTGTTGGTACATCTCTTCGATTTTCTTTGGTGATAATAGTGGTGAATCTGCTGAAATAGCAGTGCTATTTCCTTGGTGTGATAATTCATAAGTACTTGGAACTCTAAATAAAAATTATAAGAAACCATTGACAAAATTTCGAGCACTTAATTAATACGTTGCAATATCTCAAATAAATCAAATGAAAATATAGAGAGCATAGATGAGAGACTACTCATGAACCTTTACATATAATAGATAAAAATTATACTCAATCACAAATAAAACAAGGAAACATTACCTTGGTGTAATAGAAAGTAATCCATATCCCATGTTAAACTGATATCGAAATATCGCCAAAACAGCAACAATAACGACAACAGATGAAATTAATAGAGAAGGGAGAGCAAGGATCCATGGCAAATTTGTGAATAAAGCAGAAATATAAGTAGCTGTACTGTCTCCACACTAAAAACATAATATAAATAATTCTGCTCATGTGCGAAATTGTCGTACATTCCCCATATGAATAAAAAAATTATCTAATCTCCAAGGTTTTCCCTCATCGCAAATACTATAACAGAATTATTCTGGTTATGATAAAAATCACATTATAAATAAATAAGCATCAAAGACATGTGAATTCAAATAAACTTACGATTTTTGCAAAGATAATTATCACATCACCAATAAGATGTGTTGTAACAGAAAATATATTTAAGTGCCACATCCAGTGAACACCATCCCTTGAATTGCATGTAGAGGATATGTAAGACCACCAAGAACATAGTTCTGTAACAAAATGAGAATATTGAAGTGTTCCATGAGAAAATGAAATATATTTGGATTTACAGGACATCACTTCTAAAACCTAGATAAGTACACCAAAATGAAGCCCCTACCTATACTTCGGCTATCCTTATATTCATTATATAAAAGAAGAAGCTCGAAGAAAATAGAACTGTAATAAATAAATATACATGTGCAAGTCCAAATGAACCAGGATTGGAAATATTACCTTGACACAGCAACAGCTCCATATGAAGCTAAGTTTGGATTTGCTGGATAAAATTTACGAAGAAAGTCAAAAACTACCAAAGATATGCCTACTAACAAAACCAACCATATAGATATAAAAACAACAATTTGTAGAAACGAAAAAACTATATAAGCAATATACATAATATAAACCAATAGAAGTGAAAAAGAATTGCACTTAAGTATACAACTAACAAAAACAAACGGAAAAAAATCCTAATATCTTAATACTGATTTAGCGGAAAAGTAGAAATAATATAACAAATTTTATTCTTTCCACCGATGACCACAATCTGAATTTGCACAGCGATAAAATACTGTCATAGGCTCGTCTGCAGAGCGTGTTTGTAGCTGCATAAAATATGCACGATCATGCGAACATAGTGGACAACGTTCTATAAAATTTTTATGTAGTCTACAGACAAATATTCTGTAATAAGGTGATCGTTTAATATACTAACCATCCGTGATTTGTGCGTTTTCCCATGCTCCTGGTCCACCTAGTACTTCGTCCAAATCTTTCAATTTTGGATAGATCTTACTGCTGATCTGAAATATATGCATCACAATTTTTTAAAAGTAGCCAAAAGTAGAAACGAAATGTATTGAGACCGTCTAATTCTCCAGTCTTAATAGAAATAGCATATGATTTAAAAAAATGGATGATCTGCTATAACTGTTAACAAAGTCATTGCAAGCTTCAAATTCGAAATAGGGAAACTAACGACCTTTTTGGTGATGGGGCATACGTATGGACAGCATGGACAAGAGAATTGCATGCACTGGGGACCATCTTCAATTTGAAGTGTACAGCCACATTCGGGACAGAATGTTAACATTCCTCAATAAATATCAATGACTGTTGCCCAAACAAATTCACAATCTTAGAAAGTGACCATAATTCACAAAGGATAATAGAATGTGAGGTAATGCTAGACATAATTTACAGAACTTTTACATCTATGAAACGCGCACAATTCATATTTGCGCGTGTGGGACAAGTCGTCTTTTAATAACTTAACCGCACATTTTTTATTGAATAATATAATAAAAATAAATGAACGTAGTGATAGCGTTTGGGGACAATTTAACATTGTTAGTAATTAGTATTTATTGCAAAATTTCAACATTTGTTGATGAAGCGAATTTCTCGCTGTCTGTTCAGATAGAGTCGGATTTGTCGCAGAATTCCGTTGATTGTACCAATTAAGGTGCACACCATAACCACCAGGATCACTTAAGTAAGTTACTAACAAGACCTTTTATATACCATTTATTACCATTCCTTTCTTTATAATTTAAGAATATGCCGGTAACTTTCAGAAATAAAATATTTCTAGTTGATATTTAAGGAAACTAGTGTCACATCTATATTCTATAGATAACTAACATAAACGACCCAAATCATCTGATCTGCATGGTAGTTTAGAAAATCTCTCTAAGAAAAACCTTTCTTCTAAAACGGAGATAACGTAATATATAGAGTACGTTAGGCCTGACAGCAGAAAGATAGTAACGATGTCCTAGAAAGTCCAAATAAATTAAAGTTTTTAAAGTGGAGCAAATCGGACTGTTTTACCATACATCCATGCCAAAATTTGGTTTGCTCCATTTATGAGGATTTTTCACACGCCATCCACTTCTTGCATATATCTCATTACAGATCTCGCATTCCTGCTTATTTGATTGTGTAACCCACTTAGATAGACAAATTTCGTGGATATCACCCATCTGAAAAATAAATGCTGATAGAAGAACCTAGTTTTTCATTTATGACAAAGATATCCTACGCAGTATATATATTAATATTATTATTCTTGAAGTGTAGAAGTGAATAAAAGTTTAATTTGCAGAAAATTTTAAAGCCATCATTACAATTGATGATTATTTTAGTAGTATAAATATATGATTAGAATGATTTTTTCACGAAAGAGGTATCGCTAGCAATGAAATGGAGAAATACCGAAATGAAAGTAACTAACCGTTCCAGTGCACCCACAAGGTCTAACCATAACTCCACTCTCAGAATGACAAATTCGACATGCTCTTTTCTCAAAAGAGGATGTTTTTTCCGAAGACATTGGAGATTGCAATAGATTACTGTATGTATTTAAATAAACCACTTCAAATTTTTGACTGTAGTTGTTTATATAGTTAAAGTTACTACCCCTTAAATGAGCAAAGTGTGTTGAATAGTAAAGAACGATGAGAATGTGTATGCTGTGTTACTTCCGTTAGCATGGAGATTTCATGAATCACCATTGATTGTTGAGTAGGAGAGAAGTTAGAGGAACTAGAAGAAACTGAAAATAAGGTTTTCTTTACGTTCTTAAAAACATTGTTTCGTACTTACTATCGCATTTGTTCTCTGCAGCATCGCTCATCTTTAATTAAACCGCAAAAATAATACTTAAGCTTGAAATGAAGTTTTCTATTTAGTACCCGGATATGATTTAGTAGTGATAGCAGAAAGTTGGACGAAATACGGTCACATAAACAGCTCATGTGTATTTTGCTAAATAACTCTTTTTTTTTCTCGCTTGGGTACGCAAGTCTTTTTTATCTCATTTATGAGGCATTAATCAAGAGATTAAATTTATTCTAGAAATTTATTTAAGTTGTGGGGTGATAATGAATGCTAAAAAAATTATAAAGGGAGGCGTGGCTAAATTGTTAAGTACATTATCAAGGGAAAGATAGTCAGTTGACTCTCGGTCTGACATACATCAAGATGCTTGAGAGATTATCATGATCACATTCTGCAATGTACTTACATATGAAAATCAACACGGAGGAGACTGTGGACAGAGTTCATTCCGAGATTGCAGTGCAAACGTTCAAGGAATCGAAACTTTGTCATAGAGAGAAAATGAAATAAAAGTAGCAATAGAGATAATTGAATGTATGAGGCAAACTACCATTTAACAGGTAACTAGTGAATAGAAGAAAACAAGGTTTGCGATAATACAAAATATTAATTTGTATAGATAAGAAAGTGTTGTAAAACTTATTTGTTGAAAAGAATATTTTAATATAAATATTTAGTCTTAAGCTTTTGATAGAATTCAGAGGAAGAAATAACAATCTGAAATTGAAAAAAACTTTTCCAAAGAGAAATTAATAATAAATCTGTTTATTAGAGAATTTATATCTGTAATAAATGTTTAGTAGTAAGTCGTCTTGCTCTTACCGTTGCTTTTAGGATGATTTCAACATTTTTATCCTTCATAAGTTATAGTAAGAGACTTTCTATAAAATTAACTCAAATATGAGGGTGATCGTTGGTAATTAATGTAGCAAATTAAAAATTAAGCGATAATTGTTGCCTCAGTATAGCATTGATATTGGTTCGTGACTACAACTGCAACTACTCTATCGTCTCTTCACTGCAACTGTTTAGTCATCTATACACCTTTTTCCAGTTCTTCATTATTCTGCTATCCTCAAACTTCTTCACCAGCTTCAAGCCAGCCGGAGTATTCATTGCGCAACATTTGTTGTCTATTACAACGTAATATTACAAATCTAATATGCGGATTAGATAAGTGAGTGACCGCTAGGCATTACATCGGAGGCACATGCCCGTCGGAGAATGAGGCTCAGACTAAAGGTATACTCCAAAAGTTGAACAATCAACGTCTGCAGATAAACTGTAAATAGCAACACTTCTGTAACAAAATGATCATGCACAATTGACATAGTCTTCTTCTAATTGCTTCATACAGATATGAATTCTCATTTTTGATGTTATAAAAGTGTGAAATGTCTTGGTTGTGACTCAGTGACATACTGGTAACCGATCCTCGTTGTCCTTTCTTGCCCTGGCCAAGCTACACGAAATTTTAGACGCGACATATGTGCTGTATGACAGGGATCCCAGACTGAAAAGATTGACGAATGCGAGAGAAAGAAGACAATCCACAGTGAATCATATCAGACATTTATACCTAAATTATCAATGGAGCTAGTTCATTTGAAAAATAATTAACTAGAAACAAATATTTATGATTGACATGAAATACAGTATTTCATGTTTAAGCAAAAAACAAAACACTGTTTTTAGTTGAAAAATGTTGTTCAATGGGGATTTTGTTTTTACAAAAATTCACCGGCATTGAACATAAAAGATCTTTAGTAGTATAGGACATGCGCTAACAGTGAGCTGTGTATCAGACACAAAACGAAATAAATTAATCAATGTATATTTTTAGTTTCTCTTAATCAAGTTTCAATACGCATATAACAATTAGTAACTGTCTCTGCAAATTATCTATAATATGATCTTAAGATACTCTTAGTGAACTCCGATGTTTTCAAGGATTTTGTGTATGAGTTAAACTCAGCTAATCTTACGACGATATTCCTAGACTTTCCTTCGTACCTCTGTCGTCCCGCCCACTTTAGTTGGCATTCACCAGCCATGCAATCCACCGTACTTCTCCTATTCGTGATAGGAATTGTTCGTTCTGGTACGTCAGATTTATTCTGTAGTTTATGTTGATACTAATTTAATTACTGCCACCTTTCTGTTATTATATCCATTCATTATCCTCTGTAACTTTATGGAGTATTATTAATTAAAATACACATACTATTCTACTTAAAAACACTCTACTTTCTGGGATTCTTTCACTTATTGAAATGTTCACTTTCTTATGTTACATGTTTTCTGCTGATCGGAACGAGTTGGTGCTGTATTAAACACCATAGCAAAACGACTCCTTTGATGGATGGAACAACTTTTGATTTGTTAGGTGGCATCGTAATGATCTAAAATTGGCGGATAAAATTGACCGAATGAAGGGTATCAGCATCTATTCAAAAGATAAAGAAACTCTATATGAATAACATCTAGCTCTGCTTATTCTTCAAATAGTGTTTGTACCATACATATTATTTACAAGTCGAAAAAAAATAAAATCTGCAGCCAATGAAAGCCTATTTTAATCTAATTTTTAAGAGTAATGCAAAATGTCCCAAATGAAAATACACAACTTATAAGTATATGATTTACATATTAACGATCATTTTTATTTGACTTAAAAACCATATTATAGTCTTTAATCTACGGAGTTTATACTCTCATGAACTTTTTACATTTATAACTTGTTATAATCTGCGTAATAAAGGAGTTCCACCTTTTAGCTTTTACTACCTTATTCAGGAAAGAGTTCATTAACGTATTACACTTATATAGACATAATGAACTTTACAAATACGAAGTTTAAAGAGATCAAGCTTCATGTATATGTTTAATTATTAATTAGTAAGTTATTAACTAAGATTTTACTATTATTGTATGGCCTAAAATGAATAGAGTAACAGTTGATGGATAAACTATGTCTCACATGATGGCAAAGTTGAGCGTCGAAAAAATGAGCGATTTTTCTTCCAGCTCGAATTACCGTGTCCCGAGGGAATAATGCATCCAAAATCGAAGATCTCTGTGCCCGAATGCATAATAATACAGCAATGGAGGGCACTGATCCGCTCGAGTTCATGCAGGCAACAGCGTATGAGTGTCAGAAGAAATGTGTGGACGCATATCCATCCTGTTCCGCCGGTTAGCTCCTCTTCTACTCCCTCGTTCCTTCATTTATCTCTCTTTGAATCCGTCTTTTTGACATATTGCGCCATCACTGTACACTGAATGATTGGCATAATCTAAGCAAAGAGTTGCCAATATGTCGAAATATATTTTTAACAAGAACTAAGAACAAATAAATAAGATTAGATAATTTTGTGTCTTATTTTTGGAATTAGCCATAAAAAATATAAGTAAACAGATAATATTTAATAACGTATTTCTACTTATTTCAGTAGTGTATTACTACCTCCACAAAGAGAAGAAACATCACTTTTGTTACCTGTTCGAACATAACTCTGTTCACGGAAAGGTATTTAAAATAAAGCACAGTATAAGTAGTCGTTATAAGTGATATTATTATAGGTATCACTAGTTGAACAGAAACCTGAACACAAAAAAGATCTAGTACGCATGCTGGAAATCGTCAGTGACTGTCATCTCTTCGATGCTCATCCTCCTCTCATGGAAGATGGTCTGGTTTCATCAACCGATAAAGTTGATAGGAAGAAAAGACGTATGTTATAGCATAGTTAAATCACTATCATTGGAGATCAAAACACGATTGCTTTAGAAAATAATGATGAGGAGACTGTTTTGGGAACTACTGAATGGACAGACTGGTCTCATTGTTCCACAAATGGTTTGTTGAACTATATTAATGGTACTGAAAATATTAACGTTTCTATTAGTCGATAAATAATGGAAAGATGTAAATAATGTTTAAATAAATAACTTATTTAGGACATGAGGTACGCTCACAGACGTGTGAATATGGAAGAAAAATTCAGCGCCGTGGGTGCCCAGCACGACAAGCTCCGCAACGGGTTCCTGTACCGCCAGCGCCTCTTCCATATTCACAACAGCAACCGCAACAACTTCCACAAAGACCAAACGTATCGCCTTATGACCAGTATGCTCAACTCTACAGGGAAAGGTTGAGTATATATTTATGTTTCCATATAATTTTTCTCCTTGCAATTAAAGCTGTTTCTTACGATAACAAATAAGTCTCATAAACCATTTTCAATACTACAACAAATCATGGTAACTGAGAGGAAACCTATTTTAACGAAAAAATTTCCGAAAAATGGAAAGTTTCGTATGCACAGACCTGAAATTCAATGGTAAACCCCTATCACTCTTGAGATTTTCTATCCAGAAATTACCATTTTAGGAGAAGTTCTAGACGAGAGAACAAAATATTGCACTCAATTGCTCTCTTGTGCAATATGTGTCTCTCACTACGTGACCTTATTGTAGTTGTATGTTTAACTTCCTTTGGCAGAAATAATTCATATATAGGGTTTAAATCTTTCTAGAATGTCCCAGCAACGTACGAATCAGAGGCATCCAGCAATTTCACAAGCACAGCCTTGTGAAGGCGGAGTGTGTATTGATCCTCGCCAAAGACAACCGCAAAGACCACAAGTCCTTTATCATCTACATACATATTTCCTCTTGATTAAAAAAAATTAATTAATCTATTTTTAGCCTCCACAACTTGAATCTACTTATCCTCCATCACCCAGTATATATCCCACACGTTACCGACCAGCCGCCCCTCCTCCGCCGGTTTGCAATGGTACGGGTTGCATCGCACCCCGTACACCCGTTGGTCTGTTTTAAATAATTAAACAAATGTTTTTTTAAAAGAGCATTAAACAGAAGTGTTGTCGCAGAGTTCATTGCCTACGATAATGGAGTGTAAAAATCTAGACATTAATAAGCCCATAGCNTCTTCTTTATACAATCTAGTATAATTACGAAATTGGTTAATATTTGAAACACCGTTTTAAGCTTCTAGAAAGGATTTCAATAGTTTCTATTATTTTAGTTCTCGAAGTGTTATAGGCGTTTGGCATGACTGGTCAGAGTGGTCAGACTGTTCGTGCACTTGCGACACAGGAATGAAACAGAGAAGAAGAGAGTGCGCCACCAATAACTGTCAGGTAAAATAGGTAGCTATGATTCAAACATAAATAATTTAGTACAATTTTTATCTACAGGGCCCTGAATTTGAACAAGATCAGTGCAATCTGGGACCATGTCAGACATGGTCCGACTGGTGTGAATGGTCTGCGTGTGCTGGCAGCTGTGGCAGAGGTGAAAAAACACGCACAAGATTCTGTCATCTAGGAACACAACGGTGTGATGGAAAAGATTTTGAGGTAAGGCATATTAATAGCAGATTATGGTTTCTGGAGTTAATGATATTAAATTAAATCTAGTTCATTATAGCTTTCAATATTTTGCCCCAATGAATTTAGATCGAGAGCTGCGACGCTGGTCCTTGCCCAGAATGGACTGAGTGGGAAGATTGGAGTCAATGTTCTGCAAGTTGTGGCCCTGGGATTTCTGTAAGACAGAGGACTTGTCTTGGAGGAATTCATGGAGATCATCTCTGTTTAGGTTGAGATACATGAAAAAATTGTTGATGAATGAAATTAACAAGATGTAAAATAGGTCCTAAGAGTGAACAACGTGTGTGCGAAGTAGGCCCTTGTTCACAGTGGGCACCCTGGCAAGAATGGGGACAATGTTCAACAAGTTGTGGGAATGGCATGAAGAGACGGCAGAGAGTATGTCAGTACGGAACCGACTGCGCAGGACCAGCTGAAGTATGTTAAGAAACTAAGTGTTTCTACAGAAAAATATCTAAGCTAGATAGTGCGTTTAGGAGACAATGTTTTGCTATGGTCGACCTTGCGATGAATGGACCGAGTGGTGCGAGTGGTCACACTGTTCATCTAAATGCGGTCCAGGACAAAGAACACGAACGCGTGGATGCCTCACAAGCGAAGGTAGAGAGGGACACAGTTGTCAAGGATTAAGCATTGTAAGTACTTTAAAAATGTGAAAGTAGATATATTTGCCGATAATATCTATAGAATTTTAAGTTGCAAAAATAAAAATGATGAATGCTATATCTATTTTTATCTTAAGGAAACGACATTATGTGAGGGAATGCAGTGCTGCCGTTGGTCAGATTGGTGTCACTGGTCAATGTGTGACAAGGAATGTGGTGGAGGGCAGAGTATGCGTACTAGAAGTTGCATGAGAGATGGAGGTTTGGATAATAGTTGTTATACCAATATAGTAAAGTATGTATATAATTCTCTATTAGGTGGAGCTGATGATTCATGCCACTGCGATGGCCCTGACCGTGAATCACGAGATTGCAATACACAGTCTTGTACTTCTCAATGTGCATGGACAGAATGGTGTTCATGGAGTGATTGTACTACTCCAAATGAATGTGAAGTAGGAATACAAAATAGGCAAGTTTGACTAAAGAATTTTTTTTCTAAATACTAGAAGTTTTTTTTCATAAAAGTAATAATATCAATCTAGATCGCGACAGTGTGTGGGTGAACCAGGTTGTCATTGTCTTGGTATGGCTGAAGAGAGTCAGCAGTGTCGAGGTAAAAATCCATGTCCTCAAAAACCTCCTTGTTAATCTAGCATTTTTTATGGGCATGACCATGAGGATTTCAAAAGATCCTAGTTGATTTTTTCTGTGCATAAAATAGTTCTACATATATTCTTAGATTTTAACCTTCTGAAACCTGTTCATTAGTATCTCATTCAATGCCTAAAACCTAAACTATAGGTTAATAAGAGATCTTATAAGTCCTGTTAACTATTATTGCATTGTTTTTCATTGTTTTTCTATCTATATCGTTCCAGTTGACTGCAGTCATAAAATCAGTAAGACTTAGCTTAATAATGATTCGTTTTTCCTAGGCTTAGTTGGCTACACATTTCACAGGTTTTGAGAAGCTGCCTTATTGTCCAGCTTCACACGTTGGAGCGCAATATATCACATGCAACTATTGTGTGATTAAATTGGAATTTTTAGTATATCATTGCTTCACTATCTTTAAATGTATGAATAAATTGCATAATTCTTTTTCACATCATAACTGCAAGAAAGCTTTCGTTTCGTTTTTTGAATTAGTATATGACAAGTATTGGCAGTGTCACCATCAATCACACTGTATAAAAAATCATATATTCTGTAGAAAATTTGATCTAAATTAAGTCTTAAAAATTACTAAACATAATTAATTTGAACTTGACGTATTTGAAATTTCTTCAAATCCGTAAAATATCGAAAGCATCCGCAAACTGCACGAAGACCCCAGGTGTGGAGAATAAGTTGGCAACCAAGACCAGTAAGAATAACGAGAGAAGAGTGCTCTAAAATAGAAAAATATGGGTTTTAAGCAAAAATGCAGAGAAATATTTTAAAGGATCACACTCGAAAATGTTAAAAAAATTAGCGATAAAAAAAACAAGATTATGCATACTGTATTCTAATTCTGAGGTGTCAATGTTGACTATGAGACGGAGTATATACTTGGTGTTGCACATAATTGCAATTAACACTATTATCATAGACACAGCTGTAGCGAACATAGCGACAATCTGGAACGGCACTTAGATTTGTAGTCGTTGTTTACATAAACCAAGTCGCTTACCTGTAGAACGATAAATGGATAAAGCATTTTTGCTTTCTCCTGGAGAATGCCGATGAACATGTACAAGAGCGAGACGATCACCGCTATCATTGGCAGTGCATGCAACTTTAAATTCGGTCGTCGCTGCTGCAATCATAGCACTTTCGCTCAAATAGTGGCATGTTAAGGGACTAGAAAAGAGCATTAAACAGAAGTGTTGTCGCAGAGTTCATTGCCTACGATAATGGAGTGTAAAAATCTAGACATTAATAAGCCCATAGCNTCTTCTTTATACAATCTAGTATAATTACGAAATTGGTTAATATTTGAAACACCGTTTTAAGCTTCTAGAAAGGATTTCAATAGTTTCCTACTGATATTTTAATGCGATTTGATGTTGGCTTTGAAGATGCTTCAAATTTGCAACTTTAGTAACTTTGAACATTTTTCATTAAAGATATTGTCACTCCAAAAAATCTAATCTCTCTACGCAAATAAAAGCGAGATTATTTCTCCAGGCTTTTATAAAGCAAAAAAGTATTTATTAAAATGTGCACTTTGAGAGAAGTGTTAAGTAAATAACGATTCTCACCTCCTGAGATGTGAATACGCAATAAACCAGTGATAGACAAACCCCAATCAGGACAACAAAGCCAATAGAACACGACGCAATCTAAAATAACTTGAAATCGCTGGCTTTAATACTAACCTCTCTGCTTAAGGAGGTTTTCACTGGGGTTTTTTTTAAATCATCGTCTTCCGTTCATGGGTTTTGCCCTTTAGATTCATTTCTTTTAATTTCATGTTCTTGCTTTTTCGATATGCTCTTCTGTAGTCATATAATTGTTGTCTATTTTCTTTCATTCAATTATCTATACGTGTTATTAATTTATATTTATACTACGTATACCTCACCTCTCTTATATAAATTCAACTTTATAAGCTCATATCCAATATCTCAATATCTCACTCACTTTTTTCTATGATTTAACAGACCTTGACATGAAGGCATCCAAAACAGGTGTGATAGGATGGATGACTATGGTAAAACACTCTCATACTTTGAGTGCTTCTACTGCTTCGAGTACTTCTTCCGCTACGTGTGCTCCGTAAACTTTTTCTCGATCCGTAATGAGATGGGGTAGCTGAAGGGATGGTGCTTTTGGGTGGAGAGTCCATAATTTGGCTGAGTAAGAAGGATTCTAGAGTAAAGAAATAATAAATGAATATATGGAGTACATATTTATATTAAAAGTTAATTTATTAATATTGAATTTTGCTAATACAAATATCTTTGATCATAGATATTTGCTAACTTTTAGCCACTCGTATATAGTATAAAAGATGCTAGAAATAATTTTAGGTACAGATACACATAAAAATTTATTTATGGCCATATAACTGTTTAATTGCTGGCTTTTGAAAAGAGAAATATAAAGAAAGATCCAAAATTGTTGAATATAAATTAATTTCTGTAAACGAATAGGATAGTAAAAAAAGAGAGTGACCAAATAGGATACGTTAGCTGAAAAAGAGATCGATAGGATTATGGTAAGCTGCGATGTGATTAACATGAACATGCTAAAATCAGATTCGATAGTAGAAATATTAAGCTTCCAAGTGACGCAGTTCTTCTAAGAAAACCTTCTAAAAGATTACACTCGGAAAAGTTGAAGCTAATAACGATGGTTACATCCTAAAGCGTATGAAATATATTAGCAAACATACTATAAATATGAAATTGCTATAAGTGGACACTAATTCCATTGATATTTAACACTTAATAGCATGTCGATATTGGAACCTTTATTAATCATTCACAGAAACTGTTAGCTAGAAAATCTCAGACAATAGATGAAAGCAGAAAAGATTGCAAAACAAGAATTTGTAGTTTTAGGAAATGTCTTGCTTCAAATATTTCTTTCTCTAATGTTGTACAGATGGATTAAGTGTCATTTTTTTTTGCTGAAGGAATATTAAACTCCAGTTAGATTTGTCTGAGCGCAAATTAGGCTCTGTTCGTTATAATCGCAGTTTACACTTCGCTAGCCGATCAGGAAACTACGGGTTCCCGTATATATTTTAGCTATTTTCTTTGGAGAATTTTTCAAAATACAGAATGAAAACAGTGAAATACTTTCTGGCTTAATAATATTGCTCGAATTAAGAGAGCCACTAGTAACGATGTACTAGACAAGAAAGTTTTGCTCTTTAAGATGTAGTCCTCACTAAGCAGTTAATAGCATTCAAATATATTAGTTAATATCACTAAGCTTTCTTTTAGAAAAAGAACTGTTGATGTTGCTGCCATCACTCAGTGAATCGGACACCAAATAGTTTTCATCACCTAATTAGCTTTCTGAAAAATGCTTCTATTGTAGTTATCATTTAAGCATAACTTGTTTGAGAATTTTACATTTTGGTTTCTTAAACTATTTTACTGTACATTTGAAAGATATAAAATAGAGAATTATAAATGGTTTATTGAAAATATCCTTGAGATAAGATTGAGATGTCGACCGGTCTGAACTTTAAACGAAGAGTAATGTGACGATAATATGCGCAACATAACTCCCCACCAGCAACCAATTGAAAATCTGAAGTGGTATCATGTTTTCATGTAATATCAGTATTTTTTTGTTATTCTATATTTTAAATATGAATATCCGCAACTTACAAACATTGCATATTGAAAAAGGAGCTAATGTTGAGTACATAATCTTTTAATCCGCTTCTAGCGGCATCATGAATGGAAATTAAAAGTAAAATAGATAAAGCGAGAAGTCTCTGTATGTCAGTGTACCTATTTGAATAGATGATTATTTGAATGCTGACCAGCTTTTAGACTTACTGTCACTACAATGAACCGTGTATGGAGAAATCCTTTCGACAGGCCGATGTACCAAGTTTCAAGACCCGCGGAGATTATGAGAATCACCAGACAAATGCTATACAAAATTAGCAGCTGCAACAGATATACATTCACTTCGTTTTATACTAAATATTGTTGGATACAAAAATATTATTTAAATACTTTTAATACCTTGAACTTTCCAATAGTGCCTAGCACGTCCCTTTCGAACAGATTGGACACGAAAATTAATAAGGCAAATATCCACGTAACAAATAGAATGAACAGAATGAGAGTTTGCCAACCGAAGTGCTGGTAAAAAATTCTTTTCCTCATGCACTTTTCAATTTTAACCTAATTACCTTACATTATAGATGAATTGAAAGTATACGTTGGAGTCGTTCCAGATGAAAGACGATGCAAAAAGTGCCGCAAAACCGAAGCACTTAAACAAATGCATAAAATTATTTAGTTATAATCTTAAATCCTAATGTATGTTGACTGCTTTGTTTTACTTTAATTAATTATGTTTGTTTCAATAATAATATGCCAAAAAAATATGAGGCACTAACCACTTGTAACAAGTTAATGAAACCATGCGGCGTTTTTAAAAATTCAAAATTCATTATCTGAAAATAAATCCCGTTGATACAACAGAGCGATAAGAGAAAAAATGCATAAATGAAAGCGAAAGTTTTACTAGGAAGCAATCACACAGATCCATTACTCAGATGAAAGTAACCTTTGTCGACGAATCAATTAAAATGAATCAAAGCAAAGACAGTAGTCAATAATATATTCAGAAGAAGAAAAATGGCAGAATAAAGGGCATCGAAGAATAACTCTAGCAAACTAAAAATATAAAGTAGGAAACATTTGAATATGTATTTATAAAGATAACATAAGTCTGTAGCGTCTAATTCTATCCGGGCTTTCCTCTTCTCTGTCCTCCCATCCACAGATCTAATGACGAAATATAACGGAACAGGTCGGTTTCCGCTCTTTGGGGGGTTAGGTGGCAAACAAAATCATCGATTGGTCTCAGTGCTTGAGTCACCAAAATCTACAGAAGAGATGAATTAAAGTTAAATAACTGCAAGACTTTTAAGGAAACCGAAGTATAATATAAATGAAAAACCACCAAAAACTATCCTGTTTTGATTCATTTATCTATTTCTGGTCATACGAATTATGTTAAGAGCTATGAACGAAATGGACAGGGATCAAATGGAGCAAACCTCGTCACCACCGCTAAACAAACAATAGCTCTAGGGTAATTGAGATAATACATTACAGAGAGTACGAATTGCCTCTGTTTGGAGTCACTGCGTGAAAGTTGCTAAGCAAAATCCATAATAGATCAGAATAAACGTTAAATTAAGGAACTTGAAAACCGTCATCAGCTTGATAAACTATTTGGTCAGACTGTTATCATAGAATGTTATTAGCTATAGCTGTGGGAATAGTTTCATGGCTTGATTACCATGCCTAAAGAGCGCTGACAGATAAATGGTTAGTTGCAAGAAAATTTGAAGGAAACTAAGATACACATGACAGTGAAAAGGTCTAGTGCAAATAGTGCAACCGATTACAGATTGTGGTGCCATGGATTATAATTACGAACTCACAATAGGCTTCAGTGGCTGGCATTCGTCATTGCAGACAATAACTGCAGTGGGAAATTGATAATGTTAATAATGCAATTACACTTTATTAAACCACATTCCATGTTTGATCAGCTGATCAACAGTGCTCATTAGCATACAATGAGCAAATAGTCAACATGACGCCTTTTTGTTGCTGCCATTATAATAATAGGAGTGAGAACAAGAATAATTTGAACCGATGTGCTATGTGTAAAAAGGATAACGCTTACTTTTAGGCTTTAAAATTCATGGTGTTTTTATTACTGCTGAAAAACTTAGATTTCAATGGGAAGTGGTTGAAATAAGCATAATACTATCGGTGAGAGTGCCGTTGGTAAATTACTGATAACTGGAGAGGCACGATAAAGTGATTAAATTGCTAGATGAATCAGACAATGGTTCTTTATTACTCTAAGCAATTTCAAATACTGACTTATTTTAATCTCCAGAAATAGTTTACAACTGTAGTTTATAGAGTTAAATGGAGTACCAGTCATTAATCAACTATTTCAACATTTCAGCGTCAAATTTCGTCGAGATCAGAAATCCCAGTATTATATTTGATTGCAAATTTTTTCACTAGTAATGCGACCGAAGATTGTGAGCAGAGAACGTTAAAAGAACATTGTTAGCCAGGAATTCTTTAGTATTTCGTTAGCAGACTTTAGACATTATTGTTATTATCTCTCGTAACATAAAGCATGTCCTATGGCAGATGAATTTAGGATAGTACACTTGGCTGAGGAACGTTTCTATTACACTCATACTAGTAATATTCTTTAAATAACAGAATTTCTCTCCTGGTAACTTCGCATTTAATAAAAGCGATTCCAAATTACTTGTTCCATGGTGTAGGATATACATTATAAAAATCTAGAAGAATGGATGATATTAAAAGCTTATTTTAAATCTATTTATTGTTTCAGGGTTTCCACATCCTCTATATCCGTATATTCTCTCACATTCTATATTTCATCAACATATTAATTCCTGTATCTTATTTTTTTCCACTTTTTCAAAACTAATTGTGCTGTTTCTCACTATATTACTAATGATATATTAATATTTGATCATACAACCGATATAAACTTACCTTATTTGTCCTACTACTGTTTATTAATAAACTATAATAAACATATAGTATATAAATTAAGTGAATTAACGACTTATTATTTATTTGTATGAAATTAGGCTTTAAAAATCATTTGAATGATACGTATATAAAATATAGAAAGTATTTTTTAGTTGCTGCTGAACACTAACCTAATGCTAATATTGCCTTCATGAGCAGACATTATCGCAGTTCGTTTTCGTTCAGATTTTTTAATTAAAGAATTTTTGACTTTCATTTTGTTTGTGAGGAAACAAGATTGCCTAATTATTCAAATTAAGTCGAATTACTAATATTAATTTTTGCAGTATAGATTTATATACGTGGCTGGTTATTTTTTATTTAGGATGTCCTTAAGCTTTTTGTAGTGTTACTTTCGTTAATTCTTTAAGCGGTATTTACCAATAATTTGTGCGTAAACGACTAGTTTTATTGTATTTATCGGGCTTGCAATTTTGATTATATATAGCCACTTGAAATAAGTTTAAATCATAAGTTCATTAATCATTTTAGTTATGTCACCGAAATCTAAAGATTTGGATAGACCAGGAGTTATAAAAAGATCCGTATTATCTGAACCATGTTCTTCAACTCCCAAAGAAGTTAAATCTAAAAAGAAGAATGTTAAATTTGATACTTCAGGGATTAATAGTAAGGATACAGAGTTAGCTAGTTCAACTTGTAAGGTAAATTTCTTTCATATTTCTTCGTTTAAATGATTATTCTTTGTTACAGTTCCTTATTTTAGACGAAGGCAGTTATTGAGAAAGAAGATGATGATAAACAAAATCAAAAGGAAGGACATAGAAAAAGATTGAGGCATAGAAAATCGAAGATGGAGTATGTGACCTCAGTTTTTTATTTCTAAAAGTTGCAGGGTGTTATGCTCCAGTAGTTTTGTTGTTTCTAATAAGCATTTTATTCTTAATATCATAGAAAGAGACAAAAGCTAATGGATGGTGTTATTGGCCCAGCTGTAGACAGAATAAATTATGAAGCTGAAGAAACTAGGAAATTTAGTGATTTTGATCTTGATGAAAGAATACTAAAGATAAGTTTTAGATTTTTTAAAAATTCAGTATGTTTAATATCATTGTCTTAATTAGAGGTTCTTTATTAATGATTTTTAAATGTAAGGGTATTTTATATAATAGTCACGTCTATCTTGATGTTCATTTTAAGGGGTCGGTGAATTAGGTTGGGAGCGACCAACTCAAGTTCAAGATTCTATGATACCACTAGCTCTGGAAGATAAAAACATAATGTCACGAGCAAGAACAGGAAGTGGAAAGACTGCAGCATTTCTGCTCCCAATTCTCCATAAAGTTGTGCAACATACATATGTAAGTCTTTAAGCTAGGGTTTCTGTTTTTGTGTGCTTTTCTTGGAAGGAATAGACAACATAAATTGTCCCCATATGCTCTTTTATTTATTGATTAAGTAATTTAAGTTATTATTCATATCAAAAATATATTGTTTAGGCATTACCTGACTTTAATGGTCCTTTTGCTGTTTTCGTTGCACCAACTAAAGAATTAGCCTCGCAGGTACAGCTTCTTTAACTATAAGACACGTGTATGTACTTAATGATCTTTATTGTAGGTAAGCAAAATACTTACCAAATTAACGAATGCCTTGCCTTTTCTACAAACTCTGGATTTATCAGAACTTTCGGAGGATGAGCGATCTGTGTGGGAAAAGGTATTCACAATTTTCGAACATTATAAATCCGGGTTATTCCTTCAAATCCATGAATTAATTAGGAAAATCCTGCCATCGTAGTGTCTACTCCCGGCAAGTTGATATCGATGATAAATATACGACCAGATTTTTGCCGAAATGTACGTCACCTCGTTCTAGACGAAGCTGATTTACTACTTTCATTTGGATACGAGAACGAAATGACGTAGGTATACAGAAATGTATAAATAGGTATAACATTAATATGGTGCACGTAGCTTTGATCAATCTTTGCATTTAAGAAAAATCAAGGAAAACCTTCCTCCTCAATATCAGTGTATTCTCACATCTGCAACACTCACTGATGACATGTCTTTTTTGAAAAAGGTATTCATGACTGGGCCTGTTGTTACTCTTAAGTTGAAGGTATGGTTTTATTCAACTTATTTTGAAATTACACTGTCATCTTTTAAGGATCCTAATGTATGCCTAAAATTAAAGATAAATATTGACTTGTTTTAGGAAGGAGACCTCCCCGATGCAAATCAACTGGCTCAATATCACATTACTTGTCTTAACGATACTGAGCGATTTGCCATATTAATTGCAATGTTCAAGCTGAAATTAATTATTGGCAAAACAATAATATTTGTCAATAATACAGATAGATGTTATATGTTAGTATATTTGGCAATAGGATTAGGTTTACTTCAATATTGTTTATATTAGGCTTTATATGACCTATTTTAGGATGGTTAATCGCTAACGCATAAAACTCATATAGCAAAAATATTATTATATATATTTGTAGGTTGTCACTGGTACTGCGTTCATTCTCGCTTAAATCATGCGTTCTCAACTCGTCGATGCCAGCAAATACACGATGTCACGTAATTGATCAATTCAATGGAGGTCTATTTAATATTGTTATAGCATCGGATGCCTCAGATGTTGTGGATGAAGAGAAGGATGAAAGAGAACAAACTCATAGAAAGAAGGTTTGTCTATTACTAGGAACATTAGATGCACGATAATATATTCTTTTAAAGAATGCTCGGCACGATAAGGAATCTGGTGTCTCCCGGGGTATCGATTTTCATCATGTTGGCAATGTTGTGAATTTTGATTTCCCAACAACTACTGATATCTATATTCACCGAGTTGGAAGGTGAGTAAATTTACACATTTTTAGAATTTCAAACCATTACCGATCAATTTTTGCATCTATAGAAGTTGCCCTTGATATTTATACATTTATGGTCTTTGTTAAATGTTCTTTCAAAAATCATTTTTATTTGTCATGTGATGTTAGGACTGCTCGTGGTTGGAATAAAGGTACAGCTCTATCTTTCTGTACACCTGAGGAGCGAAAGTATCTAGACGCTGTTCAGGAGGATATCAACAGACAAAGTTAGTAGAATAGTTAATAATTAAAATATGCTTGGTTACCAATAAATTTTAGTGAATCAGAAGGTGCTGATGCCATATGAGATCAGGATAAAGGAATTGGATACGTTTGTCTTGAGAACCAGAGTGAGTTATTATTTTCGGTAATATCTTGCTTTGTTATTCTTCTATCGTATTGTTAGTTTGTGTTATATACTACTTACTTTGTAGGATGCTCTTCAAAAATGTACTAGAAGTACAATTAAGGCAGCTAGAATGAAAGAATTGAAACTAGAGGTGCGTTGCTAAATAAGTTATTTTGCATTAAAATTATTCATAAGAACATAGATTTATGTAAGTATGTTTGTATAATTCATTACTTTCATAGTTAAATATTTATCCTAATTTGATTTTCTTAGCTTATGCGATCTGCCAAGTTACAAGCATTCTTTGCAAATAATCCCAGAGAACGGGATTTACTAGAGACAAATACTCATCCCGTATCTTTAAAATTACATTCTACAGCGATGGGTGATGTGCCTGAGTACATGGGTGAGGGTTTAAAAAGACTTAAAATTTAATTATATTAGTTTTTAATGGCTATATAATTATAGTTCCGAAAGCTCTTCGTGGTATAGACTTCTCATCTGGTGGAAAACGGAAGAATAAATTGGGTCAAAAGCATAGGCGTCGTCTGAAACGATCTTTTAATCAAAAGAAGCATAAGCGTATGGAGAAGGATCCTCTAAGAAGCTATAAAGTGTAGGAGCAAAATCTAGTACGATAATTGGTTATAGTTTCGCAATTCATTTTCGATTTTGGATAGTATGATTTTTACGTGATATTTTCTTTGTTACTGTTGGACTTATTATCGCAGTATACTTTGTATCCGGGAAAGGCCTTCGAAAACTCTTTCCTAACTAACTGCCTACAGATATGTTACTCATCATAGCATCATGTAAATTAACTACTAGTGGTATACATTTTTTAAATGTTTCGATTAATTTCAGCATGTTTAAAAAGAGGCTTTCCTAGATACGTTGTATATTAACATTTGTTATTCACATCTTGTTGATACTTGTTGATACTAATGAATTTTATAATTACTCGCATTCCTAAAATAAGTTCTGTGTTCATATACGCAAGTTATGCTCAAAGATTTTCAGCATTGATGGGGAGATTTTCGTGTTGTTGTTGTTTTTTAATATTTGAACTATGTAGCAGATTATGAGCAGGGAAAAGGCCAAACGGTATGAGAAGATTAAGCATCTAGGTGAAGGACAGGTGATTTTTCTTCTCTAATTTGTTAAAGGGGATAAATTTATGCTTTTACAGTGGTATTTTTTTAGTTTGCAAATGTCTATAAAGCCAAGGACTTGGATACAGGAGAATTTGTGGCCATAAAAAAAGTAAGTGTCATATGCTATTATTTGTTCTTGTGATTTAAGAAAATAAATTTCTAGATAAAGTTGGGGTCACGCGCAGAAGCTAAAGACGGGATAAATCGAACAGCTCTAAGAGAAATCAAACTATTGCAAGAAATTCACCATGATAACATAATTGGGGTGAATTTTAGCATTTGTATTTCTTTGTTTGAAAAACAGGATTTCAATTCAAATAAATTGCTGACTATCGCAAGTCTGAAATGAAACTAAGCTGTCTGGGCTAAATTCAAATGAGACCTGCATATTTTGATTCTAGTTAATTTCAGTTACGAGATGTTATTGGTTCACGTACTAATATTCAACTGGTTTTCGATTTCATGGAAACTGATCTGGAGGTATTAGATTTATTTTCCAAGTAGATGATTTTTTTTAACCTGTCCACTTTGTTATTACCTTTGTTAACATACATGAGAACATTTTCAGCACGTCGTTAAAGATAATACTATCATTCTTATGCCTTCACATATAAAGAATATGACAATGCAGACTCTGCTCGGTCTGGAGTTTCTTCATGCACACTGGATTTTACACAGAGTTTGTATTCTTTTCAAAGCAATTGAACATTTAACTTAAAGGATTATTTGTTAAGGATTTGAAGCCGAATAACTTACTAATGAATAGTGCTGGTCGTATTAAGCTTGCTGATTTTGGTTTGGCTCGTTTTTATGGATCTCCTAATCGAGTGTACACACATCAGGTCTCTCTTTATTCTAAATATTAATGTATCATTACTACTTGATAGTAATTTAAGTGTGGAATTTTATTGAACTATATGAAGTTTTTTCTATAGGTTGTTACTCGTTGGTATCGTGCTCCTGAGTTAATATATGGTGCTCGTGCATATGGTGTCGGGGTTGATATGTGGGCTATTGGATGTATTGTAGCAGAACTTCTTCTTAGGGTGAGGAATTTTTCCGTCTTATTTAGACTTTTTTGTATAACACTATATCAGGTAACAGTTTTTTTAAGAGTATTATTCCATATAGGTGCCGATATTTGCGGGAGAATCTGATTTGGATCAATTGGTGAAAATATATAATATATTAGGTACACCTACTGAAGAAGACTGGCCAGCAATGAAAAATCTGCCTGATTATGTTCAAATGAAGTAACTATGATTTTCTTTACCCAGTTGAGATTTTCATGTTTATTTGAAAAACTCTAGAAATCTTAGGGAACAACATGGAGTAGACTTACGTCATGTATTTACTGCCGCGGGTGAGGACCTTATAGAATTGCTAAAGGGTACTTTGGCTTTCGATCCACTGAAAAGAATGACAACAAGCCAAGCATTGCAATGTGGTTATTTCAGGTAATACCGTTTTATCGGTTAAATTCTAACATTGGCGAGGAAAATCAGTGAATTGGAGCATAACTGGTTTACAGCAATATGCCATTAGCATGTGTTGATGAAGAATTACCACTACCCGCGAGGGCTGGTGGTGGCCCACAAATTAGCAAAAGAAGACGACTTCGAGGAGATGAGGACGAAGCCCCTTTTCGTAAAAAATTGAATTTTGATATGTGATTTATTATACAGTTATATCCATCTCTTATTTAAGATCCTATTTATGGGTACTTACTGCTATTATTTCGGTGATTTATAATATACTGATTTAATTAAAATAAAATATTTGTGTTAAAAATTCCTATTTTTTTCTTTGCTACGAATCCATATTACTGCTCTCCAGTCTTTTGTCAGGGGCATGCCGTAGGCCACTCCCTTTCGTTTTTGCTGTTTCTTTCGTTGTAAAATCGCCGCTGGCAACGCAATTTCAGGCTTTGCCTGTGTACTGAACTGAGGTGTTCACCATTTGTTGAAATCGTATATAGGCTTATGATTTACCATCAAGAAGTCTCATTTATTAGAGCTCCCATCAATTGCTCTTATCAATTCATTATGTTCTTGCTTAATTATATTATGTGCAATGTATTATATAGTAGATGCGATTATTTTAAAAAAAACCATCTTCTAGTGAATGCTACATGCTATACTCTAGTCTTATGTGAAATTGAAAAGAAAATTACTAGCCATCAATTTTTCCATTTTCTCCATTTTACATCAACAACTTAAATATTAGCACTACTAGTGACGCTAAACTATGCTGTAATTGATAAAATCAACTAGTATCTTTGAAAAATAACAGACGATCGAATGGAATTGCTCAGCTCTCCTAGTTACCACCATATATCTCCCCTTACAAGGTCTAGAAGCGATGTACGATCTAGCGCCATGAAAAGGTGGTGTTCCATGGTTTTTACGGTACTTTTAATAATGTTATTATTTAACATATTGTTATTTATTCTTCTAGATCTAACTCCTTTTCTGGTATATCTTTCGAACGTGCTCCCAGCACCGCCCGTTTTGCTCGCCCCTCCTATGGCTATGGGGGCGGCTACATGGCTCGTAGTCTCAGCAAATGTGGTACGGATATTCCGCCTCTTCCCCTGTTTTCATATGGCATTAACACTGTTTATATAGTCTTCTCTGTTATTCTAGGAGCTATCGGGCTTTTTTTCCTCATATGGGTAGCATAAAAAATAGAGTTATGTAGAATATTTAGGAATTTGGTCATTCGTTGAGGCGCGCTAGGTTATGATATCTGTGATGTTTTATGGTGTTATGGGTTGTACAAACAATATTAAATAGTAAAGATTTGTGCTGAAATGTGAATGTATGATGTTTTAAGGGATTTATCGAAGTACACATCTGCATTGCATTACTACTTTGCGTTAAAGGGATACCATCATGAATTGCATTTGTACTATTTAAAAGTTATTCATGGGAGTTTGTAGGGATATAGTGTTTATATATATAGTGCATACAAGTAAATATACCCCTGTAGTTCCTAAGCACATGTCCAGGAGTGATTTTGTTAGTTGTTCTATTTAGCGGTAGGGATGCAACAGCTGTCTTGATCACCAGATTGCGCTAACCAGCCGCGTAAAAATTAATTTGACTGATTTCGTTAAATGGGTAAATAAATCTATAGTGTTTATGTATGTGGGAGAGAAAGAGATAAAAATGAGTAAGCTAGAATTGTTCTAAAACAAAACTCAATATATCAAAGTGAAATTTAAAATGAAAGATAACAAAGCAAGAAATTTTATTATTAGATTTAACAAGATCGGTGACATTCATTCTACAGGCTCTTCACTATTTGGGCGCTCACTTGCTGCTACTGCCTTGACGAAGACTCCTCCTCTTCATAATGTCGGAGTACAAAGAAGCACGCCACATTTCACTGACAGGTAAAGTGTTACAATGTCTTGCGTACATCTTGCGACAATTTAAATACAGTATTTGTTTGTTATTTACTCAGACCATCGTCTGTCATATGATCCTCAACGCTTTAAAATTCGAGGTATCCGTACGTACGCTATAGCTATGGCAACACCGACACTTCTCTCGGTATTTTGACGCAGTCAGAGTCGGTAAGTGTGGATATTTCAAAAATATAATTGTAAGACATTCTTACAATATAATTTTTGCTGTAGTGTGAAAATAAATAACGCATATTTAGCTCAAAGTGCTGAGTGGTTTGTCATCTAGTACTTAGAAGTTTAAAAAATTAGATTTATTCGCGTCACGCTGGTGTCCGTGATATTGGCACAAAAAGATGGTTAGAGGGTAAGTTGAACGCCTATAATACGGCGCTCTTTACACGGCCTGACTATCGAGCGCGAACTGAAAGACCACTGACGCCAGTTCGAAACTATGTAAGGTAACTAAACTTCTGCTTAGCACTTTTTCTTTCTCAGTATTTATTGTCTCTCTTAACTCTTAAATAAATATATGTTACGTTATTTCACTGTTCTTAGATACATGCCTGTGGATGATGCAGTCGATATGTACAAAAAAAGGTGCATGACTGTTGGGACCCTATCGAAGGCAAGTGACAGTGTAACAAGTAATAAAACTCACGAACTAAGAAGTGCTGGAACTGCAATTGTAGTTAATTCCTTAAACTTTATTATTCGTATACGTTGCTTTCTGCAGCAATACTATGTTAAGAGTGTGCTATACAAATCCGGTTATCTCTTAATTTATAGGTTCCTTAGTATTAGTTGAATATTTTTTGAACGAACTGCTTTATCACAAAAACAACCTATATATTTAGTACTGGTTATCTCCTGCAACATGGGCTTCGCGCAGAGAAAAGGAGCTAAATCTATCTTCTTCTCTTGCTAGAGGAAACTACTCGTACAGTAGTAGATTTGACAGGTATTGTTATCTAATGTCTTTCTAATCCTGAATAATATTTGTTGTAACATTAAAAAATTATGGTATTCTAGATACAGCAGTCGTGTCTACTGAAATGGTCTCTCTTGACTTGGAATATTCGCTGCCAACCCGCCTTTCAGTTATTCCCCACAATTTATTCATCATATCCCTACCGTTCTTCTTTGATTCCGTTAATTATAATGACGATTTCCGATAAATAGTCAACTTACTACCTGCTTTGGCAGATCGGAGTTGCCTCTTTATTTTTTTACAACGAAACACGTTCTGGTGAGACGAAACAATAAATGGATTTTTATTTTATCTGTATAAAATCGCTAAAACATAACCAATCATCTCTGCATTGAATAGCCTGAAAAAAATCAATGATATTATTAACCTTTTGAACTATGAAAAAATTGCTCATTTAATTAATTTGTTAAATGGACAAATTTTCCACCCATTTGTCCCTAATAACTTCCGAATAAGTCAAAAACACTTGCCTTTTGACGGGTATTTGTTTATAACTATAAAATCACTTAAAAGTTTAGTATTTTGGACACTGCTCCTAGAATCAATTTTTTATACTTCAAGTTATTGACGGAAGGCTAATACAAGAAATGCTCGGAAAATATAAAGTAAAGACGAGTGACTTTAGTTAGATTGTTTTATAGCGTAATATCATTACTACGTGCTAAGTACTTATGGTCTAGAACGAGGCAGTTTATGGGCATGAAAACAAGGACACAGAATTTTGTCTTGAGTTTGCAAACTTTGCAGAATAATGACTAGGTTCATAACCTTATAAATAAACGGATGCGGTAGAAAAACAACATTAACCAAGGCAATCTTCAAGAGAAACTATGATTTAATACAGGGTACGTGTGCTGAAATAGTCTAAACTCGAAAATCTGGAAACAGCTAAAATATATATCACAATTGCACCGTTCACATAACAAAATCCATGTCCACATATCTCCAGGGTATCGGGACTAGGGCCAAGAGGTAGGTCAACCGCTGTTTCGTACATTTCGTGAGATTATAGACAGGAAAACAATAAATCAAGTCTCTCGAGAAATTCCTCGAACTTCTAGCAATACCTATTCAAATAATTAAATATAAACACAATAGCATGGTTTGATTCCTTTACGATAATACCAGAACTACAAACTATTTGAAATTGACTCACAAAGACGATTGCTACTCTACATTTATTAAATATTTCTAAAAACTCACAGCATCTCATAGCCACCTCTTTTAGACGGATACTTGGGAGAGAGAATACTCCTCTTCAGTAAGACAAAACAGAAAAAGACGAAATAGATTTGAAAAATGAAAACAAAACAGATGTAGGGGAAACACATGTTCTCTAACACCATTCTGTATGCATAAGCTCACTCTATGGTATATAATAACCTGTTAAATGATGCAAAATGTATCCATATTATTTCCATGCTTAACATTTAGACGTTTCATTGGTTGTAATGTAATAATTTATTGGTAATATCGTACCCACATTTAATATATTTTGTGAGAATATACTTCTACTCAAATTTTTAGAGACATCTCCATGGAAAGCAACGAGGACAAAACGATCGATTCTGATCTAGTAACGATAGTGAGCGGACCTCCATCTCTGAGAGTAATGTAGTTGCGACCTGTAATGACAATATTACAGCTATTAAAAAAACAACTCAGAAAAATATAGTCTGTAAAATTGAAATACTATACCTTGGAGAGATTATCTTTGATACGAACAGGTGTCGCTGATTTAGGTATAATCCCGACTCCAGAACGAATTGCAAAGGCGTATAGAATCGTCTGAAAGCAAATACTATATATGAAAGCGAGTTATTATATATGATCGCTCACCTGTACAGAAACATCATATTTCTTGGCTAAATTTTGAACAATAGACTCATTGAGGATATCCTTATTTCCCCAACAAAGAGAAGAGAATGCCTAAAATCAATTCAATATAATTGAAAAGACAAGTTCAACAATGCCACTAAATTAAAGAATACTCATAAAATTTGGTTCACATAAACATGGAAAATTCACGTTCTTCATTACATCGTTTAAATAATTGCTAGTTTTATTAATAATGGTAACGATAAAAACTAGATATAAAAACAATGACAATAATATCAAGAGAAAATTTACCTGAACAAATATCCCTTTGGATTCGCAATATTTTCGTAGTGTAGGCCTTGTGAAATAAGGGTGGTACTCAACTTGATTCATAGAAGGTAGCTCATAAAATATAAAGAGGAAATATAACCTAGTAAAATTCCCTAATTATTAAGTAGTACCTTAGCATACTCAGATAATTCGACCAGATGATAAACTTCATAGTTAGAAACACCAATGGAACGAATAACATCACGTTCTGGAATAAAAGTAAGCTTTTATTTTCCATCTCTACGCATTATTTTAATGCTAGCCTTTAATTTCCTCCAATTTCTGCCAAATGATTTTCCGTCCAATTTTATTTTTCACATAGGCTTCATCATCACCCGTATAACGATCACGAGGAAAATGGACCAGGACCATGTCAAGATAACTAAATAAATAAAAATATCATCACGAATACACTACTATTCTTAGAAAAACTAACGTAGTACGAAGGTTCTCCAGCGACTTCTTTATGCTTGTTTCAACCCATTCAGCAACTTCTCCATCTTTTGTTTGCACTTTTGTAGTTATAAAAATATCCTTCCTCTCTAGGCCGAATACAGGAAGATATTTCTACAACATTATTTAATTAAATGTGCAACTTTTAAAGGCAGAAAAGAAAAGACCTACAGATAGTGCTGCACCTAGTTCTTTTTCGTTTGCATATAATTCTGCTGTGTCGAACAAGCGATAGCCAGCACTCAATGCAGAATGAACAGCTACATCAAGGAGCTCCCAAAAAACACTAATTATAATTATTTGGTAAAATTATGTGGAATACATCACTGCTTGATTATCTGTCGCACAAAGATTCGCAGGATGACAATAACAAAACATGCAAAATATATAATCTGATATGCTTATACTCAGAGACTAAAATAAAGTGGAATAGGAATAATCAAGCTAGTAATGGAGTAATCACACTACTTCTTAAATATAATGTATAATTTCTAAAGATTTTGTATAGTTTATGTTTATGCGTTTAGTTGGCTAGTCAAGATTTAGGACATTTTAAAAGCTAGAACCGTACTTTAATTTAGTGAAAACTAAGCAGTTATTCTGTCTTATAGTACGTATAATGCATCACCTCTCCTTCCATTCGAGAAATCCCAAGGCCAATCATGGGAATTTCGTTCCCATCATTAAGAATACGTGATCCACCACTACAGTTCGTGAAAGACATATGAAATAAAAACGCGACCGTAGGTTTGCAAGAGTGCAGTGATCGACAATATAGTTTGAATAAACAAATGAATAGGAATTTGTCTGAATCTAGAGCTATTTGGATTACCAGTTTAACTAACAGAAATTCTTTGTTAAATATGTAAATATAATTAGCAAACAACAATCACATGAGAAACATCAATCAAACTGTTATTACTGTAATTGCTAACACATCTATAGTTTATATAGGAAAGAGTAGCGGGATAGTAATAAAAGACTAGGTAAGTATATTTTAAATACGTGCAACAAGAAAGAATCTACGGAATAAAAATTACCGTTAGTAAAGCACTTAATCACAGGTAAAACAGCAATCTAATAAGATGCACCAAAAAATCTAACTACAGTATGATTCCATGATAAATCATGGAATTTAATACTCGTACCTGTTTCAACTTTTATGAGCTTATTAGGAGCTTATTCCACTTATATATTTTTTTAATAAATTACATTTGCTACATGAATTCCTATTCCATATTAAAGTGAAGGTTCTTCGTGCTTTGTAGATTAATTTATCATTAATATTTGTAATTATAATGGCTTCTAGTCAATTATTTAACTTCGAGAAAACTTGATTGAAAATAGACATGGATTTAAGTTACGATCATTCGACTTTCTAAATTATTTATGCTATTTGTTACTTAAAACTTCCTTTCACTGTGCTTTTATGATTATCATCAATTATTTTATTTGTAGTCACATATCACTCTATCATAACGTTAACTATATTTACAACAGCACTATTATACCTGTATTTATAGTTTACAAGGTGAGTGAATGCGCGAATTTAATTCTCAACGATTAACAAATACAATTATCGAGTCGAAATTTAAACATGAGTCAAAATACTGTGTAAATAAACTTGAATTAACTGTTGTTTATACATCCGATGTCAAATGCGCTAGTGCATGAAAAGACAATTTAGATATTCATTTTCAGATTAAAGCACTAGAGAACAAAAGATTAGAACCTTTTCGAATTCGATACCAAATAAATTAGTCACTTATACTTGCCAAGGTTCCATATATCCACTTACCACGAAACTCTCTTTACAAAATAATCAGCATAATATTAGCCAACAAAATCTGCATACTTGTTTCTATGAAATGAAACCTAGTTATGTTTTTCTATAGGCTTATTGTTCTTAGTATATGTTTCTGCAATTTCTTTGTATTTCCTTATAAATGAGAGAAACCATGCAAATATTAATGAGTAAGTCAATCAATTCAATTATTTGATTCAATACTACTCCCGAGATTACTAATTCAATTCGTTAACTTCTCATACCTATTACCAGAAATGGTGGCCGTACAGGAAAAGTAGAATACCATTAAGATTGGCAAATTAGACTTTCTGGTTTTAAATATATCAATAATAAGTACTCTGACTATATTGTTCGCTTTATTTATCTATGTTCCCGATAATAAAAGATAATTTCATGTTATGGTCACTGCGTCTAAATAGGCTTTAAATATGACCCTGAATTAATACCGTTGGATTCTTCCCAAAGGTCATTCGTGTGAAGTCCTTAGCATACCCTGTTCCTAAATTTCTCAACAAACTGGATAATCTAGTTAGAAACTGAAATTGAATAGTAACAGTGATATCATCTAGCGATTTCTCATCACTTCTTGTGTCACAGAATTTATGACCAAACGGCAGGTTGCAAAACCACCTTCCGATCTTGTTTCTAGATACTGGCTATAATTTAACAATGCTTTATTGGAATGAACATTGACTATCCAGTGTTCATGTGCTTTCAATGGACGAAGATCACTGTAAACGAATACACGCGTAAATATATTATGAAATTCAGGCTGAGGTAGAACCCGTTGGTGCATCATCCTTTTCGTTCTTGCAATGAAACAAACAATTAGTGGAAATCGATTTCAGTGTACTTGTTGTATCTAGAGACTTTCCGTATTTTGCCGCTCATATCTGTCCGAGCCTCGTTTAGAAATGTTTGGAATTCTTCATGATACTAAAAAAAATGTTCACTCCATAATATTCGTAGATAATCAATGTTAGTGATGCTGATAACTTTTATAATATTTGAAAATTAGAATTTATGTAAACAAGGCATTAAAAGCAGTAAACCTTAAGGAAAGCTAGACAGAAGTCTGGTTGATTCCATAGTACATCGTAATCCATCTCCAAAACATCTTTCATATGTTGAAGAGTTGTGTCGAAGAACAGTAAGCGTTCTTCAAAGAAATGATCTGATACCGAGATGCACAAAAGAGTATTTATACTTGCTCAATAAGTGGGTTTTTTAAATTTCAACATGTGAAGTGAGCTCTTACTAATGGATTATCACAGGACACCTCTAAGTTAGAATCCTGCGAAACGCAAAAGCTGAGAAATTTGCGTATTTGCATAAAAGTTCTTTTATATTTAAGATATGAAGGTGCGAAATCTCACAGAATTCGTAATGATTTCCTAAATCTAATGTATATTTGCTAAAATACTAATTATTAGTGGAGAAAGAGATTCGCTACAATGTTTATCGTTCTTCATCTAACTTTTTGTTAGTACTTTAAAGTGCTGAAATTACGAATAATTACTCACTGTAGTGTTCGTATATATATGGAGAGACAATTTTGTTAAATAAAGAAATACCAAGACATAAAAAAACAAGTGTGACAAGAATAGCTAACCAGTTATCTAATAGAAACAAGAATATTTGTGCATACCTGAAAAAGTAATACTTTATTATAAACAGCTATTTGATTCCTTCACATATAATTGCGAGTGCCTAGCATATATAGGACAACTTATCCTTAACTCGTCTGGTAGTGGCTACCTAACGACGGTTGGTTAAGTAATTCCTCTAAACATTCGTCTATTTCTCACCAAATATCGTAATTAACAGGAGGTGTTTCAAAACTGTCCATTTGAGAAAAGGTATTGCAAAGAAACCGCTATCTAGAATTACTAGTAATAATAATGAGCGAGCAAATAAGTACAGAACATAGTACAAGCATATTAGCTAACAAACGTGGAAAATATATTGGTGGAAAACATTTATTATAAATGGTGACCTCACAATTCATGAAGTCACGAAGTATCTCCTTATTTACGAACTCACATTCCTATCGAGTAATTCACTAATATTACTCCTGCAGTTGCTATTTTCACATAGCACTCTTTTTAGTGCTTATTTATTTTGCGAAGTAGGCTTAGATTGACCAGTCGCTGAAAGTAGTGTAGGTTAGCAAAAGCCCACCTATAACTCTCTATTAGTGAAATTGTTTCTATTATAACTTGTTTTGTATTGTGTGCAAATTTGAGAACTATATTACTACTAGAACTACACCTGATAGAAACAAACTAATGCAAATGCCCCATTCTAAACAAATTAATTACTAATGGGACAACTAGTTACATATGACTGCTATAATCTTAGATACTTCCTCGTCATATGAGACTAAAATTTATGTAACGTGTTTTTGTAAACAGTTCATTGAGACAACATCAAATGATATTTTTAGAAATGGAATAAACCACAAGAGGCCAATTCATTAAATGTAATGATCAAATAATTAGAATATACGAAGCAAGTGAAAATAGAATGCGTTGCCAGTGAGTACATTTATTCAGTTACTTAAGTTATAAATCATTCTTCATTATTCAGTTTTTTGATTCATCAAGAACTTAAACGTATTTATAGTTAGCCATATGACTGCACTGTTAATTGAATGACCTTTAATTGCCCCAATAAAAATCAAAATAGAATAATTTAAGATGAGTATTCACATGATACTGATTTGAAGAAAGTACTTGATAGGTATCTGTTTATCTTTTAACTAGTGAACTACTATTTCTCTCAAATCACTTCTTCTTTAAAGTATGCAATCAAACAAGGACAAGTGGTACATTTTTACAACATAAATTAAATTTCATCACTTTATACGATTATCTCAACTTGTGAAGGTCTAGTTCAACGTGCAAAATTTTGATAGAGATTTTGGTTCATAGCCCAAATGGTATTCCTACTAATATATGCAGGATCAAAAGACGAGCGACAATAGCAGTTTAGTTTTAATGCACGATGTAATAAATATAAAAGCAGAAGAATAAAGGAAAGTACGATTTATCTAAACTAAAAACTGTTTCATTTATATTCAATTTGAATGAACAGTAATAAGCTGCAGTACGGTTATTCTTGACTCCACTTAAATAGTTTATATTTCCAGACTAGATTTTGTCTTAATGATGAGTTAACGTCAAATTTATTGTGTTTTTACTATAGAACTCCTTGTAGTAATGGAACAATGGAAAATATCAAAAATATAACATTTAGACCTTCACATTCCAGTGGTAAGTACAACTTCTGCTACAAAGAAATAGCAAGGCTTCGGGCGGAGCAACCAAACTCGAGACAAACATAGACATCAACGGAATAGTTCCCATATCCACATATAGCTATTTTTCACTTCAATTTATTGGGTTCTTAGTTTGCCTATATTAAACTGGTATTAGTATTAGAAAATTGTATCAGACTAATAGGAGCGGTGCTCTGGCTATTTCGTGTTTCTTTTGTTGTTTCTTGTTGACGAGAGATAATTGGCGAACAGCCATAGCAGTTTTACCTTCACCTACAAACATGACCTCTAGAAGTTCGAATCATAGGTCATATAGTGGTTTTTTATCGATTATATTTCTTTTGCATTATTTGTGAGCAGAAGTATACTAAGAAATATATAGCTCTAATAGATTTTTAGTAGTAATTTATAAGAAAGACATAAGGAAAACTCTAGTTTGATAAAGTATGCATATTACTAATGTTTCTAAAAATTAGCAATTTGACTTAGAACATATGTTTGCACTATTTGGGCGCGTGTTGGGTAGAGTCGCCTATCTGTATTAGTCGTTCCCGTTTGATCGTTCTCTGCTGCGAACACCGGCCACTTTCACGTTCAAAATGACCCATTTTACAGAGGATAGCGATCAACGAGGAGTGATTTCGACCATCACCAAAATTAATGAGAACCAAACTATTCTTATTATAGTGACTCGATTAATGATTTTCTTTAGATGTCAAAATCTCAAATGCTTAATTATAGTTGATTTGATGCACAATATTTCATGCATATAAGTAATCATAAAATTCAAGTAGATTTAATTAGTATTTTAATCAATATTTATAATACAGACACGCCTGACATGGATGACTAACTATCCTTTCTGTCTGGGTTTCTCACTATCTCGCTACTCTGATTAGAATGCTACGGCCGCGGGACTCCGTGTTGAATAAGAGCGCAAAAACACCCTATCCCCTCGACAAACACTACCTGCTTGCAATGCATTTATAAAGGGCATAGTTACGGCTATGTCAGCACATGGATAATATCAACACAGAATTTAAGGAAACGATTGTTTTGTAGTTTACAAGAGAAATTCCAGAGACGGTGATTATTAGTAAAATTGGTAGTGGCATCTAGCATATCTAAAAACGCCGTATCAGAATTGCATACAAAGATAGTGAAAAGAGCATATTGCTGCTATATTGGCAACATCCGTTAGGGATTTTTAGTTTCCTTACTATCATTAAGTAATCAAACAAATATGATAACATTCCATTAATGATAATTAAATACCTAAATTTATAAAATAGATTTGTGGACTAATTGGATAACTGAGTCAGGAGAAAGAAAATAGCCACTTGGAAGTATTAGTTATATTTCAATGTCAAAGATTAAATGGATACCAATTTTCTGCACTTAGAAATATTTTAATGAACCATCTCCTATAAAAGGCCGCAAGATTTCAGTGGAAAGCAAGCGTGGGAGCATGACGTACTACATCGTCGACCCCTCGTATGGCCGTCGCGCTCTCTCTTTTAATCATTAGTTGTCTCGTCTCGATCCCTCCTTTCGCTTCTCTGCGTCTTCGCATAATTGCTGCCTATCGATTTGAAATCGAAACGTTGTCTCTGGTCCGTTTTTTGTACATTTTGTCACTTCACAAATTTTCTTGTACTCTTATTTATTAAGTGTTCCTCTATTTCTTTGACCTATTCTCCTCTACTTTTGTGGTGATAACAGAAGTAATTTTAGATAACTACTTGCAGTGTACTTTTTTTGGTTGGGAATTAATCACATAATTTTAGGTATAATTTGCATAGAATAATATAGATCCAAGTGTCATTTGATCCATAAGTTGGTTCGATTTGGTTCATCCGTTCGTTTTGATATATTTTCTAACTTTAGTAGTTGCTCACGGAATACTTTGTTGATCAAAGATTTAATTCTTTCTTCGGCGTACTTAGTGATTTGAGTTCGGTCGACCCCCATTTACGAAGGAGCGCGATGGTCGCAGGCCTCTGCCGCCGCCGAGCTCGCGTTTCCCTTCACACAACAACATAGCATTATCCATATAAGGAACTTGCAGAAATCTCAGATAAGGGTAGTTGGACGTAACGTGGAGTATTGCTCCATGGTTTTACTCCATTTTGGAGAATTTATCCATGCTTTTAACTTTCAATTATATTTAACGTATTATTTATTTCATTGGTTATGGAAGGCGATATGCAATTATCATTAGAGGGGATTACGAGATTATGAATGCAATAGAATTTCGTTGTGATTTATAGTTATCGTATAGTATTTAAGACTAAAATAAGTTTAGAATGTAACAGTGTACGATGTGGTTTTTAACCACTGACTATTATTTTAAGAACGGGTGTTTCAAGGTAATCGTTAACATTCTTAGATCTAGAAATAATTAGGCTATTTCAAGGAATATTTTAAATATTGAGAAGGGTTATAGCTTAAAGTTCTTGATTAACCCGCGTACTAAACGTGGCAGTCATACGTTTTCCTTGGTTTCAGCCAAATACGCGCCAAATTCTGACGTGGGTAATTTTGAATAATAAATAGCTTTTGATAGTGGTTCAAAATATAAAAATGTGTTAAAATCAGGATTTCCTAAGTGATGTATAGGAAATTATGTTTTAGATTAATTTATTAACTAAAATACGTTAATCATGACGTAATTAGTTTACGTTTTTATTCATGTGTCGGCATCACATGGCAGCTGGTTGCATAAACACTTTGTCTTGTCTTATATTTGCTGAGTGTTTTTGATTGCTAGTCCAGTATGACTCGCTGGTAAAGTGCATTAAATTTGGGTTTTCCTAAAAATCACCATCACTACTTATTCATAAGTACTTATTAACTACAATTAACGAAATTAATTTTTCAGCTTCCGAATGTTCAGTGTACCTTCAGGACCTTGTATGCTGTTAAATGGAGGGAAGGCTAACTCAGCTGAAACGATCAATTAAATATTAAATGTTTATATTCGCCAATTAGACGTAAAAATTGGGAAACTGGGAAGATATAAACTTTGCGACGTATTGGCTATACATTTGTTCTCATTTACTAATGACAATGTTACGAATCTGAAAAATGGGTAACATTGGAAGTGTTATAGTCCTGCATAATGTAGGTGATTTTGTTTACTTCTTCTATATTAGGCTTGGAATTCCTGAAATGGAAGAGTGGTGGCAGTGGATATCACATTCGCAATCTAAGTTAGCTATTTGTTGCTACAAGCACTTAAGAATTTTCACCTGAGTATCTAGAGTAGGATCATATCCATATGGGGTTGCGAGTTTGCAGCCATGAACTGAGTACTGATATACTTTTGAGGTATCATTTCAGCTGTATTAGACTCATTTTAATTAGCATAATTCCTACAAGGACCAACATATCAAGATTTTGGTCGTTCCTTCCAAGAGTCAGGAATTTGTTTCGGGGCAGTGCGCTTATTCGTCGGTCCCCGAATCTGCATCTCTGTTCACCGCGGGTGTCTGCGTCGTGCTCTCTTACCACATCCCCGTCTCTCTAACACACCCAAAGCTCATTTCCCAGTTTCCCTTCTAGTCTGAATTTGAAATAGGGGGCATTAAAAATGCGAGCCAACTATTTTTTGCAGAATTTATATTTAAATATCGACGCATATTGAGTTAAGATTTTATTTGTTTTGTTAAGGATGTTCTTCTGTATGTGATTTTGAATGTACTCTGAGAATATGTATATGATCGCTTGTGATAACTATTGGCACAGTTAGTTATACAATTCGGTTTGTTTAAAAGTTCTTGATAAAAATAAGGTCTTTTTCTGATGATTCTTGTGTTGTAATTCATCATTTTACTTGTTCAATGCTTATCAGTTTTATGTTTATCTAATCGTAATGTATTTACAAATAGGAAGGTATAATTTTTGTATCCGCAAAGTTTTAGTTAGCTGTGGTGCAGTCTGAGCTAGTTGTGCTGTCTTCGTTGAGGGTCGGTCTTTGTTTCACCTCCGTTTTATCACGTATATATATTTTAATTTAATAAATATACGTTTTCCGTTCATCGGATCTGATTCTAATTTGTGTCTGTTTCTAGGTAATTACCCATATGGATTCACGCGAGTTATAGCGAGCACGTGTGTGATTGAAACTATCTTCTACATACTGGGACTAATATAAAATCCCTACTGTTTCCTGGATCTCTTATATGTGGTGAAGCAAAGCTAGTATGAGTTTCTCTAGCAACGAGCTCAACTTTCTTGTATGGAGATATCTACAGGAATCAGGTATGGGATTTTATCCACCGGTTCCTTAATTTATCGTTTATAACGTATTTAATTTTCTTTGTCACGACTTATATTTGTCTACCTTTTTTTTTTTAAATTTCTTATATACACATCTATAGTTTCTGTTTTTTTGTGGGTGTAAACAAAGTGTTGGCTCTTGGCCAAAGTGTATTTTTAGCGTGCGTAATTCGATATTGATTTCTGTTCTTACGGAAATAGTTATAATAGAAGAAATGTATTGCTAATTAACTTATTATGGGTAACACCTCTTAATTTGGTGCATTATGTTATTTGAACACAAGTTCTGATATTGATTGCGGGCAGGCGTTATAAAAACTTCTCGACCAGAGTTAGCTAAAACAGTAGTTAAAATTGAAAGCAATTAGGTGTATTAATATGCAAGTGAGATAAAATAGAAAACCACTATGGTTTAACAGTATCAGAACAAAAATGCCTTTCGGATAATTTTTTTTAGAAAGAGAGAGAGAGAGAGAGAGAGAGAGAGAGAGAGAGAGAGAGAGAGAGGATGGGAGCATCTTGACTGCTGTTTTATTGACATAATAACTATTCTTACTATGTATTCTTGTAAAGCCTATAAGTGCGATATTGCATACATTCTAAGTAGCTTTTGGGTGCACATGCACTCGTAGGTATATTTTTCATGCAGTCTAATTAAGGCAAAATATTGTCTAATTCAAGCTGTGGCAATAATCGGGCGTCTTTCCCATCAACCTAATTCATGTCATTTGTTGTGCAGTTAATGAACGAACTATTTGCCGCTTAGTGGCACGAAGACGACTCATCTTGACTAGGTTGTATAGCCTTGGTGCATTGTGCATTACGAGGGACCCCTTACCGGCTGGCAGAACTGGTTCCTAGGACGAGGTCACATATTTTTTCACCCGTCAGTTTATCTAATGAGTGACGAAACGGAACATTTTAAATTGATTTAAGTCCGAAGAGTTATTAATTTATTCTTATCAATATCTTTGTGAGAGTATCGTCCTTTTAAGTTTTATGTTTGAATAGATTAATCTACGGAATAGTCTACTCCCTGTCGACGCTAAGTCATCGTCTGTTTAGCTGTCTGGTGTGCCGTCTCTCCACCCCTTATCTCTGGGTCTCTTAATCTTTTAGATTCTCACACGTGCACACAGGAAAAACAGCGATCAATGACGCGTACCAGTGGTATGCAATTTAAAGCTTTCTTTAGTGAAAAAGTAGTGTACTTTATCACATAGAAGTGGTTTGTTTTGTTTTCGTAAACAGTTAATGATACAAGATACGCGGAAAAGTACTTTTCAACGAGAGATTTTTAAGTGAGATGCAAGCAAGCGCAAAAGCGAGTAAGCATTTTTGTGGTTTTATTAGAGTCAAAGTCTCATTTATTGGAATAAATATTTTTTCTAAGAGTGTTTTTGGACAGTATCCCACATCTATGATTTAACGAGAACAGATGACTGTTTTACTTTTATAGTCATCTAATTATCCCTAATGGTTATGGTCTTTTTAAAAATATTTTAATCAGATGCTAAAGAACGGGGAGTATGGATGGTATATTGCATAGTAATAGCCAATGAGTATATATCTTTGATGCAATATGTTTGTAAGCAGTTAGTTATTGTTAAAACAGGAACTTTAGTAGTTATTTAGTGGTTTCATTTTCATTTGTTTTTACGGCAAAGAAGTGCAGAGATTATTTATAGGGTTTTCCCATTCTGCCTATCTATTCTCGCAGGAATCAAATCTTTGCGAAACTGAGATTGACAGTGCTGGCGTATCTTCCGGAGCGCTTACCTCAATTGTGCAGGTATATATCCGTTGTTCTTATTATATTACTATTTTAATTTAATTCTAAATGCTTTATGAAATTTCCGTTGTTAAAGTAGTTTTATATTAGTGTAGGTGGCCTTATCAATCTTTTTTTTTAGCGTGGACTCTTCTACACTGAAGCTGAGTTGTGTTCAATGGCTGCCGCACAACAAGATTCAAGTGACTCGCCGGCGGCTGCCATAGAGAAAACGATGATCGAAAGCCTAAGTCTCATAGAAGCAGGTTTGAAGATATTATAGTTTTATCAAATTTTATGGCTTTATTATCTTGTCAGTACAGTTTATTTCTTCAGTAATGACGGAACCCCCCCTACATAAACTTCGCATTCGTGAGAAGCAAAATGCTATGTCATCGAGTGACGTTACATCACCGAAGGTTGTTGATTTTGATTAGTATTTTGTTTCTATTCTGTTGTCTTATAGAATAACGGTGTTTTCTGTAACATGTCCATTTTGCCCAAAAATGGCAGTGTTGAGCATATAATATTAGTACATATTTGATCATTTTCCATTTTTTCTTTTTAGATTTACACTTTAGTTTATGTTTCCATATTATAGTGTAGCTTTAGGAGCAACGAGATCGTGATCGAGAAGCCCGCGCAAATTTGCATAACGGTGTTCCTAAGAAAGAAAAGGTATTTTCTTGCAATAGTCTCTTTGTTTGCGATTTCATTGATTAATAGTTTATTTTTTACTACTTTTTTTTTGTTTATTTGAGATGGTCTCACCTCGAAATAATGGTACATTGGGAGTTCATGGTAAAAAACAGCAAGCTGCTCAGCAGGCTGCAAGTCTGTCAGTTATTTCAATTGTTATATCTTCTTTATTATACTTATTAATATTACTGTAGTAGTGAGTTAGTAGCAACTATTATTTTGAGACATCATTGTGTTTTAATCTAGCTGTAATTTAGATGATTCTAAGAATTTAGTACTAACGGAGAGTCTAATGGGGTGAGGCGCAGTGATCCAACTGAATTTTCTGATGATAAAGTTCGTTTTCTCAAGTGTCATAATAGTGAGGTCTTCATCTGCGCTTGGAATCCTAAAGAAGACTTGATGGCATCAGGGTAGATTAGCTTTTTCTACTGTTTTCGCTTTTTTGGGCCTGTTAGAAATAACATTCATACTTATTTTCAGGTCAGGTGATTCGACAGCTAGAATATGGAACTTAAGTGGATCTGATAACCCATCAACATCGTCGAGAGAATTTGAATCACGCACGAAAGTTTTAAAACATTGTACTTCTGGTGAAGCTGAAAAAGTGACACAACCAACGAACAAAGTGGGCAATATTTTCTAAACTACTTTTTTGTCACATATTTATACAGTTTTAGGACGTAACAAGTCTTGATTGGAATTCAACAGGTGATCTCCTTTCGACTGGATGCTATGATGGGTTTGCCAGAATTTGGACAGCAGAGGGTAAATAACTTTTTAAAATGACATTTTGAATTATTTATTTCGATTTTGAGAACAGGTATGTAGAATAGTCTCATAAAAGTGAACTGTTTTCTCGATGGATTTAGGTCGGTTACGGTGTACTTTGGGTGCACATAAGGGTCCTATATTTGCGCTTAAATGGAACTCTAAAGGTGACATGATTCTTTCCGCTGGTGTAGATAAATCAACCATCGTTTGGGATGCATTCAAGGGTGAGAATGAGATGAATTATCAGTTTTTGTTTCATATTATTAATATTAATGTTATTATCATTATCATCATTATTATTACTATTATTACTATTACTATTATTACTATTCTTTATTGTTACTATTACTATTACTATTATGTATTCATTGCTGGATTCAACTTTTCAGGTCAACAGGTGCAACAGTTTAACTTTCACACAGCTTCCGCTCTAGACGTCGATTGGATCAATGAGGATACATTTGCATCGTGTTCTACAGATAAATCCATTCATGTCAGTCGGATTGGATGTGACAAACCCATTAGAACTTATGTGGTACGTATTTTATTAGATTATTTCATTTCCTGATCTAGTTTCTTGTATTTGGATTGTTTAATAACTGCCTTCAGGGACATTTAAATGAAGTCAATGCAATAAAGTATGATCCACACTCTCATCGTTTAGCATCATGTTCTGATGATATGACATTGAAGGTAAAAAATTTTGTAACTTTTAGGCTGTATTATAATTTTTAACAACTAAATGTGCTTAGATATGGTCTCTACAAGAAGATCAACCTGTTCATGACTGGAAAGCCCATCAGAAAGAGATATATACTATACGGTGGAGCCCTCTTGGGAATATGTTAGCTAGGTCGGTTTAGATTAATATATCTCTAGATAAACCATTGAATTTACTGAGCTTCTTTAGTGCTTCATTCGATCATACAGTTCGCTTATGGGATGTACGTCGTGGTGAGTCCATTCGTACCCTTTCGCGACACAACGATCCTGTTTACTCTGTGGCTTTCTCTCCTGATGGAAAGTACCTTGCTTCAGGCTGTTTTGATCGATCTGTTTTTATATGGGATATCCAGGTTATTAATTAACTATTCACTGTATTTTTTCTAACTATTGTGGAACTTTGATACTATGCTTCTAGACCGGGAAACTGCTTCAAAGTTATGTAGGCGATAAAAGGCAGGGTGGCATTTTTGAAGTTAGCTGGAACTGTCGTGGCGATAAGGTCGCTGCTAGTGCGAGTGATGGCACGGTTTGTTTGGAAAATTGTTAAATCCTTTTTAAAATGATATTTACTTTATTTATTATGGTTTTTAATTTTCCACTTTGATATTCTTGTGGTCTTCATCCTTCAATCCAGTTGTTTTTAACAACGTGTTATATAGTATTCACTAATCTTTATGTAATTTTAGTTATATTCTTTCCTGTGGTCTATAAGTTATTCGTTCTATTTCTTAATTGTCTATTGTAATTTCAGGTAATTCTGTTAGACGTACGACATATCAAGAATAGACTGTGTTGACATTCGCGCACTTCTGATAGTCTAATTTTTATTCTCTCCTATATTCTATTTACCTTCCCTTCTTAATTATCTGTTCTCTTCGCTCTCACACTCATTCTATGATCCCAGTCCAAGGACCACTTGAAATTGTATCTTTCAATTCATTGAGCTGTTCATTTATTAATTATATCTACCTGATATTTCAGTTCATGCCGGACAAGGTCTCGGTTGTTGAAATCTGTTTACATTTCATTTGTTTCACAATCTTTAACGATGTTTCTGTGAAAATGGGTATATGCGACGTATTGTGTTTTTATTATATGAATCGTTCTATTCAGAAATCAGTCTCATCGCTATGTAGAATATTTTGACTAGTTTTGTAGCATCCTAAAAATGTCTATTTGAAACTAGCATCAACTAACGAAGTCCTTCAAACTACTTTTTTTTGTGCTACGCAGATCATTTAACTGTGTGATTGTGTTACTCAGTGATTGCAAGTCGGTGTATTCCCCAGTCCATTATACTTTCACGTCTTGTGGTCCATAACCTCTTCTTTAACTATCAAAGTTATACGAGTAATTATTTCTGGCTAAATACCATTTTAAAGTGTCTGATCGTATGCCGTAATTCAGTAATCTGCGATCGGGTTTATGTTTAACACGGAACCTCTGTCATTGAAATGTCGTATATCATGAATAAGAAATATGATACTAATGTTTATGAAACAAATAAATTATAATTCCCGCAACAACGATCCGTTACACTTTACCACACGAAATTAGCTTAGGTACGTTATTCATCCTACAAATTATGTTATAAAGTGAAAAGGCCTGAGGGACTGAGAACGTGCTCGTATAGTGTATCACTATTTTTATACATGGCTGAACGGCGAGGTTATGCTACTCCTCGGTTATTGAGTGGCTTAACCCTATATATACGCACTATCCAGTGTTCAGAAGTATAGGCCTCTTCTAGATAATCTAATTCGAAATCCTTGCTTCCAATTTCGGCGTTACGTACGCGATCGTAACCCACAGGTTGGTTCTATAATGACAGTATATATAAAATATCTGCAGTAATTGGGTTGATGAAACTCACAGCTTCGGTGTACATAGTTCCAAACCGATAGTAACTAAGCTTGTACATCACAGAGTTCAACATTGTAGGAGAAGCTTCCTTATCAATACGATATTCGCCAGATGAACTATAGTAGTCGGTTTCCTTAATTATATAATAATTGGACAATTCTTATGAACATCAAAATCACTAACCTTAATATGGGTACCTTCTGGTGTAGAACCTCCAATTCGAACCATCCACAAGAATTTATTAATGTCTGTAGGAAAAGCTTTACTACGATCAAAATTATTTAGATATAGGTTCTTCTTTACAACTAAGAATTAAGAAAATTAAATAACCATCGCTTGAGTATCCTATCATTCCCCCAAAAATAATGAGAACGTAGTCTACGTCTAACTCGCGCATGATCTCATAGGCATAGGATTCATTTGAAGCCATTGCCTGTCCAACCTAAAAAATACAGTAGGCTAAAGTCGAATTCATGTTATTTATAAAAAAATAACAAATTAATTAACATAGCATACCCTAGATATATGAGTGTTGTTCCAAGTATTGTTATCAACGATTCCAGTGCGATTAGCCATAGCTGATATTTGATAACCATAGTCCCACCATGACATGATTCGTGCATCCTGCCCAATGAGTAGTTATTGTAAGGAACCATTTATTTTAGAGAATTAATACCTCTGGAGTATTTTGGCGTAACCAGAAATATGCTTCTCGGAAATCATCAAATATTATATTGTCGCCATTTCCTGATCTAGAATAGTATGTCAATGGATATAAAACGATAAAAACTAAGGGACATACTATTTTACTTCTACCTGGCGCTAAGTACGATTGAGGGATTGCTGTACGCTTCACTGGTTACCCAAGTACAATGGTAAACGTAGGAAATCATAAGACTTAATATGATACTGACGACACCCGATGCAACATAAAAAGAACGATAGTAGTCCATACTAGAAAATACTAGCAAAAGATAAATCTTATATATGAAAATATAATACTGTATGGCCAATACTTCCTAAACTTAAGCTAGTATAAGAAAAGTTAGCGTTATACCTCAGATCTATATGGATAATTGTTCAGTTTTGCTTGTTCTTTTTTTGACTGAATAACGCCCTGAAAATTTGATATGATTGCTTAAAACAAATATAATGATATCCATTAACATCTGTAGAAAATTAAACCTGGTTTGACCGAGTAGCATTCAAATTTTTCATGTATGCTGACAAAATTCCATTGATAGCGATACCACCAAGTATACACATAACGGGAGCTAGTACAAGCATTAGACGAACCATAACACCCTGGATATATTGCATTGATAATAGAAAATTAGGTTTTAAAAAAAGATTTTATACACTTACGGAGAAGTACATGCTAGTAACTCCATACATAATAACAAAGATATTATGGTCTGTAAGGTCCTTGAAGCAAAAGTAAAGACCAACAGGAAAGGTGAAAACGAGGAAATGTAAGTCGAAAAAGAATGAAGACCATGCTGTTGGTTGATGTTCAGACACTAAATAATAGAAGTTACAAAATGAAATCGTTTGCAGAAAGTAAGAGGTGTAAACATACAATGATAATAGATAAAGGAACTACCTGAAGCTATGATAGGGATATTGTTTTTGGCATAAGATGGATCTAGCAAGGAATAAAACCGACCAGTCCAAGGAGCAATTTCTAAACAAATAAGCTACAAATATGAGGTGCGTTAATCTTGCATTGAAACCACACTGTATGTTCTATAAACTACTTAAAGCATCTGTATCAAAATTATTTAGCCAATGTACTTAGAAATACTCCATGTAGTATTAGTATGAAAACTTCACAGAGAATTATTCAGTTGCTAAATTAACTAAAACTAAGGTCTAGTTCTATTGCATAAATTATTGTCATACCACAAATAATTTGATGAACGTTTCTTAAAAAGAACTTACTCTCAAAAAATGTTGCAAGCGCCAAAGCAGCAAACATTGTTCCACCAGCAGCAAGAATCACACTGCGAAATAACAGTGTGAAATGGTCAGCCGATAAGTTAGAACGAAGCCAACGAGAAAAGACTACTAGTTGACAAAGACCAAATACACCAAGAGCCTAAAAAAAATATAAGTAACAAGAAAATCTGAAAACGATAGAATAGTGAAATATAGTAAGACTTACGCCCATATGTTCAGATGTAAGAACGGGTTGAAAGCCAACAAAAGGAATCTGCATTGATAAAATAGTTCCAATAGTATACACCTAGAATCATTAGGTTCGCAATGTTACACACAGAATAAAGGTATATTGATTCTATACAGTGGGATCTATTTACATAAATTCTAGCTAATGTTTGAAATTAAAAACCAACTGTGCTCCATGCAATGTAGTGCCGATGGTTAAATCTTCCAGTGATAATTAATACCAGTATGTGAAGAGGCATAAGGTTGATTAGAAAAACATAACCTCCCCATGAAGAAACCATGTAGAAATATGCTGCAAATATTATTAAAATAGTAAAAACAATATTTAAGACTTGAACTATTCAGTAAAAAAACTTTCTTACCAAGAGCACACATTGCTGCCCAGTAAATAGAGCCAGTTTTAACAGATCTGATCCAAAGATAGTACGTAAATAACATGCAAAAGATGGCAATTCCTTCATTATCATACGAACCAGCAACAGACCGGGATATATATCCCGGGACAATTGCAACGAGAGAGGCTGCTAGCAGACCAGAACCCGTATTCTATCAATTAAAAAACAATCATGGAATAATCACATGTAAACTGGAAATATTGAAAAGTACCTTAAGTTCTTTCGTTAGAAGATAAGTAGCCATAACGGTAAAAGCAGAAAAAAGAGGTGCTAAAAAAACGCAAACGTCTCTAATATGTACAGTAAAATGTAGATAATGGAGAAGACCATGTAGAGTAGCTGCAGTAACCATTAAACCTAAATGCATAAGAGATTACTTCCAGAATTGTGGGAATAAAAAATAAATTGAAAATACCAGGATATATAGTGCCTCCAATAATCCTACCCAAAGGATACCATGCACGATCATCAAACCAGTTGTGAAAGTTATAGTAACCTTTCTCCGTTAAAAATCGAGTTGTCCTATATAACAAAACAAATTGGACAATCGTACTTCTACAAAATGCATGAAAACAATATGAGATAAACTCTCGATTTAATTACCTATAATTAAAGTATGGATCAAACTCGTGAATTACTGATTCAAAACGAATAACAGCAAATAATCGTAGGATGAAAGCTACCAGACCACCCAACGACAAAATTGTTATTCTGAAAATGTAAACACATTCACATTTTGTTTTGGATAGTATATATTAGATGTAATTTTACAGGTATGTTTAAAGTAAGACTAAAACTAACTTCAACACTGTTTCCTGTTTGTTTCGGCTTAGATGTAATCCAAAAGACGCCAACATTTATACCTTAGAATTGAAACTCAATATTTACAAGCACAAATTATTTTCAAATCTAGGGAGATATATTATTTCAAAACGTACGCTTCATATAAGAAAACAAATTATTTAAAAGATAGTTTTTAAAAGCTGTTAACATTAGATTTTAGTTTATTAATTTATGACGACCTTCCTTCTTATATCTAAGCGTTTATTTCAAAAGTGGCAATTATCAGGGCACAATATGGGCGTATACATAATTTGAAATAGACAGTATGCATTTCAGAGCCATTCGATTGACAACGCAGCGCTGTGGGTCACACGATAATCGATCCTTTCCAGAACAAACAACATGCATAGTACTCAAGAGATTATTTTGCTCCATAAAGTATGCGGTTAAATTCATTAGTTTGTATATATAAATAAATTTGTGATAATTGGAGCAGAAATACATCAATAAACCTAGACAGCCGCAATGTCCGGCTACCATCCAATGTAATTAACTGTGTACCGTAAGAATTCTAAGATATAACTTATTGTAATTGAGAAAGCTATTCACTCCAAAGTAAGTTCCTTCTTTTACCATAAATTAATCACTGATCCTATAAATCTCATTAGAATCACTATGTTCTGGTACATAGCAACCTTTACTCATTATTCACATTTAAAATTCTTCAATAACATAATTTGTAATCAAATTGAAACCCCTTGATCGTGTAGTGAATGATGCTGTTCTCAGTCGATCGCGACAGGTAGCTGAGTGCGGGTGGTTCGACTGATGACGGGAGTCATTTGTTCTTTTCTCCGCTTGTCCGATTCTTTCTAGTTATTCTTGGCTAAATAGCTCAGTAAGGTCGTTCTCGTACCTTCAGAGTGAAATGGTACCTTCCAAATTGAAGATGTTTGTCATAATACCCGAATTTTATGCCGGTCTTATCATTTTCAATATTCCTATCTCTATGTGAATCAGCGACATTAATTTGCTATATATCAATAATTCGCCTAGGTTCTACTTAGTGAACCATTTTTATTATACTTTTGTATATGCTGTAAAGAAGAATTTTCTTATAACAATAAACGGTCTATTTTCTTCGGAAACTTTGTTCTGGAATCCAATAAACAATTTACCAATAGTTAATTATATAGCCTAGCTGCAAACTTAATTCATCATTCGTTAATGTACTTGAAGTATAACTTCCAATTAACAATCTATAGTAGTGAAGATATAAGATTAGCCTAAAATTCAGTACGTTTGATATTATAAGTTTTATATTCACTTAAGTAGGATGACTCTACTTTAAGTATTAGAGCTATCATATTCAATAAGTCAGAAAGTACGCACAATTTATGGGATTACAGATTGTAAAATGCATGAAAATTTTAGTTTTTACGGGACAGTTTTTGCAAGTGATATAGATGGTTTATTATACATATATATTTAAACTCATATGGATTAGAAAAAGGCTAACGTAGCAGTTCAGTATCCAACGTTTTTAAAATGTCATTAATCGCGAGTTGGGAAATAAATCTAAGTTAGAACAGATGTTAGAACGAAATTTAATCTCGTAGGACAATGGAGGAAACATCTATCCGCTCACCTTTGCAAAGGCAAAGAAATGGAAAAGGTCAAATGCGTAGAGATTGTAGCAATTCAATAGTTGTACTCTAATGAATCAAATGGAAGAAAGAAAAGACTAAGATAAATTGTAGATGTCACCTTTTATTTTTAAATATAAAGTTTACAATTATCAAATGGATTACTTATGTCTAGATTGTTCGTATAACTGTAAAAACTAACCATTAACACTATCTACAATAGTTGATAGTGGATTATCCTCTACTCGTTTCGTGTGGGACGAGCAATCCGAAAAGGGGTACAACTCGAAATTTTACACTGAAGCGCCACCTGCCTCTGAATCCTTATTCTATTCCACGAGGACACATTCGTGTTTCCTCACCTCCTACTTCTAGTCTTACATGTAGGTTTTGCTTTCATTTTGTGTGACACGTATGACGCATTAAAATTTTTCTTTATTTTATTGACTGAACAGTGTAAAGAGACAATAGCATAATAGATCATAAAACAGAATATCGCCATCAGAACAAAGAAATGCTAGTTTGAATTCTAGGCTTTTGTAACTTTTTTTTACTATTTGAAATAAATAATTATTTTCAGATATTTTGGTAAGATCAAGATCGTAAATTTCTATCACTAAATAGCAAATATTTAATGATTTTATGAAATCAGTAGAACTATTAAATTTCTCCACATACTTTGTCAAGTAACTAAAAGTATTATAAAATGCAGTGGTAATACGTCATAAACAGTACTATACAGAATTTATGGAATTAGCTAGTATATTTCCCTTTTTAATACAAATTTATGAACATTTCATTAAAACCTTGTTACTTAGTTTAATATGTAAAAACTAATTTTTGGTTGAATTTTTACACATGGTAATTCGAAATTCCAGATGGGATCATGGCACAACGATGCATACTTTTTTGGAGAAGATTATACTATGTTCAATAAATCCCTACATGTTGTTGTGAGTACTAATTTATTTGCACCTATTCTACTTCTTTAAATTATATTAATTTATATCTTTGTTCAGAAGTCACTGATGTGTCAGTTGTCTTTCAGGTTGCAGCTCGGTTAGTTCTGTTCATCGAAACGCTTTTACTACTTATTTATGTAATAGCAGTACCACTTACAATAGGCTTCTTCGATACTATTTCGGTATTCCAAATTCTTGTCTGTGGATCAGTTCTCATCTGCGCCTTTCTGGCTATGTATCGGTTAGAACACCGATTATTTTGGCCATTTATGATCATCAAGGTGAGAATACCTCACCCCCTAATACCACGTGCCATTCTATACTGGTCTTAATGAAATCTATCTCTCTATTTTTTAGAGTAAAGACGTCGATTTTTTTCTATTAGCCGTAGGAACCATGTTTACACTGTTTAGGGATGCGAGGTAGTTATGTATGTCTTCTTATTCGTCATTGCCGTTCTGCTCGCTGCCGTACGTCGATCAACAATTCTCCATCTTATACGCTGGAGGCTTAACACTGTGGATCGTCAGTTTATTATATTTTAAGAGAATCTATTGCCTAGAATTTGCATATTGATTAGAATATTTTGATGCAAAATGGAAAAGCCAAATAGGCAAATCACTTCCTGTAGCAAGTTTTTTCGCAAATACAAAGTTTGCTGTATTGATATTTTAAAATATCTAGTTATAAAGTGTCTAAGGAAGTGCGATATATTGCAGATTCAAACGAAACAGCTCATATTGTGGGCGTAGTCGGATTCCTCCTTGTTCACCTCTTGTATAGCACTGTTGCGCTCCAAGCTGTCTATAATGTCTTCGACTATTATCGAGCTAGAGCCATTTTCATCTACAACCAAGAACGAAATAAAGCATTTCAATTCTTCTTTCTTTGATCAAGAACGATCTTTAATTTTTCTGTGATCTACGTGTGATGTTCTCATGTTAAAGTGCGCTTTCGTTTTCCGAATAAAGAGCAATTTCTAGGTGAAATAGTTGACAAACTATTTACAGCTTTGCATTACATGATTATTTCCTTATAACCATTAGCTTTACCGCATTTTCTCACTTTTATTCGCCAGTTACTTCAAAGATAAGAGGGAGAAGTCTCAAGTCTACCTGTCATGACTCTATACTTGTATGCTCTATAAATTAAGAAGCAGTATCTTATTTATATAAACTACAGATTCTTTTGGTTGAAGAACTCGTGTAGCTTTCCTTGAAAAGATAAAAGTGCAAGCTTAAGTAGCTGATAATTTTAATGTTCTTAAAAACTATAAAATAGTCTCATATTCAGATTAATTAAAGTTTGCAAACATGAAAAACAATGTATGGGTATAAAATTATTTTAGTTATCTGGGCAATCTTTTTGATAAATTACTATTTATTTCCTTAAAGTTCGAAAGTACATCCTAGCATTTGGTAGAACAAACTGGTGACAAGCAAAATCAAGATGAAAGGCGAAATATACAGAAGTTAGTAAAGTTATATAAATAGGATAAAAAAATCGCACTTTAAAAGCAAACTATTAAATTGCAGAAATGAAGACGAGAATTTACGGGTTCTATTTTCAGTTCCTCTCGTTGTTCATTTCCTCATTTGCTTTTGATGGGGGCGGCTCTATCGTATCCCAGTGGCTTACATAAATCATTCGAGAATTCACGGATAAAAAAACTTGATGAGTCCGAGGTTCGTTTTTGTTCTAGTCTTCATTTTTTGTTGCAAAAGGTACCTTTATGGAGCTACTTTTTTTCCCAAAGGAAAATCAATATGAACCTCTACCCGATATCACTTCTCTATCAATATCTTCAACAGTCATCGGAAATGGTACCTCAAAAGTGATTCCAAAATCAGTAACTTCGTCAACAAGCACTTCCGTCGACGAAAAGAAGGTAAAAGTTTCTACAAGTTTCTTCTACAACCATCATACACTTAACCAACAAATGTACGGTATTATATAATTTTTGTAGTTCCTCTATTTTATAAATCGCAGTTCTTACTGCAATTACAGAATATCTGTATCATATTAATTGTTACTTAAGCAGAAAATTTTCGTATGCTAAGCAAACTAATTATTGAAAAAGCATCGGAAGCAAGTGATTTTCCTATGCAATTTCCCACTGGTCTTAGCGCATACTTTGCAGCATTTAACTGACATCATTATCTAAAATTTTACCTTTAATGTACTTTCAGAGTTACTCGAGTGAATCATGTTCGAAGGATTCTATTGTTACTTATCCTCCATGTTTACCTAAAAATCCAGTTCTAATACAAAGCAGTGAAATACTTCTCACACCTAAGCAAAGCACAAATTCTTCATCGGATAATATTAAAACAGCGAGTCCTCGTCCTCCCAAGAACACAGTCAGTCCCTTTATCTTATAACCACTGTTTTTCATGAGTTACATTTCTAAAATCTACTCTTTCTTACAGAACATGATGGTCAATTCTTGGGATTCTAATTACGATACACTGGCTCCTCTACCACCAAATGTTTTTCATAAGAAAGGATAAAGTAATCACTAAATAAATTGTAAAAGTTAAATTCAAGGTATTTTTTGATGTATGACAAAATCGTTCAAAATAACGATTCAATGCATGTTATTTGCTACATTATTCACTAACGACTTCATATTTCAAAGCATCCATTGTACGATTCTTAGATCAATAAGAATTCGAGGAGATCATTTATGTCGCATTTTCACCTAAAATAATGATCATATAAACTAGTAGGACCAGTTATCTCAGGCCTATTTGTAATAACTATGGAAACACAAATGTCATTTCCACTTATCTGTTTCATGGCTGTCGCCTTGTCTTCCTCACTGATTGCCCGTGTGATGAGTGTAAAGGATGCTGGTTTGTCTGTGGCGATTGGATAAAACAAACAGTTGGCCTGCAAGGGACATTCATTATGAGAAATATATTCCTATAATTAAACTTCTATTAAAGGAATATAGACGAATAATCCATTTACCAAAATTAAGAGGCCGGCATTTACGAAGTAAACTGTGCTCCACTGTTTATGATTATGATCGTCGTCCACAAATAATGCCATCATTCCAGGTCCAATGAAAAGAGCAACACATTTCATGAACTGAATGGTTGCCAAAACAAAGTGGGCATACTGTCTAAAGTTTCAATAATTTTTGAATGGATCAGAATTTCATCAAGCGTAGTAGCTCTGATACAGTTGAGGAAAAGTTTGAAATATAGAAGCTTACCTCGAAGAAAGAGTACCACATTTGTAGAATCCACCAGGATTCATTCCCATGCTCGTTATGACCGCTGCAAAGAGAGTAACTCCCAGAGCTGGCCATTCTTGAGGAGAGAGACCGATCAAACCACAGAACACACCGGCTAATCCAAGAGCTATTGAATTAAACACGCACATTTTCACTCGTTCTGAGAAAAATCTGAAGCAAATATAGTAGATTATATAACCTTGCATACTAACTAATTTGATCAATAAGAATTCGATAAGATCATTTATGTCGCATTTTAGTCGTTAAATGATTCGCTTCCACAGACATCATCTCACGTCATATGATCACTGATGAGACCTCCCAAGAATTTAAAAGGCAAATGAATACTAGCTGCGAGAGAAACAAGGAATCCTGAACACCGTAGATGGGAAAATGTTCTTATTAACGAAAATTATTGAGATCTGTCATTAATCACATACCTGTAGATCCTATATCGTATCCCAAAACGTTGTGGAAATATAGTGGTGCATAAGTGAGAAGAAGGATTACAGAAACCATTTCTACAAAGGCATTGAACCACACTACCAAAATAACTTTGTTCTTGATAATATCCTGAAAATCAACACTGAATGGATTTTTAAAACAGTATACCTAGTAATTTATAGTTCATTCACAGTATTCTTTACAAATTCCATATAGGAATAAACATTTTTTTAAACTAGTGAGGATTTAAATGGATTTGAACGAATATATAAAACTTCCATAACAAGGATCACTCACCCAATATGGCACGAAGCTATCTCTTTCGATGTGTGCTTGTGTTTTATTTTTCTGAATCTTTCCCAACTCTTTTTCTGAAACATTTCTATGTATTTGTGGGTCATCGTTGTAAAAATAAAGCCAAAGTGAGAAAACGATGAAGCCGAAGGTAGCGTGAATATAGTATGATGACCTCCAACCCAATGAACTTTCACAGAGCTATAAATAATTGTTTGAAATGTAATAGTATCATTCAGTTATCTTCAAGCAGTTTTATCAGATTGACTCACCCATCCCGTCAAAGGGTTAGTAATCATTGTAGATATTGGGGTAAAGCTAGTGAGGACACTGATGAACAATCCCGTTTGATCAATTGGAGCCCAACGAACGCACAGGATTCCAATGGCAGCGAAATCAGCAGCGTAGGCTAACCCCTATAGATTGGAATTTGGTATTTTCTAAATTAAAATCCTACCAAATGAAAACCTCTATATTTACTTTAAAATTTACTTTATTCCACGCAATTCATTTCACTTCGTTACGTACCTGTATTAAACGCAATGTAAGAAGGTAGACCAAACCCAAGTGGGCTCCTAGAGGAAGAAACGCTGTTGATACTGCCGATAGCATTCCAGAAATATAGAAAGGCCACCGAGAAAATGCTATTATATCTACTATTTAACCACATAAATTAACCCAAAAAATTAGAACCCAAAAAGAAACGCGAATTTCTTGTTAACTATTTATAATTATTTCAAGGTTTAAAAGCATCCATTTTTCATTTTTATCTTCAAAGAGAAAATTAACACCTTGCCCCATATCGAATGTAGCAGTAGTTGACAGGAAATGTTCCTAGTACTGTTCCGATGGCAACTGCCCATATGATAGCACTCTTCTCAGTTTGGGAATAGTCGTAACGATGCCGATATGTCTGAATTGATTTCGATCCGAGGGTAATAAAGGATTGACTAATCTGTAGGTTACACCTACCTCGTTTCCTATTTCGATTACATCGGTAGGGTCAGACTGCATGCAGATAAAAGTAAAATTTATGATTATATAATTAGAGCAAATGGATGTCAAACAGCAGAATCCTAGTAAGAGTACAAGGTAACGAAATCGATTCCCCCATTCAGCAGCCATACTGAATTAACCACATGTTTAAAATAATTATTTTAAACGTTCTAATATTGTATATATTCCATTATAGCACCATAGATCAAACGAATAAAATTTCTGACAGATCCAATTGAACGCTGTGGAACAATAGGAATTAGATGGAAGCGTTAACCATATGATTAACATACGAAAGTAATCGACAAATCACAAACAAATACGCGTAAAAACAGGTAAAATCAACTGATTTGGCACAAATATTATGCAAAGTGTCTCATTCGGAATAGGGAATGTAAGGCTCACTTCATAGCTTTCAGAGGACTCAGTTAACCATGAAACGCGATAAACTATATCACACAGTCACGACAGGATTATTATTGACTGATAACACTAAACAGGTTTGCACCAGGTCTTACTATCAGGATCGCTATTTACTGTATATCCTATTTTAAGTACTGCAAGTCATACTAAGCAAATAGTCAGGTCAACCAAGTAAATAAACAAATTAATGAATATGCATATATAAATTTATTCGTATGCATTGATTGAGTTATTTTACGTGATACAACACCCAGAACGATATTCTACTGATTATGAGTTAAAGAGAGAATTAAACCACTATACCAAGTGCATGTAGGACATCTGGCCATAATTCGTTACCAAACACGATTGAACAGTGACATCATTCTTTATATTTTCATCGATAAACTCTATATAATTATCATTTTTATACTGCTATTATAAATAGTTGGTTGGTAAATCTACTTTATTAAAAATATTCATGAAAAAAAATGAACACAATATCAACAATTCAAAAGCTAAGGGTCTAACTAAATGTTCTGATATAAACAATAAAGCTTTCCTTAAAACTCAGTTTCATTTTTTCTATTTTTTACAAAAATAACTCGTGTGAAAAAATGGCAGTATCACTGAGCAGTTCAGATTTGATAATCAAGGTCAGTTGAATACAGTAAAGCAAATGAGATAAATAACTTATTGTAAGAAATCTATTAACCAATTGTTAAGTGGTTAGATCTTGTCTTTTGATCAGCTCGTAATACCTTCCTTTGATAGACATCAGGTAGGAGTGATTACCATACTCTCTAAAACAATACGTGACTAAGGAGGAAAATGCATAACTAGATGAAACATCCTTCACATACCTAACTTTCCCGTTTTCAACGTAAACAATTACGTCTGCATTCTGAATGCTTGACAACCTATGAGCTATTGTGATGCAGGTTCTTCCTTCTCTTGCTTTGTCTAGTGCTTCTTGAACTGCCTGGAACCATGAAAATTTTGTTTATCGTTAAATCTGGAAACTAACTGTAAATTTACTCGTTCGCTCTCTGAGTCCAGCGCACTTGTAGCTTCATCAAGTAGAAGAACTGCTGGATTACGTACTATAGCCCTGATATTATTAACTATTTATAGCAATTATTAGTTATAATTTAACATAACGATTTTTTCCAAATTTCTTTGACAATCTAATTTAAGTTCTAGTTTTGAAATAATTTTCACTAGAATTTTTTTCTTTCACCTTGCGATGGCGATTCGCTGCTTCTGTCCTCCCGATAATTGTGTTCCTTTCTCTCCTACTTCAGTATCTAGCCCCTTTAAAAATTATATGATTTTTAGTCTACAAGGTATATTGTACATTTATTTACCATTGGCAATTTGCTAACGAAATCAGTGGCATTCGACATTTCTAAGGCCTTCCTTATATCAGTATCTGCCACTTCACTGAGACCGAAGCATATGTTCTCTCTAAATTATTGATGTATTGTTTATTTATTAGGCACATTTAGTATATAATCATTGATTTTCTACTCAATATCAAATGAATTTATTGTCTTATAAATACCGCTATACCTAATAGTTCCTGCAAACAAACGTGGCTCTTGTCCAACCAAAGCCAATTGGGTGCGCAGATTGTCCAGAGAAATTTTGCGTATATCATGACCATCAAACCGCTAAAGCCTATACCCATCAGTGTTTGAGACTGGTAACTATTAAAATTCACTCCACGTACCACAAAGCCTCCAGTTACATCATAAAATCTCTCAAGCAGAGAAATAACAGTGCTTTTGCCTGATCCTGAAGGTCCTACGAGAGCTACAGTTTGACCCATTTGAGCCGTAAACTGAAGTCCACGCATCACTGGATGGTGAGCGCGTTGCGGATACACAAAGTGCGTATCTTCGAAAAGAATATTCCCACGAAGCTTCTGATAAAAAGATATTAGCGAAACTAATACATTATTTCTTATATAATTATATTTATTTAAATATTTCTCTTATCTCACTATTTTCAGTCCTTGACTACTGTCTCCCGTTTGTGGTTTTCTCTCTATTATATTAAACATCAGTCCAGCTGCACTTCTTGCCTTGACAAACTCGGGGAAAAATGCTGAGGAATTCATCATACCAAAGCAACTCATGAAAGCGCTAACCATAGCTCTAAAAAGATATTCACCCTTATTTTACAGTAGGAAAAGTGTTATTTTAAGGACTGACCTGTAGACATCTGAGGACGGACTGTATCCCGTAAATATAGTCCATGAACCCAACATGTAGCCGGTCATAGCGACAAAATAAATATATGATTGGGAAAACGCGAAGTTTAAAGCTGAAGTATTTTGCTTTATAAGTTCATTGGTATGTATTGGTTAAAAAAATCGAAATATTTTGTCCAATACTGCATCTACCTTCAATGTAGCCTCTGCACATCTCGTTTCTTTTCTGAATCTTTGAAGATGTTTGGTACTTTTTGAAAAAATATTTCTCTCTCGTGAGTAGTTGCACTGTTCGAATATTTTCGATTATCTCAACTGAGTTCTGTAAGAATGAATTCTTTTCTATAAGAACCATCTACACATAAGACGGAAACTCACAGCTGGATTCTTCTTGATAAGCTCAATGTTCTTTTTTTGAATTATTCGACCAAGTGTAACTAGGACTACTCCAAGTAGTGTACTGAAGAAATTGGGGTTTTAAGTCTCACCTATTAACAATTTTTGTGCTTCTAAAAAATTTGTTTGTGATTTACCTTAAAATCAACCCAAGAACACCGATGGGCCACGATGACACTGTGCTGATGATGGTGCATATTAACCATGCAGTCATATTGAAAACAACGAACATCATGCGGCTATCCAATACCTTCATAATTATAAAAGATCAGTTAAATTTATCTTATTACTTTTAAACTTCTCGCACTAATTTATCATTTTTTAGGCTTCACTTTTTTTTCTTCGCCAATTTTATATTATATTTCTTCTAATTATTCATTGTGATCACTTTTGCACTTTTTACCTATAAATCACTATTTAACTTCAGTACACTCCGTTTTCTTGTTCTGTATTTTCACTCACCGCCTTCACGTTAGGTGCGTCGGATGCCAGTCTAGTGATTAGTTTTCCTGGGGCATTTTGAGGGTTGTCGAAATACGCAGCATCCTGTAGAAGGAACAATCAAGAGGTTAATTCTAAAGAGTACAAGCCACTTACTTGATACAACATATTTTTGAATGCTTTTATTCGAAAATTACGTGTGACATTTTCTGATATCTTTCCAAAGAGTGTACACTGGAATGACGAATCATTATACATATAAGGTGTACAATTAATACTACTATTAAATTTTTTTTGTTTTCCAGCTAAAAAAAGTGCTGTTATGTTTACACAGGTATTCTAGAACCAACCGAAATTGTATGAAGTGCAAAGATGGCTAAACCAATACTGAAGAACATAATGAGGCAAATAATTAATTGGTGTTGCATCAACCAGCCATCGATTGGAGCTAAATCCATTGCTTGGAATACCTATAAATGACCTTCACTTTAAGACAGTATTTTCACTGACAATTTCCTCTGCTTTTGACTAACCATTCCGAATGTTATGGATGCCACTGGCAGTTCAAATCCTCGGATGATTGTAAAGAGAAATGCAAAGAACAGTTTTACGTAGTTTCCGTCGGCATTTTTATAGATATCCAATAGGCCGGCAGTGATTTCACCATCCTAAATTAACTTTTTCTATCAAAACAAAGCACTGCATCATACAATAAAGCCCAACCTGTTCCATTTGTAATTTAACAAGCTCAGCAAATTTCTCGCCTTCAGATGTTATCGTATTCATATCAGTTGGACCAATGTTTAAACTGCTTCGACTAAAATACAAATAATCATAAGTTACATATTTCTAGTTTATATACATTATTTCTCACCTATAAGTATCACTAGTTCTGGCACTTCTCACAAAGATGTCTCTTCCGGATATTTCAGACACTTGACGCGATAGAGTTTTAGGAGGTGGATTTCTGTGTAATCGAAATATTATTAAATATCTACGCGGTACTTTGCATGACAGTTAACTTACTCATCTATGATATCATCATCATCATTAGACAATTCCGACTCCGGCTGAAACTGCTGAGCACGTACCAGCTCTAAATATCGACCACCTAACTTAATAAGCTCAGAATGGGTACCTAAAAGTGCTATCAATTATTATAACATAGATATCCCTTATTTCGATTAAAATAACCTTGCTCTATAATGACTCCTTTGTCAAACACAACTATCTTGTGCGCATTTCTAATCGTTGATAGTCTATGAGCAATCACAATAGTCGTTCTCCCTTCTGATGCATTGTCTAAAGCCTTCTAAAAAAGTGCGACATTTTCAAAATATTAGAATGAATCCATTATTCTGCTTGAGTCTTTTTTTAATGTCCTAATTACCTGTACAATGCTTTCACTCTTTGCATCTAGAGCTGACGTGGATTCATCAAGAAGCAGAATGCGAGGGTTCCGAGCGAGAGTACGCGCAATAGCAATGCGTTGCTTTTGACCTCCTGACAACTGCACACCTCCATCGCCTATTAAGGTACTATATCCCTGAAACCAAACTCATTATTTTATTGTGTACTTCTAGTTAATAGTTGATTCTGTGTGGTTCCGTCGATTCTAACAAACCTTCGGTAATTTCATAATGAAATCGTGTGCATTGGCCATTTTACACACTTTAAGCATATCTGATTTTGAAATTCCAGGACATCCAATTCGAAGATTTTCCTGAAAATTAAAACAAGGTGTGAAAATTTCAACCTATGGTAGAATTTATTAATGTACCTCTATAGTGTCTGTGAACAATGTTGGTTCCTGTTGCACCACTCCAATGGTATTTCTTAACCACTCGAGATTTAAATCTCTTACGTCACAGTTATCCAAGATTACCTGAACATCATTCTCCATTGTATAGTCACTATAATTCTCTTAAGAACAGCATTTAATTGTTTAGGTTTTTGCTACTATGCTTAGTACTTTTGACTTTCTTACTTTCCCCGATTCTGCCTCATATAGCCTCGTTAGTAATCCGACCGAAGTCGATTTTCCGCATCCAGAATGTCCAACGAGAGCCACAGTTTGTCCAGCTTCTACAGTTAGGTTTAAACCATTTAACACCTAAATATTTTAGGCATTGGTGTAGAGTTTAAAAATTTAGAAAGTAGTTAATATTATATACTTTAACATCTCTTCTGGTGGGATACCGGAAATGTATATCTCTAAATTCAATGCTGCCCTTAACATCCATCAAAACTTTGCCAGCATCAGAATAAACATCTATCCGAGGTTTCTGAATATTATTCATTATCACTGATAAAATCGGAATTAGCAACTCATTATAAGTTCTTACTCTGTCAATTGTTTCATAAATAACACTAGCAGCCACTCGAGAGTTAAGCAAAACCATTAAGTGTGGTGAAATGAGACCGAGAAAATAGGCTCCAATCAACATAGACATCACTACGGTGAAGACGTTTCCGGGACTGGATATTCCAATACGGATCAAATATCCGCCATATCTACAAATAAAATGGCCATATATGCATAAATAATACTGTTTTTCTCAGACAAACTCACAGAAATCCACCTCCTACGAACGCAAAAAGGACAATGAAAAATAGCCCTCCCCAGAATCCACTCCAAAAACTGCTAGTTACAGAGTGTTTACCACTTTTTAAGAGTTCGTTCCGATATCTAAAATAGTGATCATGAGTACTATCAGTACGCTGCTTTTCTATTACTCTCTACTTTCGAACCTCTCCACCATCTCCTTCTGTCCATTAAATGATTGAACGGTGCGTACGCCGATAATCGCCTCTTCAGCAATTGCTCCTGCTTTCCCAATATCTTTTAGTTCTTTGTTAGTTGATTCAGCCATTTTCTATAATTATAAAATGAATGAGCTAGGCTATTTTATATTTATGTATGAATAATTAGTTGGAATGTAAACGGGATTCATTGAACGAAGAAAGACTAGTCTTTTCTTTTGATATGTTATCATGTAACTTTGAGAAGAAATAACTTACTCTCGACATTACACTCATGCAAGTACACGTTAAAGGAGCCAACGGACACATTATGAGAGCCAGTCTCCACTCGTAGATGAATGAAATAATGAGTGCTGAGATGAACATGGCAAACCCTCTAATCAGCAGACCCAGCTTATCCCCGACACCCTCACGTATTCGCTCGATATTGCTAGATCATTAATCGTTCGTTAATCTTTAAAGATATAAAACTGTCCTACAGGCTATTCTATAAAATATACTTTTCAAAATGATTAGAACAGCAGAACTCGATGCTATATAAATGCAAAAATTGTTTATGAGTAACTATTCGGTTACTTAAAGCAGGGATAAAAAATAAAATTGGGTCTCACAAGACAGCAAAGCTTAGAAACGATTTTTAGAACTATCAAAATCAACTTACTCATTAAGTTGTGTTGTAAGAACTCCAGAATGATTCTTATCAAACCATCCTGCGTTTTGTCTGAGAATTGACTTCATGTAGTGATGTCTTATTTGAGCTATCAAGCGACAGCATACATGTTGAAAGCATAAAAACTGCAAGAAAATTTAGGAGACTATTAAATTTCCAGAGAGTAAGAAGATGAAAGTGCATAAAAATGACAAGTAACACATCAAGTAAGTTATTCACCTGTGCGAAGTTTAATGTAATTACTAGCAGTCCCAATCCACCGAAAGCATAAGAATAGGCAAATGCTCCCTCATAAAACTCTGTCGAATTATTCTCTACTGTGATCATAAGATTAAAATAACCACCCGCCAACAATGCAACAACAGGCTGAAAACTTGTGTAGTATTTATCTTTAAAAGTCTTACAGTATGATAGCTTATCACCTGGCAAAATCCACCACCAATGGCACCGATTATACCCACTATGAGAAGGAAAATATCGAATCTACTAGAATAGCGAAACTGAAAAGAATGACAATATGAAAGATTGAAGATTAATGAATTAGACAATCGGAAAACTTGCCAGTCCCCGTAGTGGTACAGGACGAGCGGTGAGAGTTTCGTTTGCGATATCACCCCTGAGAAAAATAAAATAGCTTTTGCAGTTCATTTTACTAACTTATCGCACTTACCGGCAAAAAAGGTAATTAATAAATTTATCGAAAGCTGTTTTTTCCACAGGTTTCTCCTCGTCATCAATATCATCGTCACAAAAAACCTTAGAATGAATTATTATAGGCATCATATTTAAATAAGAATAGAAACTATATTCATAACCAAAGACAACTGTTATTTGCTTACTTGAAGCACTGATTGGTTAGAAAGGCCGTCTCCTTTCAACTTCATGTTTTTTTGCTCTCTGTCCCCTATACCTCCGTTTCCGTTTATATATGTATCTTTAGTCATACGTACTATTAAGATAATCTATAATAATAACAGTTAATTCTTCAAAAAATTGTCTTCTCTTTACAATATTACAGTTTACTGGTAAATCTGAAAGCCAATATCATAGTCTCATTCTCAAATAAGGTATAGCAGAAAGCACATAAAACAAAGGAATTGCATAAAGTAAAAATTATGGGAAACTATGTTAATAAACATTGGTGAGAAGATAAAATTGCACTCGAAGACCAAGTGAACTTTAAAATGATGATATCAAAAGGCGGAATTGCCTTTATATGCGTTATGTTTACGAGATTAAGTCGGGAATTGAACTGAATGCTGAATTAATTCAGTAGTGTCGCTTGATGTCTGTTCACTTTATTGTGCAATATTGTGCAACGCGCACTTTTTGGTCTTGCCCTTGAAGATTAGATAGAGCTGTTTTCCGTTTCTTGTACTTTAATTGCCACCTCCTTACCTTGGCTGATTTCCAACCGCTAACAAAACAGCGACAGCTTGGGCTAAAAAAGAACAACGGCAAAGTGCAAGATACCATGAATAGCATTATTTATGATTATTATACATATATAAGCACATTTTTCAGGTGTCGTATTAAATATTAATATTAATGATTATAGTTCACACTGTCTTATAAATTTTACTTTCTTTAATACATCATAACTCCAGTATAAATATATTTTTTAATCTGATTTGTATTTTCAAGTAATTACTAGAACTGGTTTTGCTTTTTACAATCAAAACACTCAAGAAAGTTCTAGGAAAACAGTTGCTTTGAAAAAGTATAGTTGAAATTAGTAGTTGCAAAGTGTGTAATATTTGAACCATCATTCACCGTCTTCTCACTCATTATCTATTACAATTCAGATATTAAGATCAGATCATGCATAGATTTACTTGTGCTTCCGTTCTACTTGGATTTATACTTTGTTGAAAACACAAAAAACTATCAGCGTACTCATTTATTCACCCGTGTGACTGAACATTTACATATTTATATATATTGTACATAACATTGGCTTCCTAGCCAAAACCAATTTGAGCACAGTTCATGAATGTAAACAATTTCCATGTGTAAATAATGCGTATTACATACTCCTTACTATTTGGTCTCACTATCCCAGCATATTTTAGTAAAGAAATATATAAACAAGTTCTACCACAATCTAAAACAATGAGAGAATAGTCGAAAATTATGGAATCCTCTAATTATTTGTGATGATTAGAAATCATTAAATGATTATAACAAAGACAACTTAGAAATATCTTCTAAAACTTCCCTTTTTGTTATATAAAAGTTACATCAAATATTGAGGTATAGATTGTCTAATTTTTGTTTCCTTGCGCAGTGATAAATACAAACATAGAAAGTGTGGGAGAAAATCATGACGCTATAACGAAGACGATAAAAACTGTTACCATATAGCAAATTATTTTATTAATATTCCTAGATTTTCCACTGGAGTATCCAGGCACGTAATGGAGCTTAAGGAGGTGATCTAATTGACGAACGTCCGTATAACGAAGGACTGGTTCCTGGGGAATAAAAAGTCTAAAGTGGAGAAGTTCTCGAAAGTCAAGACGTGAGAGTAGCGAGGAGGAATGGAATTCGCTGGAAACAATTTATTACCCTTTAGAAAAAATTAGTATTTCCTAGCATAATAGCTTCATTTAGTCAGAACACATGAACAGATATTGTCCATAGATGGTAGTAATTTTATATCTAAACACTTCAATAAATAAATTATTTCGATTTTATTCTTTACACGAATTTTCGCGTATATAAGAGTAAAACTGTCTGTTACAGAAACCTAATTTAACATAATTTCTTGCGAAGTTCGAGTTGTCTGTTTTCAATTACAACTCAAGTAGTTCGTGAAAAAATATGCATCTGATAGGACGTTCAGAAGATGAAAGTAACTAAAAACAAAAGTATAATTAGGGAAATAGGATTACGAAGATAAAGTGGAAACCACTCCTTCCATTAAATCCAGTAAATATAATATGAGGTTGGGATTTTTGATGGTCATTAGTGTATTTATCCAGACATCACTTCACGCAAATCTGATAGTTTCCGATTAATTGTCCATTTACAGTAGCGCTAGTAATTCTAGCAATTTTCCATCATTAAAATCTATTTCAGATTGTTTGCAGCCAGCTTGATAAAAGGAAACAATGAATCGTCAAGGGGAATTTTGGAAAAACACTGGAGATTTTAGCTTATATCTCATAACAGCTAAAGCTAAGTTACCATTCATTTTGTGAAGTTTCTCTCACACAACAAGTACTTCGATTTAGATCCCATAAACACAAATTTGCTAGACTTATTTTATTTAATTAAACAATTTTTCAACAAAGTGTACCTGAATGGTGAAGGCAGTGTCATGTTGTTACACCTAGTCTGATCAGAACATAGACAAGTGTTTGTTTTACGAGAAACCTGAAATTTGAAGTGCTTTCTAAATTTTATGTTTAACTATTGATCATTTGATCTAAAGTCAACTTTATTTACTTCGCATAACAATGTCTCGTCCCCCTTGCCTCCTGCCTGTATATCTAAATTTTGTCTTCCACGAGCTATAAGATCGAATTCGGATCGAGTCAAGTTGAGACAACCACTGGTGTATAGAAAGAACTGAGGACTTTTGTGCTGTCCTGGAACGATGTCCAAATTTTTTTAACGGGTAGGGATTATTGTTGCTAATTTGAATAATCACATGTGTGGAAAATAATAATTGAAAAGAGGAACGAACGCATGAAACAGATGTTTCCTCTGCATGTCATAGGTCGGGATGCCGCGCATCCAGAGACACTTATCCGCTTGAAATTGTCGTAGTCGATGCAGAAAATGCAACTTAACGAGACATTTATATTTTATGTATTTTTTTAAAAGAATCTATTGGGTTATGTTCATTTGTAATAAAATATAGCCTCTTTTAACACAACTTAATATAATAATATTGGATAATGGTGAAATATTGTTTATCCAGTGTAATAAACAAGCTGAGCATATTTATCAGATTATAAAATTTGGAATTCTTTTGTGAAGCAAAATGTCTACATAAATAGACATAATGGTGCTCAAGACTACTGGTAGCAGAATACACCGAGTGCACAAAGTGAACCATCGATTGTAACTCACTGCTTTGTATTCTAATTTACTACCAAATTCAAGTTATATTCTATAGTTTCTGATGAAAATGAAACTATCTTAAATTCGAGAATTTATTATAACTTCTGTTTTTGGGCCGTAGTTATTCCCAAAATTCAGGATTGAATATCACTACTCTTTAACAGGTCTTTATTTAGTGACTCCTTAAAGTGCATAAAAGATGAAAGCATATCAACTGAGCTAAAAGAAGAGTAATCATTAAATTATAGTGCTTTTTGTTTTTTGATCAACTCCTAATAATAAACCCTTGAATGTGAGAACAATAACTGGAATTTGGTAGTAAATTCTAAGCTTTAATTAGAATACAAAGCAGTGAGTTACAATCGATGGTTCACTTTGTGCATTCGGTGCATTCTGCTACTAGTAGTTCTGGACGCGATTGTAGTAGAGCTATAGTGGTGCTTATATTCGGAATTTCCTTCGATAAATATTTGTTGAATATTTTACGTAGGAGCACACAATTTAGTGCCAAAGAACTTTTCTAACTCACTCAATAAACCGATCCTCTTCCCAATAAGTTAGTTCTGTTACTGATAATGTGGCATTTGCACTAATGGATAAAATAAGCAATAATTGGAGAAATATGATAATTAAATGTAAATTGGTCATCTGTAAAACAAAGAAGTGTTTTATTGGTTAACTGAGAGAACATGTTAAACTCAGGAAATGTATATCGCCAAGAAATCATTGTAAAAAAAGCAAGTGGAAAAACATTCGAAATTGTGAAGAGAGAAAGAAAATAAAACTGCATCATCTGAGAGAAACACATAAAATTAAGGGCCATAATCACATTGCTACATATATAATTAGTAGAAAATATAATTGTAGATGAGACGAAAGTGCGAACATAGGATAGAGATAGAAGAATCATTGATCGCTTAGTAACTTCATTATGTAGATTTAATCAATCAAAGAGAAGCGAGAGACTTCTGAATAACATCAAAGAAAACAATATGGCAAGAATGCTCGCCCACTAGTACTTAATGCATGTGGCGTTTAAATAAGAGAAAGAAATCAGAAATAATGATACAAATGGAGAAAATCATTGCTAATTTTAGAAATCACAGATTATTGTTCTAAAGAAGACGAAAAAAGTAAGGAGAAGATGTAACATAAAAATATAGTTTTCTCTTAGAACGGTGTATATTAATATCAAAGATTGGTGTTAGAAGGAGAAACATGTCTGAGTTCCAGTGGAGCAACTAGTGGACTGCTATAAACATTTGCATCGCAGTTTGAAGAGAATAGAAAATATATGTGAAGAAGAAAATCATGTACATTGAAGTACCAAAGTAATGAAACTTAAAATATTACGAGGCATCCACTTTCGGATTTCCATCTAGAGAACCGACGAATTTCACACGAAAAATAAATGCGATTTGAGAACATGACTAGGTAGTAGCATATACAAAATGAAAATGCATCATCAGTGGAACTGAAACCATAAATTATTGCGTGTTATAATTTTTATAAAGTGCACTATTAATGATTGATGTTGTTCTCCGTCCAGAAGAAGCGAAAATGGATCGGCGGTGACAGCTCGCAAACCCGCATTCTGACATCCGTAATAAAAACAAATTAGTTGCATTATAACGAAATCAATTCGATGTCAAATGAGCCGGCTCGTGATAGATCGAATCAGCAGAATCTATATTTAAAATCTACATATTCCTATATTTAATGTTTCCACAATAGTAAATAATTATATAGAAAATTATACATGAATATGTATGCTTTCATTTTTCCGATATTTTGAAATTATTATTGCAATATGATAACATGAAAATAAATATGCCTAATTTCGCTATCGACTAGTGCAGTTTGAAAAATAGAGATTTTTCCGTTATCATGTAGATCGACCAAAGTATTATCCACAGTTGGCAGAACAAATATTTCGTTCTAGTAAGGAGCTTGAAATCGAAAGTCATCGCAATGGAAGCTACTCGATATCACTTTGGCGGTAGTGATGCATTGGCCAAGGAGTGGGTTAGGATAGGTGTGAAATAATACTCTCAAATAATTAAAATGTATTGTAGAATAGAAAAGAGAGAAGTGGATATAAACAAAAAGTGACATGAAGCAAGCATAGGAGTAGCAAAAAAGGAGCTCGGGAAAGAAGAAAAGAGAATAGAGCGAGCTAGGTTGGAACAAACAATTGTTTCATCCAATTATATGTAATAATGAGATATTGATAACATGCTAGATAACCTGAGTGATAAAACTAAATCATTGTAACATTAATCCAAAGCAGGGCAAGGCAAAAAAAATATGGAAAAATAAAGTGAAACCAGGACAAAATTAAATAAATCACATATGGATGAGCTGAATAGATTAAGAAAGAAGACTGAGAGTACTGTAGAACAGATTAAAAGATCAAATTTGGATTGGTGATGTGTTTTAGGGTACTAAATGAAGTATAAGGCTTATTTAATATGTACATAATCGGAATAACATGCATGTGTCTCTTAAGAAAAGTGATTTCAGAATAAATTTTAATCTATTAAACTGAAGTAAAAATATTGGCCAAATTATAGGTTGCTATTGGATATAGTACTTTAGTCATTACGATAAGGGCTTCCTCTAAGAGTTCGTGGTTGGTGGGAAGATGTTGTTTTCTAGTTGACACGCGTTTTTATTTGTGCCAATAGGCAACATTTGTTGAATTATTTGTTTCTTTGAGTTATAATATTCGTCCTATTTTCGAGCTTATAAGAGTTATTTTTAGTAGGTACTCTGCTGTTGTCCTATGCACCAAGAGAGTGGAATCAAAGAGTTGGAAATGGTTGACAGTAACAGAAGATACGTAGTTACCGCTATTTTTCGTTGCCGTGAGAACGAGTGGTGATGAGCGTAGATATAAAGTATCTTTACGGAGGAAAGTTTCTTCACGTGGGGCATGAAGACTATTTCAGATTATGTAATGTATTAGAGCTTTATGCATAGTGCACTCTAGAAGTGGAATATGTATGGTTATTATTTGTGACAAAAAAACCTTTATTTGAAACTAGTATAACTAGAGAAACATTTTTGTCACTTCCCATTTGAGAAGAAAGTATTTTTAATGCTAGAATTTCGACTAAGCTAAGAACTACAGGGTCTCATCTGGTACAGTAAAAGCGCGTTTGAATAGAAACACATCGCAATAAGAGCGATATCTACTAAATAGAAAAAACCTAGAACTGAATTTCTCTTTAAGCGGTACTCATTCATTGTTATTTCCGACCGGTCATTAGATCGGAGAAGGCGAAAACAGTGGTGGCCGCAGATTATTCAGGCAGTCATGAATGCAGTATTATTCGAGGAATAGTTGAGAATAATAAGTCAGCCATCAGAAACAAGAAGCGGTAAAATGTAGCGATTTATGGCTCTCAAATTTGAATAAGATGCATGCAAAATTAAGACAGTAATAGTAACCCTATTAAGTTACTACCACTTTTATGCGATAATCGCAAAAATAATTATAATATTTTATTCCGCTACTTTTGCGTAATACTATCTGACTTTTAATAAACGCATTTTTTCATAATAGGGCACTTGAAAACGGCAGTGCATATAGCACTAAATATACGAATAATGAGAATGAACTTCTTGAAAAAATACAATTATTGTACAAATAACATAATTTTTCAGATTATATAGACCTCAAAATTATTTATTTACTCTCCACTATTTGTCTCCTATTTTTGCGTCTCGAATGTTGGAAAGCAAATATTAAATGCATAGATTGAATAGTTGATACTCGTCATTCTTCGCATATTACGGAGTAGTATCGGAGACTATCACCTAATGTTTATTGGGCAACACATATACGAAGAAGATAGAAATAATAATAATAAACTAAATGAAATGAGAGATAAGAGGAACAGATGAAGGCAAAGTATGTCTGTATGAGTATATGAACGAATTGCAATGGTTAATTGGAACTAAGAGGAACTATGATTAATTACAGTCACGTCGTTCTCCTTCCGCAATGTACTTAACAATTACGCATAAGGGAGCTGTTTGTTATGAAAAGTTTATTCAATTATTATTTTAACACAGCTTCCTCCTGCAGAAACAACAAATTATGCTAATGGAAGGAAAACTAACACCAAGAAAGGGACGATGATGTAGGGTTCCTCGTTCGGAACGCTATCGCTAAATAAAAAGGGCGGGGTTCTTTGCAAGGATAGAATCACAATAGCAGAAAATGAGGATACATATATGGCAGTAAGAGGGAGAAAGAGAAATTAGGAAGAAGTAGGTTACTTGCAGCTAATATTTCACTATTTTTTTCAATGAATAAATAGAGTACTTTAACGACATACTTCAGATAAGTAGTGCTGCTTCACTCAAATTTTGTTATTACCAAGTTTACATTTCGAAACAACTTTTTGTGTTTATCCCTCAAGTATTCTTACTTTATAAAGACTTTACTTGGATAGGGAATGCTTTAAAGATGTTTTTATTAAAGAGATCTGCTTGAAAATGTAGTTGTAGTATCTTCGGGATGTTGATGTGATCACTGTTATTAGGCTCTTAAAACAAAGATATTATAAAGATATTTTTTATACATGATAAAATTAACTATTGCAGAAAATATATCTAGTTTCAAAGCGATTAAATTTTGAGATTAGAACTATAAGCCTAGAACGGAGTTTTATGCACTAGACTCCCATTGGACTTTAGTATTTTCTTTTTATTTTCACATCGTTCTTCGTCATTCGTCTTGTAAGAGCTAGTCTCGCCCACATAAAACGGCAGGCTCTTCCACATTAGAACTACGTATAGATGTGGATAGATTTTTGAAGTTGAAGCCAAATTTCATATCTCCATATTTTCTCAAAAGGTATTGAGCACTTCACACTAAAGATTAAGTATTTTTAATAAGTAGTTCGAACATTTCCTTAATTTATATTTGGCCAAAAGAACAACCAATATGCTTTCCTAGCTAATATTCCATTATTTTGCATAGTGTTTTCATTAGAAAGCATTCGAAAAATGAGAGGATTAAACAATAAGTTATGAATGAGTAAAATTTCTGCTTATATAAAGCATTGAAAAAAAATCGTATTTTGAGATATTAAGAACTTACTAAAATTCTCAAAATGCTTGTGAAACTATAATTAATTTCTCTTATCCATCAAACAGATTTTTACTGATAAAGGTCACGAATATTGGTAAAATAAAATTGTTAGTAATGCTAAGAAAATAAAGTTTATCTGGCAAATATTAATTCTTCCAGTGAAACTAGAACAAGAAAATATTGTCTTCAAACTAGCCAATATTTTATTTATCGACCTTGACAAGCGGAATGCCTTCAGGTTCAAACATTTAAAACTTGTTCTGAACACTACGGATTTAGAACTTTTGTCTAATGACCAACTTAAGTCACACTTTCATAATTTCAATTGGATCACAACATTCTTCAAGCTGATTTAGTGTTTTTAAGAAAATCTAGCTAATTATTATAGAACGTATTTGAGTAATTACTAGTGATTTTACAGTTATGTATTGAATACTATTTTTATTTGACCAACCCATCGGTAATACATACAGAAATAATTTGTAATGTTTCTTAATATTTTTGCATTATCATGTGCACAGCCGAATCTCATAAAAAAACCCTCTGCGGATCTGTAAGATATAGCAATCCTTATGTGGAAAAAAATCAATCCATGCTGAAACCATATTGATAACATTCGCACTTCTAAAGCTCTCTTATGTTGCACTATATTTCCTTCATATACAATCCTTCAATGAAATTCGTATTATTTTGTCCTATTACTTTTGTGTAGTATTATTTCCAACTAATCTCTTCAAATAGCCGGAAGGTGGCGCCCCGGTAAGTCACAGCAGGGGTGGCAATTTGCTCCAACATCAGAAGCTCTTGAACCTATTTGCTGCAAGCTTTTCCAGCATTCACTTTGTACCGATGTACAATCAATTTGACTAGTAGTTCAAAAGTAGTTTAGGCGACTCCATTTGTCGAAATTATTTTTACATACTAATTCTAAATTTAAAACTTCATATAAATTTTATGGAAAATTGTAAATATTTCAGAACCATGAAATGGTTTGATTTCTACTAGGGCATACAAAAGGCATTTTCTTTTGCACTTTCCTTAGATAAGAAAATATAAACATTTGAAATCATTGTTATTTAGTAAATTAAACCCTCCAATAATTACAGAAAAAATCCTCAATCATCCATTACACCACCATGCTCTTCGCTGATAAATGCTGCGTATCTAAATTGTTGGCTGAATATTTTCTGTTCATTATATAGGAGGCGTGGCATTGGAATATATCCAAAATGACCAGTGGTCAACTAGACATTTCATCTTTGTAACGGATTATTTTTGTTTATTAGTTTCGTTCTGTTTCGTAGTACTATACTAAAAATATGCAGTTTAAAAATTGATTTTCATTGAAATTTACTTAATTTAATTGAATTTATGCAATGTAAGTGCTGTGTATTATTTTAGTTCAACACGTTTAAACTGGATCAAGGAGATTATTGTTACATAAAATGCCACTGGCAGGCCGTGGAACCTTAGTACCAGTTATTTGGGAACCTACAATAATAATAATAACATTTTTTTCTCTGATTTCAATGATAATGGTTATAAGTTTTTGCACCTGCTGTAAAAAAATAAGTAAATACAGGTAACATAAATTAGATCTTTTTTGATATTGTTATTTAAAACATGCATAGTATGGAATATTAGGGATACGGATGATGCTTATGGGATGAATTCTGCTGCAGTTACTGTTACCTCTGGAGAAGGCCCAAGTACACATACTGTTCAGTTTAGAAGCTTGACGAGGATTGGAAAGATTAATGAGAGACACTCACAACCCACAAGTAAAGTATGTTGGTGACAATCCATAGACTGGTACTTGACTTATCTGATGTAGATAATTTAGAATGGATCTAATATTTTGGGAGGAGCTACCTCTCGCGCTTCTGCACCTCTTCAGACAGGTCGTGCACTACCTCAACTTCCTGGGGATTTATATTCAGGTCATAAACAACTTTTTTTTAAAAATTGAATATAATAATTAATAGGTTTCAGCTGTTGATAAGTCTCGGAAGGATGGTACGGCTTTTGCAGATGAAGGAGGAAATCCTATGTATGAATCGATTGATCCTGAAAACGATTCATTCATTGATCCTCTATATTCCAAGGTAATTTTAATATAGTTTAAAATTACTGTTATAAATTTATTGTAATTTGTATCAGGTTGGTGATCCACTGACAAGTCGTCGTGAACGAAAATATGATTATCCAGTATTTCCCGGAAGAAAGAAAATAGATGGGTTACGTACATCACAAGAAGAGGTACTATACCAAAGTGCATCTCAGGTATACACTATTGGCAGTGAAGATCCATACAGGTGATTTCTTCTAAATGTCGATATATTGTGGAAAATATTACTATTCTGACCCCATTTTTATCCGTTAGTTTGAATTTAGAGTTTTTCCCGCCGCATCTGTGCGTAAATCTGTCCGTTTTCTCCGAATTCCTATGAAATGGTGATGAATTTGTTAATACTATGCACATAGAAATCCATTGGTACTATGCAATTAGAAAAGTTCACGAATGCCGTAGTTTCGAGTATCCTAATGATATTGAACGTTCATCACTCCTAAGTAATTTTCAGTTCTATAACATCCGAACCTCGACAAATCGTAGACTGTGGAGGAGACGAAGATAGCGTTTACGACCCAGGATATGCCAAAGTGACACCAAAAAAAACAGATGCAAGGCGGCAGGATCGCTTAGAAAAGGCAGAACTAGAGTTAGATCATCTATATTCCAGGGTAAATTTAGTGTCAGAAAGAACTATTATGTTCCATTGTAATTAAATAAATTGTATTAGATTCGACGTTCCTCTTCAAGAGAATCGAATAAGAATTTGCCTGGACCTTCCCGAGTTACTATTGATGATATAATTGGTGAAGACTTGGATGAAAACATGGAACCTATGGTAACAACAGTAAGTGGTGATGTTTATTACCAAACTTACACTATTTTACGTAGATAATTGTAAATAATTCGCTTTTTTAGGTACTTGACAATCATTCATCATCAAGCAGAGAGCCTTCATATAGATATATTACCGTCCGAGAAAATGCTGAAGTTGTCAGGGAAAGGCTTCGTCAACAAGGACAGTTAGGTCCTCCTGCGAGGGAACACTATTACTCAACTATTGGAAACGAGTATGAAACGGTAAGTTTATTATATAACTTATTTTAAACATTATGCAGCATTAAAATTTAATGTTACTGCAAGTTTTGATTTCGTGGATTCATGATTGCCGAAATTCTATGAAATGTCCGAATTTTCAAAATGTCACGAAATTTCGGACCGATCATTGCTACTTTAGAATGATAAACCCCTATCATTTGCATATCAAGTCATATTTTTTGAAATAACTTGTTAAACGTTATTGTTTAGTTGGAAAACCTTCAAGGATGTTCCGTACTCTATGGACATTTTAGGTATAATTGGTAATTTAGGAAGACCTCGAAATCTCATTTCAATCACCTGTAAAACAGTCAAATATTAAATAGGCGTAATTAGTTAACAAGAATAATAGTGCCATCTTTTACAGTAGTCTTTGATAATTTATATTTAGGTTGGTGATGGTGCAAGTAGTACCTATAGTGCAGTTCCACCTGCTGCTAATTTTCAAGCCCAAGGTAATTAGCGTTGCAAAGTATTATGATTTCCTTTTAAAATAGAATTTTCTTTAAAAGAAGTATTAACCCTACTTTTAGTTTATTAGCTTACTATTTTCCAGCTGTATCAGATGTCAACGATTTGAGTGTTAGTACGACAGTTATTCGCGAATTTGTTCCTCCACCTCCCACATCTCCAATTCCCGAGTGGACTCCTACCAGTAATAATCATCGTAACTTAAACAATGATCATGCAAATATTCCACCTTTGGATCAGATGTCTACCTATTGCGCTTCTTCAAATGCCACACCATTCCTATCAAAAAATGTTTTAACACCAATATATCAGCAAAATAATGTCCAACCACAATCATTAAACGATTCGATAGAAAGGGTCAAGGAGCCTATCTCAGGAGCTACGTATACTGTGGTATCAAAGATTCATAAGGAAACTTCTATTCCTTGTGATTATAAAAGTAAGAATCCGATTAATGGATCATCAATATATCAATCTACGGCAGATCCTTCATCTAGGATTGGGGATTCCTGTAAAAATGGTGTGCTTACCTATTATATATCATTGTGTTTAGTCTTGTAATTGTTTATATATATGCATCAGGTTTAACTTCATGTTTAATTTTAGAGCATACTAGACTTTCATCCTGTATAGATTGGAATGCTCCCTCTAGACAAACGGCTACATCATTTGCAGGATTAAATAGAATTGAAGCCAGTAAGAATTCCATATTTATAGATATCCGTTAAATAACAATAGAAGGCGTTTATTATTTTATTCATTTTCATTAAATAGCAAGTATATGCATTTATATTTAAATATGAGATAAAATAACCCATTTAAGGTATGCAGGAATGTACATTGCGACCAGTTCTACCGTACAACACAGAAGCTGTGATAGGACGAAAAGTGACTGAAGAAAGAGAAACTGTGGTGGAGAACATAAAGAGCTTAAGTAATGAGTAAGTGTCATTGGTTTTAAAACTATACTTATCTCAATATTTTAAAATAATTTAGGCCCGTTAGCTTCAGATCATTGGATCCTGGTGACTTAAAGCGAATATTTTTAAATCAAAATTGTGAGGAAATTGGCATCTGTAAGTCACTTATTAATTTGATTATTATCTCCGGTTTTATATATAAGGAAGGTTTAGGTTTTCATCCAGAGAAACCAAGTGAGAAGGTATTCAATGTGGATATCAAGCGTATTGAAGATGTATCTATTTCTTTAGGAGGTCGCGGTTTAAATGGTATTATATTAAGTTTAATATTAATATCACACGACAGATTGATAATAGTGGAACTCGTAAATTAATATAGGTACGAGATATCATCGAAGTATGCCAGTTTCAACTTCACTTAGTGAACCTTGTGCCCTATTTGGAGGAACCACGAGTAATTCAGCAGTTCAATTACGAGTATGTTTTATTGCAAGAAATGCGTTGAATAGTTTATTTAAAATAACCTCGTCTCAGCTTTTCATTTTATAATCTCTCGCTTGTCATTCCCGTCTTGAAACAACATCACGGACGATGTTAAACCACCGAAGGGTTGCGAACTAGGATCTAGCGAAATCTCGCCTGCAACCATACCACTAGACTAACAAGTCCCGCTTTAGGAACCAGGCCCCGATCCATTACCATCTGCTATAATTCGATCGGAAATTAATGCTCTTTCATCGTCGATTAATAATGTCTGTACTGAAGGTTAGCTTTTATATGATATACTAAGAGTATTTAAGAATTCTATGACTTAAATATTACTTTTCCGATCGATTGAGTGCGTCACCCTATAGTTTCGGAAGTCGTTCTGGCCTCCCAGTTGTTATGAATGGAGAAAAAACACGGAAAACGCCGGAAATTTCAAAACAGAGACGGCAAACGGGTCTTGAAAGCGAAGACTCTGAAAGAAGGTTAAACTATTTGCTCTTAATTCACATTTAATATTTATGTTAAGTTTAATTAACAGGAAGTCTCAAACATCTAAACGAAGGTTGAGAGGTATACACGCAATATCGCATAAAGGGGAAACAGAAGGTTGTTTTAGTTCTTTATTGGATATAAATTTGTGTTTCAGAACTTTTGCTTTAAACGTATATTATAGAAGAGAAACGTCTTCGGTTGGGAACAATCTTCACTGCAAATGATTATGTAAGTACAATTGATATGAGTGAGGAACGACCTTGGCCTATAGCAGGCAAGTTTTTCTTAAGCTTACTATTTATGTTTCCATAATGATTGTGATGTTATTTGTAATTCTTTTTAGTTCTACTTTATGTATATTTTTGCACAGTTATAATTTAGGTACTTTTTCCCCCGTACTGAAAAATGGTAAGGCAGGTCAAGAGGAAGAACTCGACAGTAATTTGAATAAGGTTATTAATATGGAGGTCTGTTAATCTTTCCCACTCACTATGACATTGAGGAATAATATCTCTTGCTTCAAAATTATTTAAGCAAATTCTCATTTACTCGAAATTATTTCAGGAGTAGAGATTGTTTCCTTCATGCCACTTACCTTGGTTTTGTATGCTAGTGATTTGCGCTTGGTATGTTCTTGTTTGGTACTAATTTTTTAATTTATATTGTATTACTTTCTTTTTGAATTCTATCACATGCATATACAGGGTAGATAGGAAGTTCTGATACAGAGATCAAGTCGCATACTTTTGTAATAAAACAGTACTCGACATGAAAATTTATCTGGACATGAATAAGGACCTAGCAATAATTTAATCCATTAGGTGTTCAAGGTTTCCTCCTTTCACGGTCACGCCAACTCGTAGATGTCTCTCGGAGTTACCCACGATGGGATGTACTTCGACTTGACTAATTTCGTTTCAAGACAACTAAGGCTACTTTAAGAAAGTCCAAACTGTTATGTGATGTTCTACTTAACTTGCTTTTTAAGATAGAACATGCTGCAGTGTCTATCGGATTCAGGTGAATTTGATGGCCAAATCTCTTTGCCCCAAAAATCTGGAAACTGCTGCCCGTATACTTCCAAAGTTGTTTTGGCTTCATGATCAGGTGTCCAGTCCTGTTGAAATATCCAATTCTGTGATCCGAAGTGTTTTGATGCCCAGGGAACCACCACCTTCAAAAAAATTCTGTCTTGGTAATATTCCTCATTGATTTTGACATTTTTATCGACTAGTACCAACGGAGTCGTCTCAGTCGCGCTTATTCCGGCCCAAAACATGATAGATGATGGAAAATGACTCCTGCTATCAACGAATGCTTTTTCAGACCTCTGGTGTCCACGTTGAAGAAGTTGTCTATTATTTTGACTATTGTAAGCGGGGTTGACAGTGAAAAATTTCTCATCAGTGAAAAGCACATTCGAGGCGCAGCCCGGTCCGGCCGAACAACGTTTAAACGTTTTTGCGCTTTTTCGTAACGATTGGCCTTCATTTTCTCCGTCAACATATGAGCGCGACGGATCTTATATGGGTGGAACCCCAACTCATGTTTGACGATTCTGCTCATTGATGTTGGACCAATATTGAGGTCAGAAGCCATCTTCCGCATCGATCTCTTGTTATCTCGAAGGATCCTCTTCTTGACGATCTTTCGAATGCGAGAAGTGTTCATGGACCTGAGTCTTCCACTCCTGGGGCGGTCCTCTGCTGCGCCCAGCTCGTGGTATCGTTTCATAGTCCGGTGAACAGCCATTTTCGTGACACCGAGCTCCTCAGCAATATCAACTCTTTTCTCTGCTTGATTATGTGGATGAATGATTGTAGTGCGTAGAGCTTTGGACGTCATATAATAGTTCAGGGATGAGAGAGTTGAATGAAATTTTAAACCTGATCCAATGAGGCTTTAAGTAACGCATATTCATTAGCATAGCGAGTTGCTACGTCATGCTAATTTAACAGCACTTGAATTTTGTATCAGAACTTCTTGCCCATCTAGTACTTTCATTTCTCCAATTATTTCTTTAGCCTTCATTACTGCCACCACGTTCTGAACTGCGATCACTCATACTGGAGGGATTTACGTGACACAGTTTCCAAAGGATAGGCAGCCTCTTCATGCTTGCTGTCACGACAAATCATCCAAAAATCGATGGCAATAAGCCAAAAATGAGGAAGACTAAGTGGGACATCTAGAAGAGTAAAATCACAATCTAGTCATGTAATTATTAGTTGCTCACCTGGTGATATTTTCCGAGTTATCCATAGGAGTAGTTATGCTTTATTTTTACAATCATTGTTTGGATATTGTGTACTGGACAATGTAAATTAAAAGTTCTTATTAGTAATTATGTACATTAAAAACGCATCTCAACAATACTTATTAGTAACTAAAACGTGACAAGACTTTAAGTGAGCTTGTGACTGTAAGGCGAGGCAGTTTGGGAAGGTTTATGGAAGTGACATGGTCATGGTAGATCAGACGTGATGAGATGCTACGATTGTACAATACGAGATACAAATAGTGAATGAGATACGAAATATAGCGAGGCAAGAGTATAATTCCAAACCATATGAAGATACTGAATAGGTGTGAGAAATGAGGTCAGATAAAATTAAACTATTAATATTGGTGTAATAAGTAGATATAAGTGTCATTTTTGATGAAATACGACATTACTGCCTTGAAGGAAATAGGGCATTGACAAGGCTTCGCGAGCTGTGATTCGCTGTTCAGGAGCAAACGTCAAACATGCCGCAATAAGGTCGACAGCTTCAGACGGCAGGCGAGGATTTAACCTACAACTTTTGCCACTATCAAAGAAAGACTTTATTTTGAATAAAAATAGCATGTCTAAGTAGTTTTAATCTTATCTTCTGTTTCTACCTTATATTTTTTAAATTGAATGTTAGTTAATCTTCCTCGCCTTTCTATGGGCTGTGGAGGATACGATGGATAGAAAGAGCGCTCCACAACTGCATCATGAGGCCAGAGGGTGGGACGAGGGGTACCTAGTTTTCTGTAAAAATAGTATTGGTTTTAAAGAAACCAATTCATAACTTAGACAAAATTAGTAGTATTTCTGATTATAGTTTGATTTGATAACTATATAAACAGGATTATAAAATTACTGGAATATAATGCTGAGTTGTTGAGCCTCGCTCTGTCCGGGAAATAGTGGAACTCGTTGGTATAATTCACTAATTATGCAACCAATAGCCCAAATATCAATAGCTGTATTGTAACTGCATTGCAGAAGTAGTTCTGGACTGCGATACCAGAGAGTCACTACCTTAACAATTAATTCATTAATGACTATATTTACATTGGGTTAGTAACATTCCAGTAAAATGAAAATAATCTATCATTATAGTACAACTAACGACTGTGGTAAATGCGCTCTGTGTACTATAGCTTCTTGATAACCCAAAATCAGTTATTTTTATGGTCTGGTCACGATTGATTAAAATATTCTGAGGCTTCAAATCGCGATGAACAATATTATGGCTATGGAGGAAGTCAACACCCTCAAAAATCTGAAAAATTAGGATGTAAAACAGCAAATAATTCTACCCAAATTATTAGAAAATCAATTCAATAGTTATTCTGAATGGCTTATCTCGGTTTTTAAAAAGAAATCCTTTATTAATGTTAGCCAACCTGTCTTGCAATAATACGACTTTGGTGATCGGGCATGTCACGAGGAATATCCTTAAGGAATGTATATAAATCCCAATCACATTTTTCGACAACCATGTTTATGTGCAAATCCTGTCCGTTATTCTCAAGGGTATGAAAGACGTCGTGAAGCCTAAATAGTAAATGTTTAACAAATTCGTAAGTTCTGTATGAGTTGAACTAAGATAAACGAACATAAAAACGTCTTACAGAGTGATATTTTTATGTCGAAGTCGCTTCAATGACATCATACTAGAAATCTCTCTAAGAACACTTTGCGGTACTCCATCATCATTAATAGCTACTACAATTTTCTTCAAAGCATACTAAAATAAATTCTTACTATATTAACATAATATATATAAGTCAGTTCTGCAAATCTTTAACTTCTAAATATCATTAGTAAACAATTAAAAAGATAACTTTTGGTGAAAAATAAAAGTACCTGAAGCATAGTAGGAGTATGCGTGACTAAGTATACAACTCCATATGCACCTTTACCAAGAAGAGACACTTCTCGATATTCATCTGATTTTGAAGACCGCCATGGTTGAGTTTCCATCTGGCCAACACTTGGCACCGTAGCCAAAGCCATCTCTAAAGAAAAATGTACAATCCAAAAAGAAATAATAAAATCCATAGATGAATAATTCTTGTTTTTGCCATAGTTACTGGTATAATAGGTATTCTAACATTAAAAAGAATATATACAAATATTTCAACACCAATCTGATCACTATACAAATTATCTTAGCCTAAAAATTAACATAAATTTGAACCAATTTCCTCAAAAAGGATTCCAGTTGTACCCTTAATTTATAAGATATTAACACTAGACGTGCGTCTGTCGCCTAAAAGATTCATGCACTCTACCCAACGTTGGTTGCTTCTTAGATTTCTATCATCAACATAAATAATTAAGAGTTCTAAACTCCAATTAAATGTTCTACATTCCTAATTAAGGTTATTCATGTCTTCTATAATAATACTTCTGCAGGGTATACAAAGGACAACAAACCACATTACCATTCTTCTATTGGCTAAATGCCAAGCTAGAGCCCATACACAAAAGTTTTAGCCAATCAAATATATATTGTCCTTTAATATTATTTTATTTGTATAGTTTTTTTTAATGGTCCAAGAGATAAAAGGAACGTAGGTGCATTTTGTTTTAAAAATTAGTCTACTGCATGCCTGTTAATACAATGTAACGTATTCGTATAACACTGTAAAAAATACAAAGACAAGGAAAAATACCAATAACTAGGAGAAATAAATAACGATATTTCTAAGGAAATTGCATAATAAATAAAAGGTAAAAACAAATCACTGCATAATTATACTGTCGTTTAATGAGCTACATAGACTAGGAACTATTTAATATTTTAGGTCCCCATTTTGCAGCAACTGCTTGAAGGTCTTAATGTAATTTATTCTTTACTGGTATATTTGTTTGCTTTGGAGTAATTTTGATAATAGATGCTGTCAAACATTAATGATTATATCGTCACAATAGTAGTTTAACATTATCATTAATGGAAGGATTTGTTGATCTGAAATGTTAGCAGTATGCTTAATAATAGTGACAAATAGTGATTTATGAAAATACTACCTACCTAGAAATTAAACGCATTTCCACAGAAGTTGCTCTATGATTAAAATTCAGACTTTGATTCAAATACTTATTGAAAATTTCAATAGGTGATGACCTGAAGGTAGGCTAAGGTCTATCAAGAAGACCCTCTTTAGGCCTATCATTAAATTGACGTAGTGAGCAAAAAATTCCCTAGTCTTGAAGGGATGCGTATTTTTAGTATTTTAAATGCGAAAATGATCTAATCAAGTCAAATAGTTGGTTTTGTCACTTGAAAGTAGTGTTCGATGAAAGATTGAACACTAGTAAAAAAAATGACATTTATAGAAATAGGTGAGATATTAAGCCAGTTCTCTAGCAGTCTAGCATATGTACGAAGAATATTAGTAAATAGTCTATGGACAGAACACTTTTAGGAGGTGTTGATTCATGAGTGATAAAGTAATCATGCAATGCGATAGATCATAATTAAGTACAATAAAATAGGTCCACCAAGTCGATCACAGACCTGGAGTTAGCCAAATATCCGCACAAATTCTATATGGTAATAGACAAAGCCTGCCGAAGATTGATTATACAAAACATCCCCTACGTCAGCTTTTACTTAACTTTTGACTTACTATAATTTCATAACGCCATAATATTAATATTGAAGGCTATATCCATAAGAAAAATATATTTATACGTTAAAAAAGTATCTTAATAACAAGAGTCTAACTAAATTTGAGACCATGATCTACTACTCTTGTTCGAAACCTGAAAAAAAAAGTACAAAATATGTATTGATTTGTGGTTTCAATAATTGGGGAGAATCAATTCAATAACCAAGAATGTTGCTCCATTGATATACGCGAAGCGCAGCCGCAGTTGCGGTTGCAGTCAAAGAGAATAACTGCATATTTTAGTGTCATTTATTTGTATTTATGATACATTTTCTACAGAATCGTTATGATATTCAGATGAATGTTCTCTCGGCGTGTTGTCCATGTCTTCGAAGCTGTCTTGAATGCATGCAGGGCCCAAGTTTTTCGACAACACCGTCGTACCAAAATTTCATTACACCTCCTATGCCTTCTATTAAATTAGATGTAAGCAAAATGGGTTAGTTGATAGTTAAGCTTATTAATATAGATTTTCTTAATATATTTTCTGACTAATGGTTGAAATATTCAGGTGAAAATGTTATATTACTGAAAGAGAGTGAAAGAATATGTGGTACAGGTGGAGCACTTGGGACCGTACCTATCGTTCAAAACAAGGCTTATTTTCAAGTGAACGTCCAGCAGACTGGTTAGTCATAATAATTTCACTTTTTTTTATTCTTTAAACTTATAGTGTTAAACACTTGAGTAAACATTGTATACAGTTGGTTACAGGCTTATGGGGAGTTGGTGTAGGTAATATTCATGCATCGCTAGATAGAATACCTGTGGTAGAACATTTCTGGGGAATAACGGAAAGCGGCGATGTCATATCGAACGGAGAAGTAATAGGAAAACTCAATAAGAACATTGAAGAAGGAAATTGCATCGTTAGTACAAATTAAGCTAATATTTCTTGGAATATTAATTTATGCCAATAATTACTGCTAACAGGGAATCTGCTATGACCATATTGAACTGAAGTTTCTGGTCAATGGAGAATGGGCTGAACCAAGTATTTCATCAGTAAAAGGAACGGTAAGTACGATATCCACTACATAATTATTACCTTCTAAAGAAATGATTTCTAGGTCTATCCATTGGTCTATGTTGGTAATTCTGCTATTCTTGATGTAAAGTTCAAAGGGTTCTCCTATGATGCACCCAGCGGTTATAACGAAATTCTCACTGAACAAACTCTTTTGTGACGTAACACTTATTAATCTCTTTTAAACATCCTCTCTACCCAACTCCACTCGACACAAAAATACTAGTACTTCACCACTGGATCGTACCTAGTGAAGATTATCCATGGCATTCAGTTATACAGTCTGTTGGTTGCCTTGTGGTTATTTATACAATGCATTTGGAAATGGTAGACTAATTTATGTTTTGGACTATTACTAAAATTTCTTAACACTGGTATTGTTAAATTATAATTTATTATGATAAATCTTAGATCAGACGGAATGCAGCTTTGTCGAGAGAGAATAGCTAGTTGTTAGGTTACATTTTACATGTAGTTTTCACACAGCGAATACTGCCAAATTTTAAGACTTGTTAGAGATTTGTCGGGAAACTACTAATGGTAAAAACTGGAGTTCTAGAAGCTTTCATAGCCATACACTTGAGGAGAAAAAATTATGTCGTGCATCAAACAACACAATGAGTCATAAAGTTATGACCAGCCGGAAGTAGCCAAAATTAAGAACAGGCGTTGGCGGAGTGTCCGAACATTACAAATTGAAATTTTTTAAAAATCCTACTCTAGGTACGGACTTTAGAAATTGTCTTCCTAATGTGTTACATAGCATTTGATCATTTAAAGAACAATGGGAATTTTACTATTTCCTAGATATATGTAGTCATGTGTTATTCTATCTCATTGATTCTATTTATGAACGTATATCTAAAATTATATACGATGAAGTCATCTACTTTGAAAATGAATTTAAGAAGCTATTAAGCGATCTATCTGATTCGGACTCCTCCTCTTTAAGAAGACGTTCCAAAGCAGATCCTCGTCTCTTTCGAGTCTTCCGGTGTTGAGTCTGACTAAAATTAACGTATATCAGTGCATAAGCACGACTATGGTCAACGAAAACATCACATTTGTGTTATCCGGGGGTTGCTTTTTGCGGGAGTTAGTGGATATCTGCATTTCCCTATGGGAGTTGAGGTTGCTGAAGGTCCTTCACCCATGTTTATAGTTTTGTCTAGTACGCTATCATTCATAGATGTCTCTGAAAAATACCCAATTACGCCTAACAATAACTTTCAAGGATTTAAATGAGGTTACAAATCTCCTTACCATCATCCATATTTGATTCATAGATTTGGCCGCACTGGTATAACTGCCCACAGCCTCTACAAACTGCTTGAAGATACCGGATACAGCTACATATTTCATGACATTACTAGATTGTACTCAGAGCTCAAATCTATGGAAAATACCTTTTTCCTCGTTTCAATTTCATCTTAAAAGATTGATATCGACGAAAACTAAGGCCACAACGAACACAAACGTCTCGCTTATCATCGTCAACACCGAGATCCTGTTAGTTCAAGCAAAAATTCCCTATACGTAATCTCTCTTCCGCATCAAAAAAATAATACCACAATCCGTTGTCCTTTGAAACTCCACTCTGCTGCAATACATAGCGGAATACCAATTTCGAGAGCTAACGCTCCCGCCCTCCTGAGGTAATTCTTAGTTCTCTTCCCCCCTTCGCGTAATGCATCTTCCGATACATTCTCGAAATCAAGTGCCTCCGCCTCCCACATCTTGAAACTTCCCCATTTGAGTGCTATGGCTCCTATACTTCACCTTCGATACCCTAGGCATTAACCCTTCCTTCTTCTACAACACTAAAAACTAGGTAAACATTTTATTACAGTTCCAGGAAAGCAAGGACAGAAAAATCGACCCCGTGTTAGATAACTATAGTTAGTAGAACGAAAATAAATGACAAGTGTACTCCGCAGCGAAATACCAAACATTCGGCACTGAAGATATCAAGCCTGTATTCACATCAACCATCCAAATATCGCTTACGAATAACACCTATTTTATTCTTTAACAATTAACAACAGCATAAAAACGGGCCGGAATATCTGATTAACAGCATGCCTGGGAACTAACAGTGGTTGTTAAAAGGTCCCTCAAAAGAGATGGGTGCGTATTTAGGTAGCTTTAGCAGCTGACTGAAGCACAGCAGCTGCCTCATCCACCTTAGAGCGGAACAGATCAGTGTCCTGCAGCATCATGATCAGCTCCGAATTGTCGATCTCCAGCATCATTCCCGTGATCTTCCCTGCTTCCTTATGACCAGGGTACATCTTATCGATAAGAGCATAGATTCGCTCTCCAAGCAACTGTTTTTGCTCCTTGAAAAGAAGAATACATTTAATGCTCACAAATTAATAAAATCCACATAATTACCTGAGGAGCAGCCTGGGCCAGCATATGAGAAGTCAAAGGCTCTTGACCTCCAACAACAATACCTTGAGCAGGTCTTTGTTGCTGACCTTGTTGAGGATACTGTTGATACATAACAGGAGCTCCAGGTTTCGCACTGGCAGGTGTTGGGCGGCCACCCTTTAAAAACTAGTACTGGTCAACCTCTTGATACAAACAGTTCCTAAGTTCTACAATTTACCTGCTGCGGACGTTGTCCCGCTGCTTGGGGCTGACCGGCAACGGTTCCAGGCTGTGGAATACGTTGCTGACCCACCCGAGCTCCTCCTTGAACAGCACTCTGAGTAAATTGCTGAGGGCGAGCACCAGCAGTACCACCCGGAGCTGTACGTACACGACCGCCCTGTAATATTATTATCGTTTCAACAAAAGTACACGCACTAATTTGTAGGAAAAGAACTAAATTTTATATCTCATTAAACGTACTTGGAATACTGGACCGCTCTGTACCATATAAGGCGTTTGAACGCCAAAACCACCCTGAACATTCCAGCTACGAGCAGTAGTTCGCATTCCTGCACCAGCCATACCAGCAGCAGGAACAAATCCACGCTGAGTCTAAATTTTTTTTATCAATATACTAAGTTTATGCAAAAGACTGCAAGAAGAAAGATTAACCTGTATTGGATTAGACACGAAATAGCCTCCTTGCCCAGGAGTATACATTGTTCCACCCGGCATATTATTATGCATACGCATACTGGCCAATCTCTGCATGTATTGCGAAGCAAGTTGGGCTCTGCGATCCTCTTTTCTCTGAGCGAGAGCGACATACAAAGGTTTAGAGCACACCATCTTCGAGTTCATTTCTGTAACAGCATTCGTGGCCTCTTCGGGCTTTTCGAAACATACGAAACCGAAGCCCTTAGAACGTCCATTTTCATCAGTCATCACCTGCAACAACCAACATAGATACATGTCCAGTTATCTTACTTTAAAATAACACGTGCTATAAATATTTAGTCAAACCTTGGCAGACGTTATCTTTCCATAAGGTTCGAAATGTCTCCTAAGACTCTCATCATCTACTGTGTCATCAAGATTTTTGACGTAAAGATTCACACCTTGATACCTTTGCATGCGCTCAACCTAAAAGTAATTCATAATACACTAATTGTCTCTACAAAAATAAGGATATTGTTTCTACGTACTTTTTGCATTTCGTGTTTTCTTTTAAGTTCTGCCTGGCGCTCACTCTTCTTCTGTGCACGACACACAAACAGTTTTTGATCAGATCCCTCCAAGACGTGGTCATGCATTTCGCTCACTGCCTTAAAATTGATAACCCATTAAATACCATATTCGGACCACCATTAATATCCAACTAGTAACCTTCTCAGCATCTTCCGGTTGTGCAAATGCAACAAATCCGAATCCTTTAGACTTTCCTTCACTATCTGTCATAACAGCACAACTTGAAATTTTCCCATAAACGGAAAACATCTCTTCCAGCTTTTCCTTATCTAGCTCTTCTCCGAAGTTCTTAACAAAAACATTCGTGAACCTCTTTGCTGTCTCTCCCATTTCCCTCATACGCTGGGCACGAGGTTGGAATTTGCCTACGAACCTAAAAAATTATTACCATAGTAAAATTGAGGATTAGTAAAATAACCTTTATACTTACACTTTCTTGCCAGCCAGAAGCATTCCATTAACTTTCTGAATAGCACTCTGAGCTGCTTCTTCAGTTTCGAAGTGGACAAACCCATAACCTTTGCTATTGCCTTCCTCATCAACAGCAACCTAAAAAAATTAACTGATACAATACCAAAGTATATCCCTTCTAATCTGGTAATACGATAACACCCCAATACCTCACCTTACAAGACAGAATGTTCCCAAAAAGTGAGAATGTGTCATAGATAGACTTATTATCTATAACTTTGTCCAGATTTTTGATGAAAATATTTCCAGCACCTGATCGACGCATTGCTGGATCCCGTTGTGACCACATAATACGCATTGGCTTTCCATTAAGCGAATCAAAGTTCATGGTATCCAAGGCGCGTTCAGCTACAATTACATAAATATATATATATATAAACAGCAATTTAAAGATATTAATAATGGCATACCATCAGCAGGCTGTTGAAAGTTTACGTAAGCATAACCCAATGAAAGACGACTGGCATTATCCCGACAGACACGAATAGAGAGAACAGGCCCAGCAGTACTAAATTTCTCGAACAACATCGATTCAGTAACTTCAGGATGAAGATCTCCCACGTACAACGACGCCATAGAGTACGAGACTGACCCGGCATTAGCACTAGCAACAGATGTAGCCATTTTAAATTACCTAGAATTCTATGTAGATTTCACTTTCAGTTGTTGACTACCGATGGGTTTGACATCAGTCACCTATGACTATGTATATAAATTACTTTGTCTTAGAACTCTATATATATAGATATCAAAGAATAAACAGCATAAACAAGTTTTAATTTAATAAGAAAACATGAGCATGCATAGACTTTACTGTTCCTAACCTTATTTAAATAATAACTCACTTTACAGATCACTGGAGCGACGATCTTTTTAGAGTTTTGAAAATTTTACAGTTTTTATAGATTTTCTTCTTTTTAAATTTTTATGGGATTTTTGAGCAGTATAGAGCAGGACGAGGGATTTGAGACCCTGTTGGACAAAGTCACAAAGGGACCGGATGGACAATCCACGAATAGTGACGATTTAGGCCAACGCGCGCGTGACCGCCCTATTTTCCTATATCAATAAAGATGGACCCAAACGGAAAACATATGCGAGCGTATCAGCGTAACGACTTCAATGAATTGTTGGAAAAATGCCAATTATCATTATTAAAACCAATACTTAAAGAAATATGGCTTTTTCTTCCCTTTCCTTCTTTTCAACTCTTTAGACTATATATAGTTAATTTCACTTTGAGAAATATATGGAATTTAATTTTAACGGGTGGTAGAATGTTCCGCAGTGTGTAGAGCCGTTAGAATTTGAAAATTTGAATCAAACAACTTAAATAAAACGTTGTCATATATTAAAAATTAAGGCGTTTTAAAGAGAGCCTTCTTACAGTCAGGTTATTTAGTGGGTGGGAGCGGCTTCCATCAGGTCATTCACCACTAGCAATATAATAGTCTAGATTATTAATTATGGTGCAGGATGGTGCTGTAGCTGACGAATCTTCGAGATTGGATATTATTGAAGAAATCGAGGAAAACAAGCATTATCCTCCTGATAGAGATGATTTTCAGAGGAAGCTTAGCAGAATTAATTCTGACATTAACAATAGACATGCAGAGGTGATTTGGAGAATGCTAATTTTGCAACTATTATTGTATGCTCCAATATAATAGGATATTTTTGAGGTTTGCAAACTTCTTAATAAGAATGGTGGTGTTGGTTCAATTGCTGAGGCAAGGCAAAGAAAAGAAGGTATACGAAAACAGAGAGAGCACCTTGCTAACGAAGCAGATTCCGTAAAAAGTAGGATTTCTGGTCTTCGAATGGAATTGGAAGATAAGGTGGAGGTTTTGGTTGATTTTGTTTTCAAAGGTTATGGATATGATTGTCAAGTGATTAATTTTATCCAATAATACTCCTAGTTTAATTGAGGAGGCTCTTAATATTACAGAAGCAAATTCAATTAGAACTGGAAAAGGATTGTCGTGTTCGATCACGGGAAAAGCTTGAAGGATATTTGAAAGCTGCAGAAGATCGATATCGAACTAAATTACTTAGCCATAAGGAAGAAGTAATTATAGTGAATGAAATAAATTCACTTAAAAGGAATAGGGATAAACTTGAGTTAGTCTTTATTATTTCTGATTGATTATATAAAAGTAGTTTAAGATTGCGGTAGCGAATATTACAGCTTGTTTCTCACAGCTAAAGGTTTCGAAACTATTTAATATATTATGAGTGAAAAAGCAGTGATAATAAGACTTTTTTTTATCGCTTTATTATTTCCAGGAAACTTAATGAGGTTAAAAAAGAACGACAGGAAATAGAAAACCGAGTAAATGATTTAAGGAAGAGAAATTATGTAAGGTTTTAAGATTACCCGAATCTTTTTTATTATCATGTTTTGTCTTGAAATGTTTGGTAGGTGCTCCAAATCATTTATTAGTTTCAGGAAACATATCGTAGAATAGAGACACTGAAAAGAGAGCAACGAGCAGCAGGTTTTGAGAGATCTCAACGCAACCAAGATCTCACGGAGATCAAAAAAATTGTTTCTGAGCTTACAGAACAAAGAACATTATTAATTGGGGAGTACAATCGTGAGCGGAGGGAATACGCCGAATGGATTCAAGGAAACAGAGTGAGTATTCTAATGATACCGGGCGATATATAACCTACGATAATAGATATATTTGTAGAGGAAAGTTCTATCTTCAAGTGGCTCATACCCTGCTTCGTATCCGTCTGTGCATAGGACAAAGAACAGTTGTACGTAATTCAATATTTCATAAAAGTTTAAAATGCTTAGATAATTAGTAAATTTCTCTTATTATATAGAAATTAAGAGATTGTTCTTAGCGGTTTGCGTTGAAGACGAAGAATTAGAACCATTCTTTGAACAAAAAAGAGATTGCAAGAGGTTGATTGCATACCTTGAGAAGTTGGAATCACAGTTGAATAAGGGTGATGGATCAGATATTAAGGTATTTTGTTTCTCACGTGTAAAAATAAATTTTCGCAGGTATTTAGATCATCGAAAACTTATAGATATTAGCCAACGACAGTTCTGATTCTGCGGACGAATTGCCACTTGGTTTTCAAAGGCTCTCCATTCCACCAACTAAATCCACTGGTTCTTTTAAAAAATCAGGATATCCTGGTAGAAAAATCAAACCTACTCAGGTTAGATTGATGTTTATCTCTAGTATTTATAGTTCGAAATTTAACATATGCTTTCAGCCTTTATCGCACGAATTTGAAATATATAACTTATTTGGTTCCATAGAAATAGCTGTTCCAAAGGCATATCAGGATGTGTCGGAAACATTGCAACATGTAAGACTGCCTTAAATCAACTTTTTTTCTTTGAAAAATTATGTTTCTCATGCATAGGTTCGGCACCGTCTATCATTTTTTGAGCAGTCAACTAATGTCATTGACTGGGATGAAGAATTCAAGTTTCTTGGTTAGTTCATTGTATTTAATGTCCTATAGGAAACCATTTCTATATAATAAATTAAATACAATTTTAATACCATTAATATCTAGTTTTAGGTAATCCAGTCTTTTCTGGGACTACTAGTGACTTTACTGGTGATTCTATATACTTTGACTCCAATTCAGAGTCAGCTAGTTTTATAAGGTAAAATGAAAACTATTATTTCGATTTAATATTTAATTTTCCATTTTTAGTTCTCCAAATCATCAAGAATATACTGGATGTCAGTCACCGGTGCAACAGATGGGTACCGATGAAGGTGAATGATAAGACTCATTAGTAAAAACGCTTCACATAAATTGTATTTCAGGTATTTCCAGTACTAGTTCCACAGCACTTTAATTACCCTGATTTATAGTTAGTTTTATTATGTCTGAGACGAATAGGTGTATTGTGTCAATGTGATGTACTGTGAATTCTCGTTCAATTCTTTAATGGATATCTATGCTTGTTGTTCTTAATACATACATGGATGAGATAATTCACCTATAAGTGGGTGTGCGTCTTAAACATGAAGTTTATTATTACTTGTTCTTTTCCACTCTATAACAGATTATAGATTGTTTATATTTCTTATTCATTATTATATGAAAGATTAGCTACTGTTACGTTAGTATTGCCAATGTGCCTTTCATTCTCAATTAGTTAAGTTGTTATAGAAATAAAATATGAGGTATGAGTGAATTATCTTTCTCCCCCATTGTTGTTACCAATTTATTTAATTGCATTCAGTGCTAACAATCTTACCTTTATTTGATCTTTCTGTTGTATACTAATCAACTATGTTTACCTCTTCATTGTGTACAGTTTCCTTACTGTGATAATAACTTTTTAACATAATGTGAATGACACACTACAAAAATGACGAAAACATGTCATACTTTAATATTTGTTTGAATTAAAATGTTATTATATAATTTTAGCTCATACTTTCCTTGTTTTTAACAAGAAACTTTCTTTTTGGCAATATCCAAAGCACTTAACCTATACACGATGAAATCATTTCTTTCATTAAACATGTTAACGGTTAGATGCACTCAGTATAAAAAATTAGACTTTAAATCATGAATAAGCGTTTGCGTAAATATTATTGCAGTGGAAATCATACGGCCTTGAAGCTACAGATAATTTATGGTGAAATTTGCTTTATACAATAATTGGTACATTCACAAATTACAATTCAAAATCTACTAAAACCATTACAATTTATAATTCGACATCTACATTATCATGAGAGCCGTTATTACCTCCATTTATTTTTCTTTCAGAACTAGAGTTTTCTCTCCGCAAACATGAAAGCTTCACCTTTAGATATTCTTTCTTCAATGTAAGGACTTCCTGTTGTAACAGAAGAACCTAGAAGTATAGATGACAATCTAAATCGCTGCCAAAAATATACGTCATAATACAACAGACAAGTTATACAAAATGTATACTGACGGATTTTTGCAACCGCACAATCTCCGGATCTGTTGTGGCTAACATCATTGATGGACCAAGACCTAAGGAGTGGTCAACTGACTGCGACATCTAAGTAGGTAAATGTAAATATTTCATATAATAATAATATTAAATAAAGGAAAGACGATTTAAACACACTTGATTATCTACCCGATTCGTACTAGACTCTTGCGATTGTTGTTGGTGATTGAACTGTTCCACGTAGTGAGTCGACGATGAAGGCTGTGACAGTGGTATATACAGGGTGTCTACAAAGAAGTCCATTTTTTTGGGAGTATTTCTCAATTATATTAAAAATGGACTTATCTATGGACACTCTGTAACAACAAAGGAATTTGTAAAAAATATACTATATCTTCCAAGTACCTCTCCACTATATGTCGTAACCCCAACTGTTGTACTTTGGCTATGATACCCATTTCGAACTCTTCGTTTAACTGGGACCTCAGAAACATCTAAAAGTAAGTAAATATCAACTTTAGAAGTAAAGGTATTGGATTATATAAATAAAATAATACATGTCTCCTCTATTTGAGATCTTCGTTTTGAAAATCGTGTCGACTTTTGAGCAATGTTACAGGTCATGGCTGGCCCCTCTGCTGATGGATGTTCTGACATATAAGTAACATAATTCAAAGTAGGCTTGAAAAACCTATCTTGTGAAAATAAGACATTTATCATACCATCTGGAAGAGGTTTCACATCGACCATATCATTTCCATCAATTAGTTCTTCAGCGCCTACCTCGACATTTTCCGCCAAAATATGACTTGAAAATAAGGGGATAAATACTAATTAGTCGTCAAAAAGAATTTCGTGTGGTAAAACAGGAAGATGCCAGTAAATTGAGGAAGATTTTATAAACTTTATATAATTGTTAAAAACATTGAATATTCATTATTATTTACAAACGAAAGTTTATTGATAATAAATTTTTTAAATTCGCACCACAAAGATGCATACCCCATCTTATCATTGCTAAAATGGTCGTCCGTCTGGTCAAAAAGAAGATTATCATCCATATCTTCCAACACAACCTCTTCATACGGTTCTAAATCTTCATCTACATATTCGAACATCTGCGTTGGGACATGAAAACATTTAGATTAAATAAACATGCATGCATTATTTATTTAAAACTATTAGGGAATTTTTAAAAATGCACATTCTTACCAATGCATTAGATTCGGGTAAGTTTAGCATTAGTCTATCTACCACCAAGCTTTCGTCGATAGAGAAAGGCGAATTTTCAGTATTTGGCTCTAAACATTATACTCATAAAGCAGCAGTTAAAAATAACCTAATTCATGAATAATTGGAAATATTTACTCTAGATGAAATTAGCCATGAAAAAAATATATAACTAGCTAATAACCGTATAACGCATACGGACCAACTATCTCTCCTCCAAACATTGGTGGCTTTCTCATTTCTCGTCTCGTTCTACAATACTGACATTCAAGGATATATTTCGCCACATCACGATGGATACCTGTCCAGTACAGTCTGCGAGCAACAGCTGCCTGACTAAGAAGACAGCAAGAACATATTTTACAATCACATAAATACGTAAAATAATTATATTTCAACAAATCATATTCCAGTCAAGGTACTAATGTCATACCAAAAATTATTTTTAAACTAACGTTACTTTTTGTCCAGCATGTCCATGTCTATCATGAATAAATTTAATAGCTGTCTTAACTTCTCCTCTTCTCACAACAACCCTTGTTCGTCCTGTATTCTGTACCACATAAACCAACATGTCATTTTCAGCAACGACGTATCTCATACACCGGTTCCTGCCATGATAAATTGGAGGTTTAAAAAAAAACAAAATAAGCTAAACAACAGAAATTGCAGAAGACATTAGAAGAAACGGTAGTGCTTGATAACCACATTTTCTTTTCGCCTATTCGACGTAGATAATATTTATGATAAATAACCAGTATCAAGAACTTAGGATGTTTTTATTCTGATTTCTTTCACGTGCATAGTTCACCAAAACCTTTGAAATTTTCAATTATAATCAAATTACCAATATTGCTTATGTATTTTTTCAAGTTATTTATAAATCTGGAACAGTTAAAAAATATATTTGACTAGGTTTATGATTAAATAAAAACTACCTCCAGTGGAACTGTGCATTCCTATTTGTTTTCTGATGTGCATCAATAAATGATGGATACTGGCCAGTCTTCTTGTAACTAAATAAACTCGCATTCATTGAAATCATAAAAAGGACATCTAAAGCGATTTAAAACCGTTATGCCCTTAGAAAATACGAATAATATACTCACTGAACGATACAATCATATAAAACAGGATCTATCCCCCCATAACCATCTTCACCAACACTATGAAACATTTGTGATGTAGGTTGCATCCATATATATGAGATACTTGAAATAGAATATGATTTTTATATTTCAAAAACTGGGTAATGTATATAGATAACACTTAATAATGTGTAAAATGTAAATATTAACGAGTGGATGAAAAACCATCAAACTTAAATCTACATGATTCCTCTTCTAAAATCACACAACTATAAAGATAAATTCATAATAGTGCACCGTTTCGTATCATAATCTACGGCTGTAGATAGGAAGGACGCGCACTTATGTCTGCAGCGTTTGGTTATTTCTAAGCTCTATTGCAAACATTATCTAAATAAATTCAATTTTAGTGGCATCCAAGATATCCTATACTTTAAATAAGCAGGGTATAAATGCCATGATTTATAACTTCGAATTATACGTAATTATTTATAGCTATATAATAATAGAAACGGCGAATTTTGGTCGATGTTTTTCATATTAAATTGGTAAATACTTGCTTTTCTTGTAGTGTATCTCTAACTGGTTATTACTTTGCTGTTTTCTCTGAACTTTTACTTATAGTGTAGGTACTGAACTTACCTATTTAATATTATTTATAAGCGTTAATACTGTTAAGCTACCCAATGATTAGTTTATTGAATACTTACGTGGGTAATTGAAAAGTAAATTTTACACTTATAAATTAGCTTTTTCTGGTATGATTCCGTATATAGATAGTCTTATGCTATACAATTATATTTGTTACGCTATCAGAAGTATTTTCAAACTAAGTTGATCTGATCACAGGCATTTGATCGTTTATGGTCGATGCCATAGAGCAAGATATCAATATCAACCCAGCTGGTCTTGGTGTTCGAAACCTTAGGTCAGGTATCGCTACAGTACAGGTTTGTATTCCAGCAAATTAAACAGTGAATATTTAGAAAAAATTGTTATCAATTTCTGAGTAGGTATTGGTTCGGTTCTGGAATTTAACTGGAGTAAACGTCGACATAATTTGGATAAACGAGGAGGTGTGTTTTCTTATTTATAGTAGAGATAAATTATAGTATTTTGAAGTTATATCTCAAAAGAATATAACATCGTTACATTTTTGGATAAATGATTACGACTATATATCTGATACCACGACTGTGTCTTCATTCATATTTTGTTAAATTTCTAAGTCACATCGAAGTTAGTAAAGAACAATGCAAATGAGTAGTTTCAAGTAACCGTGTGAATAGCTTTTTTGGTTGCCAGAGAACCACTATTGTTTAGTTTATATAGTACTTCCCATTCCTGCTTAGGGTCGTGGTATTCGATTTGGACAATTAAAAAAGAATCAATATATCGATATCACTACTTACGAAGGGCACCCTTGGATATTCAGAGAATCCGGTGTGGGTGATATACTTATTGGTCAGCCTGGCAACATATCGGTTCGTATATTACAGTTTTCTATACATAAGTTTGCATGGAAATTTTTTTTCAGAAAAAAAACATTGTTATGGATGCTTCATTAAGTTGTAGTTTCTCAATGTGTAGACTTTAGTTAGCAGAAATTTTGTCCTCTACTGTATATGATTTTATACGATGAATTATCTTATAATCCTATCATTATTATTTTTAAAGGTTTATTTTCCTAAACGAGAAAATATTAACGTAGTATCCCGTGTTTCCTTGTTCATCACATTTAGATGTAAGTTCTGTTTCTCACTTCTTATTTTTAGTATAAAACACTTATCTCATGTATGGAGTTGCTTTATTTTCCAAACATTTTAGTATTATCATTGCGTGATTGGGCTTTAAGAACAGTGGCTAACAATATTGAAATTACACCAGCAGCTATATTTTCTCTTCCACTGCCAAGGAGTGAAATAGTGAGTGTAGTAAACGATTATGTTTTCTTGGTGATTTTACATTGTTACATATAAAGATACCTTTTAACAGCAAATCTTGGAGAAGTTATTGATTCATCGACTTAGATACGTAAATATTTTTGAAGCTCATCATCCTTTGGTAGGATATCGTCTACGTGCAATTGTAACGAGAGCATTAAACGTTTGTTTTACATATAACTTGAATATCCAATAAACTAAGCAATGTTGAAAATTTAAAAATACTTTTTTTTTAGAATCAAGTTGTACAACGCAATGGCTCCTCCGTTGAAAATAGCCAAGTTGGGAACCTCACTATCCGCAGAGAGGATTCACGAAATAGTGAAGCAGGCGCTAACCAGTAGTTTTTTGTGCTCATAGTTAAATTTTACAATTTTTAGGGAAAATAAGTAGGAAATCCTAGAAAAAAAACTGTAAGTGATGTTTTGTTTGCAAATTCGTTTATATATGGAGTCACTGGATATTTATATTTAGGTGATGATGATGAATGCCAGAAATTGTTCCAGCAGATGAGTGAAAATGGAAATATGAAAGAAGTCACTATTGGGATTATAAAAACATGCCGTGAATTTAACGTACGAAATTGTTAAGTTTACTTTTTTCCTTGGAATAGTAATATTTATAAAGTTTTTCAGAATACTCCATTTTTACTGAAAAATGAAATTCTTCATTATATCAAAGATCACTTCACTCTCTTAGGTGTTGATTCTGCTACTGATCTATTTATTGAGTTCAGTAATCGTATTATGGAAGGAATTAAAAGTCATAGTTCAAGGTCCTTTAACGATTATTAATTATGCTTTGAAATTTCTATTAGTATTACCTTTTAATCTGTATATTTATAGAAACTTTGTGTTGCTGGTTTGCTATTTTCTAAAAAATGCAAATGTGATCGCGTACGAAAAACTGCGCCTGGTTATTGAAGACAAAATTCCACTATTAATTACTGCTTTATGGGAATCAGAAAAGCGAGGTTAGTGGTTTTTTCAAACAAATATATGGTTTTCGAAGCTATTCTATTATCGTCATGATCAAAATTTTAGGTGAAGCATGCTATCTTGCCCACTATTTTATGCTTATTTTGACGCTTGAATGGAAATATTTGAATACTGATAAGGTTATGCTATGGAAGGACAGAGTACTATGCAAGGTAAACTTTGTAACGGTATATATGGTGTGCATTTATTATATTGTTAGTTTATTCGTGATTATGTGCAGGGTATGTATAAATCACCATTGATAGCAGTTCTTTCTCTTTTGATGACAGATCAGAGTAAACTAAAGTGGGTTGATGATGTTATATCTCCATCAGCGTTTGATAATCTTCAAGCAAGTGATGATGAGGAAATGTGTATGAGAAATCAAGTGAGTTCAAGGACACTTAGAAATTGCTTTATATATGCTAACTATTATTTAATAGTATGGATAAATTATTAAAATACTGTTAGTACAATTTTCAAAAACTTTTTAGAAGTAGTTTTACATACTGAGATTTTGTTCCAGCTCACTAGAATCTTCGTTGCTTATATGCCTTCCTTATTAACTCGCTGTAACCAATCTCAAATGAGTTCCTTAATGACATATACAATGAAACAGTATTGCGGAAAAAAAGAGGTACATAAAATACTAACCAGTTTTTATTTTTAGGACTTACATCAACGTATACTTACCGACTTTCTTTATTAATTAATGTTAGTTTCAGCTTCCGACTCTTATAAGATCTATTGATTCTAATCCACTCTTCACAGGCGTTCACTGTATTGTTTGGAATACCGTTATGTCATCGATGCTCAGTGTTATTCAGGAGGACCTGGAACAGTGTAATGTTAGTAATGCACAAAGTGTGGTAAATAAACAATACCCTAGAAAATAAATTTTAGGCGAGTCGAGATGCTGCTGCCTGGATAGGAAGCTTGTCAAATATGTTCCACGAAAGTACTGATGGAAAAATTGAGGCATGGTTCGTGAAATATGCTAGGATTAAATGTTTTGGGTCTTTTATTCTGTTTTATTTTTAGCGGTCAATTGCCTCGTTCGCTCCGTCGACTTATTGATAAATTTGTAACTCATGGCGAACTTATTGCCGAACGATTTAAAAAGGTAACTTTATAAAAACTTTGCATGCTTAATTATAAATCGGTTTAGAAGTGTATTATTGTGTTAGGTTGAATGTGGGCTCTATACTATAAATACTATTGCTGCTTTCGAATACGTTCCTCTAGACATTTTGGATCATTACAGAAAACGAATAGCAAAGGTAAGTTGTTCTTCTGTTTATTTTAGATTTGGTATGATTTTATTGCTGCATTTTTTTGGAGAATTTTAGATTATGTTTATGTTATTGGGTACTATTTTCTACGACAAGTATCCAGTAGTACTTCATTCGGCATTACGAGGATTAGCCCGTCTTATCAGGTACTAATAGTATTTGAATCCACATTCGTCTCATAATTGTTAAAAATATATTAGACTCGAGAATCCTCATCAACTTGATTTTGCTACTCGCGACTTAGAATGGCTGGATATTTTTTATAAGCAGTGGATCAGTGCCGTGGAGGTAAACGAAGGATTTCGTCTAACATACTGGCAAATTTTGTTTACACATTTAATATCTAGAAATTATGTACAGAATGATAGTATCGTGGTTGATCTTCGAAAAGATATGGTTACCGTCTTAGCAGCTGCTCTAAATTCTACTACGAGTGGATTTACTGAGGGTCAGTGTATATCTCAAAAAGTTGTATTTTCTATAAATAACATTCATCTCGAAGGGAACCGATGAACACTCCCTTTCCATACGTAACTGAGTTAATTTGTTTATAGCAAATCCAAATATAATTTTCTCTTTAAATGTTTATCTAAAATTTCATCTTTCAGATCAAGCTATACAGCCAACTATTATGGGTGTTAGCAATCTTGAGTGTGATATCAATACTCCGGAAGTGTTCTCGGAAGGACGTATTATTAGGTAAATGCCATTATCTTCTATATTTGTGCAAGTTATACCTTAATATAAACTATTATAGACTACTTGCTCTATTTATGTCTTCAATTTGGAACAAACTTTCAGAAATGAGCGATGAGCAGAAAACTTGTATTTGTTTTGAAGTAAGTTATTATATAAAACTTGTATGCAGAATTTAAAACTTATCTGAAGCAAGATAACTAAACGACAGTGTAAAATAGCTATAATTTATAGATTAAAAACATATCACTTGATCGTTTGATCGCTAATATGGATTTCAAAAATTCTGACAAACGGATAAAATTTGCTGAAAGATGGTCTTGCATATTCACTATTTTTGACCATATGAGTAAAGCCCAGCGTCAAGAGTGGATTCCCCGTCTACTCAGCATAAAGCAGAAAAAAAAATTATATAAGTCTGTGATGAATTTATAGTTCTTATTATTTTATTAATTGAGTGTACAATAATGTTTCTAAATTTGATGAAATATATCAGAACCGCTTATCGTCTGATTTCGGGCGATTACCTTCCCATTGATGCACACTTCAATAACGTAGTGGTTAGGCGAGCTTTTGACTTTATGGTTACTGCAACACTTGATTCTCAACCATGTGGTTACTCCAACCTTTATCAACTGGTGAATTGGCCTTGTTTGATAAAGCTATATGCCGTTGATTTGCAATTAGTTGAGATCATTGCTTCAAAGATTTCCGCAAAGAAGGTTAGCACTGTTTTTAGATTTTTCACCTCATAAACTTCAGTTTTTCCATGTGTCTTTCTTCCAGGCAATTGATCTTCTTTCCTCATTTCCTTATGAGGTTTCTAGTTCTGAATTAGATGTAATCCTATGTGTGGCTTCGACAATAATAACTCCAAAATTATCTAAATACTCGTCAGAACTATTGGGTATGTCTTTCGATCATTAATAGACTTCTAATACAATGCAAGCATCTCAGTTTTAGGTTCTTTGCCACTTATTTTCGAGAAATGTTGCTCTTGTCCGTCTATACTGAAATTTGCAGCTAATGTTATAAAGGTTTATAGTTTTAATAATGTAATATAAAGATTGTTGTTTATATTCAGCTTGTATTCGTAAGAGATGTAATAAAATTTTAGGTTTTTTCTGGTACTCCAGTGGAAAGAGATATGGTCACACTCTCCTTTACTGCTGCTGCATCTATGTCCTTACCACTTTCTCAATATGATATATTATATTCCATGGAGAAACTTTTATACAGTGGACTTCGATATGCACATCCTAGCGTAAATAACGATCAGTGTGCTTTGTATAGGTTAGTTGTTCAAAAAATTCAACATTTATTCGACGTTAACTATTCATTGAATTATTGTTCCCATCTTTCTAGTTTGCTCATAATCAAGCATATCAAGGCTGTTCAGTACTTTATCTTGCACAAGAATGGTTCTGTTGATGAAAGAGAACAGCTGGTTTATGGGACTACAAAACTTACCCACCAATTAACTCAGCATAGTACCTACTATAGTCGAGTACGTTATTGTTATTTGTAAATTTTTCTGTTCCTTTTTTTCAGAATTTATTTTCTAGCTAACTGGTCCAATAATATCTGAAACTATATCCGGTGCAAAACAGACACAGATGGCAATGATGAAACTTCACACTATAAATGACAAGCATAGGTACGTGAACTTCTAATAAAAATAGTTCTATATATTCTTTAGAGGTATTTTTAGCTTGAATATTTGAAATCACATGTATTCCTACGAAAATTTAAAAAAAAACTTTAGTTCTGCTATGTTAGCTGCAAATCTACCTCCTGCTAAAAGAAGAGAGTACAGTCGGGTATTCCCAGAGATGAGAAAAGCATTAAAACCAGTAGTTTAATAATTTTTCATTGTTAATTTACTCCGACAATAAAAAGAATTTTATTCTAATCATAAACTGTACAAATGCCTGCTGTAGCGTTGTTTCTTTTAACAATATGGCAGCAGGTAGAACCGTATGAAACTGAGGTAGTACACTACGAAATCCTACAGTATGCCAATACATTAAATAAGAGTAATACTGGCTCCTTATTAATAATAACAATCGGTTATATTATGACCCCTCAATATACAGAGTGGGCAAAAAACTCGAAAGTACAATTAGGGGCAAGTAACATTTAGAGACCATTATTTCTCAGGCCTCTCAAGTTTTAACATCTTACATGGGATTTAGTGATCTTATCAGGGTGATGACTTATTTTCTCACATAAATTCGAGCATTAGTTAACTGCTAGGAGCTGTTTTTAATACCTTCGTGAAGCAGCGCATAGTTGTGGTATATCGCAGTCATATCTATTTGAAGAACTGTGGTACATCTTACAAACAACTATTATGCCTATAAGGATACCCTAAGCTCACGATCCCATGTTCTGTGAAAGTAGGTTATTTGAATGGTTTCAGGTTATGGGATAATTGAAATTATTGGTTTATTCCAAAGACTAGGTTATTTTGCTAATGTACTTTAAAAAGCGCTTATAATTAAGTGAAACTAGAGATGCTTGAAAAAAATCATGTTCTACATTTAAGAAAGAACCCAGTTGTTGCAGCGAAATGTGAATATAATAATAAAACGACAAAACTTGAAAGACAAAATGCCACATGAGATTCCACCAGAACGTGATCAAAGCCACTCCCCTTCCCCAATTACTATGAAAATGGAAGAATGAGGTAAATAAAACAAAAACTGCGCCCCTATAGTACCAACATTTTCACACCACAGCGAAAGCAATCGAAAAGTCAAAAATAAATTTTATATAACGTTTCAAAATATTTTTAAATTATTGATGTTTTTAAAACTAGTTATTTTTGCCCACTTTGTACATCCAGAATTATGCAATGGAAGCTATGCAAAAATATCATATCTACTCTTTCAGATATTTTACCTGTTTGTGACGTGACTTGTTCAAAAACTAGCTTCAGTTACCATTAATTGTACAAAGAATAATATATGAAACTACGAATACTGCTATCGCTATATAATTTCTCATTTCCCGCTTTTTACTCTCATCCATTTCGATTATCAGCTTATTATTTAATTGCTCTAATTCTGAACATCTTAGCTCGTAGCGTTGTTTCTAAAAATAATACATTTTGTTAAAGGAACTTGTTGATTTCCCAACTAACCATAAGACGTAGGTTTGACGTAATTAAACGATCACGAGCATCTTCATCTTCTGGCATCTCTTCTATTTTTTGTAAAAGATCTTCTACTAGAAAATTTTTGACTACTCGTTTCATTGAGCATCCTTCTCTGCATAATGGACATAGAAACAACTGAAAAAGAAAATATGTATGTATATACATCGCTCTCTATTAGATAGTACCAATTTTATAAAACTTGACTTGTACTTCACGGGCATAAGAACTATTTTGCTATGGATTATTTAAAACCCAATGTGTCGAAAGTAACCCACTATTTCATGATTATGTGTAGTGACAAGATGTTCGCTTTGACAAATGCTACGCACACACGGTATGCAGAAAGTATGCCCACATGGTAATATGTAAGGAACAGATGAGTACACATTATAACAAACAGGACAACAAAGCACAGAAGAGTCAATGACGACGTTATCTGCTCCTTCAATATGTGAAACAGGATGCTAAAATAAAATAATACCAACACATTGTACATTGCAAATCTCGAGGTATATTACAGTACCTAGATAGTGCCTACTTACTACTGAAAAGGTTTACAAAAATTAAAAATGCTTAAAAGTTAACTCTGGTAAATCAACATGTATCACATATCTAACCTTATTTTTTGATTTATAACCAGCCAATTTTCCAAAAACATGACGTAGAAATCCAGCCATACCAATGTAATTATGAAACAACTCAAACAACCGCAATGTTTTAAAACGATCCTAAATATAATTAATAAATCGATCGTGTCACCAAACATATTACTTGGATTCATAGAAAACAGAAAAAACAGTTTCATTATTCAAGGATATATCTAAAATCGCACCCCCTATAAAATAAATAAGCACGAATCAAGCAGATTCATAGAGAATTCTAATCATAATTCGTATAGTGAATACCCATAATAAACCTTCCGTTCAATGAGCATCAAAGTTGCTACGGTGTCACAAATAATACGCAGCGCTGTTGTTTTTCAGCAACTCAAAATGGATTTCTAGTTTTGGTAGTTTTCTATGCACTCTTTTAATTTGTAGTGTTATTTCCTACCCTAAATAGTGTAAGATATATTTGTTATATGAACAAATATTGGATAATAATAATAAGTATTTTTCAGATAAAATGCTTATTCTTTTTATGCGGAAAATAGGTTTCCATTATTTTTAATTTCTTGAATCCTACTATTCTAATTATAATAAATTCTTCAATAAGTAGCGACTTTTACTTTATAATTACGTCTTATTTTATGTACATATTTGTTCGAAATATATTAGTTCTTGACTTTAATATAACTTCGAATTTGTAGATTTGGAAAGTTAATACAAATCTCAGAATAATACTGTTCTTGCGTTCTGCTTATTTATCAAAGTTAACAATATTCTGTAGTCGCAGTTTTTCAAGTTCTATTATGAATTCGGGAACCTTAGGTGATCCAAAAGAAGTATATGAAAAGGTTAGCATAGTTTTATTATTATTCTGGTATTTCTTTTTCTTTTTATTACTTTGAGATGTATATTTAGGCTGAGGAGTATTGGTCACAAGCTAGCAAAGATATAGATGGTATGTTAGGTGGATTCGCTCATCTGCATAAGCCAGATATAATGTTGTCTAAATCATTTCTAACTTCGTTAAAAAATAAGGTGTTTTTGAGTCAACTTTCCTTTTCTCCATCTATAATACTCTTATATTCCGAATTACCTTTTTTGAAATGAATTATTTACATGATGTACAATAATTTTTCAGAAATTTCTGCAAAATAACAATTATGCATTAGATTGTGGAGCAGGTATAGGGCGTGTTACTAAGCACCTTTTATTACCACTATTCATGAAAGTGGATATGGAAGATGTTGTCGAAGAGCTTATACTGAAGAGCGATGAATATGTCGGTATGTTGTTTTATAATTATGCTGCTAAAGTGTATACTCTACCTAAACTATGTGATTCTCTTTATGACTTGCATCTAGGTTTTGTATCTTATCATAAATATTAGAATGGTTAAAATTTTTAATTGCGGATACTGTGGTCTTGGTCTTGAAGCTCCCACTGGAAGTATTGAATACGAATCATTTAGGTAAATGACTAATATTTAGGAATAAGCCCACGAATTGGAGAGAAATTTGTTGAGGGTCTACAGACGTTTACTCCACCTGAAGCGAGATATGATTTAATATGGGTTCAGTGGGTCTCAGGACATTTAACTGATCTTGATTTTATTAAATTCTTCCAAAGATGTAAGGTATGTTTTATATTTTATTCTCTTGTAGCATTTTTGAATTATAAATTTGCTAACCGTAACAATATATCAATAACGAATTTTAAAACCACTAAATGCATTGTACTGGTGTCAGTACTTCTCTCACTTTATTTTTGACTCATTTAAATTCTATATAATATGTTAATGTAGTTTATATATTAAACAGTTTGCTCATTAATAAATGTTTTTTGGTCCATTACTCAATTAGATGTACATATGATAAACATTCATGCACTTAGAGCATTGCCCTCTCTTATCCTCATTTAGGCTATATGTTATATTTCATTATTTACTCATATTTCTTAAAATTTATTCAAAGATCTAGAAATAGAAGTAAAATACTTTTTTTAAACAAAAATTAAAGACGGCTATTGATTCTTTTAACATGGAAATTGAGAAATACCCTATATTTAAAAATAACAATTGTTTTCCTTATTATGCTGTTTAAATCCAGATAGTTTGAGGTAAAAAGTAAGCTATTAAGTTTGAGTAGGAAAGTCTTTCATGTATGTTTACATCGTTTAAAGTGTTTTCAAAGAAATTTTGTTTACAGAAAGGACTACGTGATGGTGGTTGTATAGTATTAAAAGATAATCTTTCTTCATGTGGAACATCTGAATTTGATAGTGAGGACAATAGCTGGACTCGACCAGAGTCTCTTATTTTGGATCTAATCGAGGAAGCGGGTCTTCGTTTAGTTGCAAAGAATCTTCAAACAGGATTTCCAAAGGGAATGTACAAAGTCAAAATGTTTGCCTTTAAACCCAAAATTGATTAGGACATTTTGTCTGTTTAAATTTTGTGTTGTTTTTTGATTATCTAATGTTTATAACATCACGGGTGTCGTTTTCTGCTATTGCCTTGATTTAACTCGTTTTCATAAAATGCATATCCAGAATTTTTATTGTGTCAGATTTAATTGTATGCATCTAATATCTACCGGTAATTTGTATGTTTTAAACATGTTAGAATCATTTACTTATAGTATGATTTCGGCGCTTCGTCGCAAACTTGGTGGAGAAAAAGAAAGTGCTCATCTAGATCATAATATGCCCTCTGGCGTCCGCAGAGTTGATCAACAATTGCAAAAAAAATATGCCAGAGGAGTACAGTATAATAGTCAGTTTCAATTAATTAGAGATTAAATTTTGTTGCAATATACGTAGTATTTAATATAATGGCATACTACAATAAGTAAATTTACAGTGAAAGTGGTTATTCGTGGTGATCGAAACGTAGGGAAATCATGTCTATTGAAGAGATTGCAAGGAATGCCTTTTGAAGAGGAATATATTCCTACTGAAGAAATCCAAGTAAAACATTTTAATGGAATTTCAAATTTAGTCCTACTGTGTATTACGATAGGATAAGAATTTGCAAAATTTTTGCAACTACACGGAATCATAGTTTATTTCAAGTAATTAACTACTTGATATTTTTTGTTATAGTTTGTGTTTTTGTTTATTTATCTACGGTATATGTGTTATCTAAATAGACTTATCTTTTCATGTCGCTAATATTCACTGGAACTACAAAGCAACCGATGACGTGGTCAAAGTAGATGTGTGGGATATAGTAGACCTTTCAACGAAGAAACGTGTTAAAAATGAGAGGCTTAAACTAACAAATGTTGGAGGAAATCCTTTGAATGAAGTAGATAATCTTTTTAGCACCCTTTTTAAAACAAGATTACTTAATTTTGAGCTTTTAAAGACTTTAGGTCGTAATAATTTTCAGCAGTGGGAAGAAGCAGTATGTGACGCGCGTTTCGTAAATGTCTATAAGGATGCTCATGGAGTCATTCTAATGTTTGACATAACGAAGTCATGGACATGGGAATACGTACAAAAAGAGATTGAAGTTATTCCAAATCACGTACCAGTGAGTGATTTTACAGGCCAGAATTCGTTTCGCATTCTGTCGCGAGCTTGTATTGCTATGTAGGTTGGGAGATTATTACAGAGAAAAATTCACTAAAGTACACTCTGAGTTATGGTCCTGGATGGAAGCATGGACAGGCTAGGATTATCTCAGGTTCTCATTCTCGCAAATCGTCGGGACATGGGACACCATCGCCAAGTTACTGATGAACAATGTGCTTGTTTTGTGGAATTATTCAATAGGTATGTCCAAGTTTTCGTATTGAATAATTTAGTAAATGACATAGTTGATAATTATACGGTAAGCATTCATTCTCATATTTTGCTGTATGGATTTTTTGAGTTTATTTTTGATCTCATGCTCTTTTTTATTTTTTATTTTTACTGAACTGCACTATTGCTTTTATATCACAAACGGAAACAGGTTCTTGATTGGTTTGGACTGTTATATGTTGCGATTGTGTTGTCAACTTAAGAGCAAGACGTTTTTTTTTACTACTACACATACGTAGGATAGTTTTATGATTTTGCCAGTAGGGTTAACCGAAATGAAAATCTCCTATTTGAGCTATATATGTTACATTGTGTGATTTATAATTGTTTTCAACTTTCGTAGATAACAGTATCTGATTGATAGTGCTGTAAGGTCCTGTGTTTTGCATTGATTGAGATAGCGGACTGTGGCGAGGCTTTATGTGAGCCTAGTTTTGTTATTTATTCTTCTTTGTTTATTACAATAGCAAAAATTTCTAGGTTTTTAAAATTAAGTTAGGGTATCCTGTTACATTAACGCAGAATTTAATAGTATGATTTGTACTAGTATTGATGGAATCAAATAAGAAATGGCATATATGGAAGCATTAGAGAAGTAGTTCAAAATGCACCTCCGAATTAGTTATTGTAAAAAGAATTCACAAAATATAAAGATGGCATATTGTAAAACCAGACGAATGAACTAGATCAAATAATTTATGTGTAAAAAAAATTGCTAGTGAGGTAACCGAGAAGCAAAGTGTAAATTTTGATATTTGAAATGATTTAGAATTTCTGATGCTTTGTTTAGAAATTTTATCAAAATTCTATGTTCTCATCTGAGCAATCTTAAATTTTCATTTTGAAAAGCAGTCTGTTAAAATGTGAGATTCACAAAAATATTCTATTTTATTTAATTGAAATCTAATGCAAGTAATAGCTGTGTTTACCAGTAATAAACTAAACCTAAACGTCATTATTTTATCTAAGTATAGTGTATTATATTCATTGATGTTTTTTGTGGTGTGAGTTTTGGGGATTCCAGATGAGTTTACCGGTGAATCCTTGGTCCAGTCTTCATAGTGGTATCAATGTGCCATATCTCACATTAGCACGTCATATGTCGGCTATTGTATTTTATTTAGCAGCTTTTGTACAGTGGCCTGGTCTGTTTTTATATTAATGAATTAATATGACACATTTTTATTCAAAATATACGTTCTTGAATACCAGAATATTTTCCTACATAGATTTCCTCAGTACAATGTAATTTAGGGCATGTTGTATCTGAATGGGCTGGAGAGGATAGAGTTTTTGTATATAATCTCACCTCTCTGATGTTTACACTGGCTCTTTGGTGTGCATGTCTTTTCCATTATTTGGTTTCAGCGGGAAGAGTTGAGGTTTGCAGCATTGTCGTATATTTAAATACATTTGTTTTATTTTTAGATGGAATATGTGTTCATTTAGGTTGATTGGTCAAATGGAAAGGTTCGTGCTAAGGGTTGGATCGTTAAAACATCTCGGCGTGCACACAGAGTTCTTCTTAGCATATCTCTTGTAATTTCAGCAATGACGATAGTTCAATCAATTACCACCGCTATGGTTATAACCCATTTCTACATAGGTGAAGATGAGCCTAACGCAAAAGAACATACAATTCTTATCCTTCTTAAATTTGATCAAACCCTAGCTTTCTTCATGTTTGTTTACGTTCTTGGTCGACTTGTTTTCGAGCCAGTGGGCATTCGAAAGCCTCGACAATCTAGAAGTTTCCCGCGCATCGAAAACAGAAATGAGACAGTAACATTTAATCCTGAGCCTTCTTCTGTTGTAAAGGTTGAAATACCTGAATCGTGCGAAGAATGTAGTATTTGTGTAGAGAGATGGGCAAATCGCCAACTCCAGTGCGGTCATACTATTTGCTGCTGTTGTTTAGCAGAGATATGGAAAACTGGAGGCTATTCGATCCCTCTTTGCCCGTTCTGCAGAATGGAAGCTACTTCAATTAGATTGATAAAACTTATTGACGGTGGATTTGTCAGTGTGGCTGACTGTTGTGGGGGGACAGTCTCCGTACCTGAAATAACTGGTTAAAACTTCTTCTTTTTTTAAATGTAGTGTATCCCGCGGGTACTTGTCATTATCGTGCATTTCGTAACTATTCGTATTATATACTGATTTCACTTGTAAAATTATTTCACGAATAAATAATTTATCCAAGTATGTTGTGTATAGCATTATATTGGATATTTAATATATAAATATGCCTTATATAATTACTTCTTGAATAAGAGAAATAGTTTGCCACCTCCAAAAACTTCATCTAGAAAGATTATCTACTTACAGTTCACATCCTAGTCCTGATGGCTCTCCACGTGTCAGATGGGCCAATTCGTCAATGAGAAATGCTTTTGGTCTTCGTTTAATCCATCTCTTCTTCAATATTCCTTTTTTATGTCTGCAGGTAAGCATTTATATCATCGAAGTGGTTTTAAGACTAATTAATTCTTAATTTTAGCGTGAAACCTTGAAACGTCAATTAGAAACTAACAAAGCTGAAATTTTGTCTAGTTATGCCGAACTAGATTGCTATCAGGAAAATCCTGAATCGGCGTATGATACGTAAGTAATTTAAGTATAATTCGAATATTGTTGGTTTAGAAAAGTATGCAGTTTAGGTTTATGGAAGCAGTGACGCAACGACGTCGACAGGTGGCTGAGACTATGGGAGCGAAATCATCGAGCACGGATATCGCAGAGGGTCATGGAACAGGAAGAATGCCGATAGGGGGAGGACAGCTTATACCAGGACAACAAATATCTCCTATGATGTGATATTTATTTGCACTTTTATGTAAGTGAGATTATGTGGATGTATGGATATATAAGTTCCTTCAGAAATAATCCATCTGCAACTCTTGTTATGTCTAATCCTTACTCTAATTCGCTTCCTCTTAGTCATCCACCTGGTGAGTTTAGAATTTGTAACTGTTAAATGACTGATTTGGAAAGTAAATATATTACTAATTAAAAATATTTAAGATAGTCCTAAATTATAATATTTCCGAACCGGACTTCATGACATCGAATAATAAACTTTCATTGGAATTCGTTTCTGATGGAGAGGCGATTGACCAATTTTTAGCTGATGAGGAGCGAATAGATGAAAACCGTAGACCAAACAAGCTAAAACTCTCTGCGGAGATGATAGTAGCAAGTGATGAGTAAGTAGTAAAGACTTGATTGTGACTTTTTTACATTTTAAATCAGCATTACTTTCTGATAGTGAAAATTTCAGTGAATCATGCAATGTTATGGTGAAAACTTTCGAAGAGGATTTCAATTCCGACAATGAATTGACGGAAAAAATGGCTAAATTAACTCACGAAAAAAGCAAATACAATGATTTAAAAATAAATAACCAGATAGCTTTTATGAAGAGTGGAGGAAATAATAAAAAAGAAAGTGCTGTGGTCATTCCAGAAGTGGTAACACCAACTGGTATGTTTGTTTTTCAAGCAGCCAACTTTATTCCATGTTGTTTCAAATCTACTGTTTATTCGTACTGATTTATTCAGTATTGACTATAGTATATTTGTTAGTTTTCTTACAGCTTACAAAGTAAAAATAGAAGAGAATGTAATCGATTCATCTGAAGATAATTATGATTCACCAGAAAAGGAAGAGTCAGATGGGCCAATCGGGTTTATCGCTACACCTTGGCAAAATGTTCCATTTTCGGTATGATATAATTCTGATATTATATAGTCTCTGCAATCTTTAATTATATATGTATCCTTTGAACTGTAGGCGAATTCTACCCCAACACATCATTCCACTGATATTGTGCCAACTACTACCTTGGCATTTTCTACTGCAGATCTAGATGCTTGGCTAGCTGAAGATGAACCCGAACCGACTGACAAGGTGTTTTTTCATCGTTATTAATTATACCATATTACTTAATTGTCATTGTTCCATGATAAGTCAAAATAAAAGCTTTTTTTATTAGACTGTTTGCAGAGCTATAAACAGCTAGATATCTCATCAGATGAGGATATCGGGGTGAAATTACCACCACATGAACTAAAACCATTCTGTGCTATAGTATTATCAGATGTTAAGCTAGTGGAGGTTTGATCAAATATGCCTTTAATTTTAAGTATATTTGACTTACTAAATTTTGCTTAAGGAAGGACAACAAAAAAAAGTAAGGAAAACGGAAGGGGAAAGAGACAAGAAAAAGAAGGCTAAGGATTCTACAGGATTTCGGGATGATAAAAACAAAAAAAAGAAAAAGTCTAGGCCAAAGGATACATCTAAGTCACCGAGATCTACTAATAAATCAAGTCATAATGCGCTTGAAAAGTTTTTAGACAAAGATGTGGAGATAGATAGCTATGATCCATTATAAATGATAGTTGCTATAAATACTTGTTATACTTTCATCACTTTTATTTTTTATATTTATAACTTGCGTGTGGTAATGCTGTATTTTACTGATGTTCGTTAATTGTCACTATTAATTCTTCGATTATTTAACCTTTGGTTTGTACTATTTTTATATTAAGTCAGCAAGCGTGTTAAAATTAATATGTAGTGATAAAGGTTGAAAATTATTTTCTAGATACATTAATGCGGAACAATCCATATTTACTTGGTTTAAGTAATTTCATGTTAATTAGTTTGCATTATCAGATCTCAGAATGGCAGATGTATGGAAATCTCAGGGGAGGAAATTCTGTGAAATTTGTAAGGTTTGTCGATAACGTGGTATATTATGAGTATTGTTAGACTAAGTTTTACATGTAGGTATGGTTCGGGGATAACCGAGCATCCATTGAACACCATGAAAGAGGAAAAAAGCACAAAGATGCACTCGCTATGAAACTACGTGAGCTTGGAAAGAAAAGCAGAGAGAAAGAAAAGATGGTAAGCCATTTTAATGCATAATCAGCACAGTTGTTTGGTTTTTACAAGGGCTCTATTTTACTAAATATAGAGTACTTCATTATATATAGGCAGCCAAAATGTCTTCCGCACTTGCTGCAATGGAACATGCGGCATTGAAATCAATGAAAGAAAACGGAGAGAGTTTAGAACATGGACCGGCTTTACCTGGTATAAAACAGGGATATAAATATGTGATATACTTTATTATATTTCATATATTTAGCATCAGGAGTGGATGGACATTTTTCAGCTTCAAAAATTTTTGATCCGAAGAAGTTTACTGATATTAATTCTATGGCTAGAGAAATGGCCAAGCGTAAGCAAGATGCTTTAAATAAGGTTATTCTTCTGATTTCCTATGCAATTTGTACTATATAGATAATATTACATTATCTAGACATTTCAGACTGTACCAAGCATGTCAAAAAGGGACGCAAAGTATGAACCGGTTGCAAAAATAGCCAAAAATGGAAATAATGATACAAAAAGTCTATTGAACATTGAATCGAGTTATTTTAATGGTCGGTGGATTTATTTTACTCTATAAGCATTACTTTTATATCAGATTTTATCATTTGAAATCAGATTATGTTGTTGAAAAAGAAAAAGAAGAGACTTCCTCCGAGATTGTTTGGGTAGAGGCATCATGTGACGATAACAGCGGGAGAAAATACTACTGGAATATATATACCGGAGGTTTGTTTCTGCCATTCTTCTTATTTAAGATTAAATAATAAATCTACGATTTTTTTAAAAAGATTTTAGAGTCTATGTGGAATCCACCACCTTCATTTTATACCGCTTGTGAATATCAAATCCGACTTGCTGCAGAAGATGCTTGTGCCCAAAATGCATCACTTTTTAGTGGGGAATCTTCAACAAATGTTCAGGTCAAGCAAGAACCAGATAGGGAAAGTAAGACAGCTACTAAAACTTTAAAGAAGTAATTTAATATAAGTAGGCGAAGTGTGATTATCACAAAAGACTGGGATAATTTTATTGGATTATGGATTTGTAATTTATTTAGTAGATTACTGCTTTTATCCAAATTCGAGAATTTCACTTTTGTTTGTTTGCATGAATTGATTTTTATAGAAACCATTATGCATTTAAATCAAGAAGAATATTATCAAGGAAATACTTATACCACAGTACCTGAATATATACATCTTCCTTGTGAGATACCGTTGCCAAGAGAATATTCAGGCATAGGTATACACAATTGGTTCCAAGCTATATTAGTTTCGTTTTATATTCTTTTTTTAATACCACTAATTGTTCCTCATGTTAAGGCTCTGAAAAAGTTCCAGTTGTTAAAAATGAACTATTGGAGCAGAATATCTCAGTGCCGCCCGATGAACCTGCTCTTGTAGGTTTTTATTTAGTTGTTATTTATTGGGTTCATAA
>JAJAVP010000008.1:319706-449835 GCA_020740425.3 Heterorhabditis indica
ACCTGCTCTTGTAGGTTTTTATTTAGTTGTTATTTATTGGGTTCATAATTTTGTGTCATTTCAATATACATCTCTTTCAGAGAGATCAATTTTGTGAGTACTCTGAAAACAAAGAGGAAAGAGATACTGGAGACATTAAAGAGCACAAGCCATCAGCAGGTCCACTAGGTGAATGGATAAGAGTTAAAAAAGAGGAAAGGTGAGGCTAGCATTTGTTTGTATGTTGGATAGGATACCCATAATTATGTATCTGTCAGTACCATAGCAAAAGAATGCTGTTCTTGTATAATCGTAGTTTCCATTACTTTTTCAACCATACTACTACGTCTGTTAAGTTGTATGCTGTTTGATCTTGTTTTCGTGCACTAAACTGTATTTCACTGTTTGTCGTGTATGTGCAGGGGACGGATAATTTCCAGCAAGAATTCGTCAACAACTTGTAAATGAATGTGCATCAATGACTTAGAAATTGCGTCTCTATATTTATCATAAATAATCTCTAAGTTTTTATAATTGAGTAGAGCAACTATACATTTTAAGTATAATGATGTGCTAAGTTATTCTGACAATAGATTTCAGAAAAGAACCAGTTTTTTCACCAATAACAGCAAAATTTCGCGAACATGAAGCACGTATGAAAAAAGAATTAGAGAAGAAAGCAAAATTAGAACCGAAGGTTAATTTCGAGGAGAAGACAACTGTTACAATGACCAAGAAGGTAACTTTTCTTCTCGAGTAGTCATAGATTATTATAGTGATCGAAAAGTTTTATTTTATTCTGTTGTAGGTAAAGGGGCCGATTGAATTCAAGAAGAAATCTGTAGCTAAGAATATCCGGAAAAGAGACTCTTGAGGGGTTTTAGTTTTGTTCCTAATGCTATTGTTATCTCGACTTTATAGTAACCCTCATGTTTTGGAGTATACTATTATTATTAGTTATGACTACGAGTAAATTTGTTTGTATCCAGTTTCTATATGATTCAGTGGTGTAATTTCTGTGATGATTGCATATTTCCTTCGAAATCATTTAATAGTTCCAAACTTGTTCAGTAAGACAATATGAATTACTTCTTTTACTAATCAAGCAGGGCATTACTACTTTTACCGTTGGCCTAAAAGATAATAGATAGTTGTGAGGAGGTGAAAAATTTTACGTGGTACAGAACTGTAAATCAAATATTGATATTTACGGAGAAGGTTTCAATTTCAACTAACCCACTGTTGACGTCGTATAACAATACATTGAACAAATAAGAAAAGAAAGCCCGTGCAAAACAGATTGGAAATAAATGGTGGGTACTAGTGTGTCAAATATCCGGTAGTAAGCAATCAAATTGTAATTTGTAAAAACCAGTGGAGTGTACGTACGCTTACGATAATTAGCTCATTAATTTCCGTAGATTTTTTGACCGCGTAGAATAGGAATAACTCCGATATTGGTGTGAAGTTGGGTTCATAGTGGCTGTTAACAGTTGTTTTGCATGTACAGATTTACTGCGGCTTCCGTTTATATTCCGTAAAGTGCGATTTTTGTGTCTGTAAATCCATAAAATTAATTTTCCCATAGCATCAACACCACTTTTTGTCATTGGTAACTCAATCAGTGAGATTCACACGAGTGAAAATACAGAAGCATAAATAGTAGGGCATTTCTAAAAATATAATTTATTCTAGAAATCAAAATTGTATTTATATGTGTGTTTATATGTCACAGTGTTCGTACACAGTGAATTCTATAGTTAAATAAAAGTTAAAGAGATTTTTTTTCAAACTTAAAGAATTTTATGTCATAGTTTTCAAAAAGGCAGACAGACGTAGCAACTTTTGATTGACACGTCTAAAATGATTAATAGGTCTCAACTATCCAAATTAGTGTTTCATTCTAATGGGGATTCTTTTTTTTCCCTTTTATCACCCAAAGTTTGTCGACTAAGTTCTTCATTTTTACAGTACTCCAGTGTTCTTCTGTAGATTTTTGATACTGTTTCACGAAAGTTGCTGGATCTTGTTCTCTGTGATCTATCAGATAGCGCATCGTCTGCCCTTGCTTTTTGGGTAATGTTTCGAAATACTTGCTTCTTGTAACCAGATATTTTAAAATAATTGTTTGAATAATATTAACATTGAACCAATGAGCTCATCACATGATTATATACGCCTAATACCACCTACTTATATCGGAAAATCATAGTGTTCATAACGTGTACCCCCTATATTTCCATATTTTTGCCTTTTTCATACGATCGCTCTGTTAATATCCGACATTAAATTGAACGACTTTATTTACTCGCTCGTACAAAGGACGATAAATCATGAATCGATGCAATACCTCAATTACCAGCGGTGCTAACCTGCTGAGACAGTGAGTTTCCGAAATCATTTATACAGTACCAAGAAATTTGGACATATAAAGTGAGAACTTCTACATTCATATCACATGCTTGCTAAGGAGGTCTTCTTAAGTATGTACTTGTTGAATCTGTTACTTCACCTTCCCAAATTATGACCTCAACATCTAGGTGTCTTTGACTATAATAAACTATAAATATACAAGGGAATTCTCGGTAGTGATACCAACACTTCTAAACTATGTAACCAAGCCCGTTGTTATATCATGATACCGTCGTGCAAACAAAATAACGACATCTCGAATTATAAGCAATCAATCGCCTATATTTTGCTTTATATAGAAGAACATCAATATAATTAGCACATACATATGTCTTCGTCAATTGGCAGAAATCGAACACATAGTGAAGTTGATTGATATGGATGTCAAGTGAAACACTCAACAAGACTCGTCTATGCGAAATAGAAACCAAGCAGAATCTGATATCTGCTGTTTAGCTGATTGGTTGACCTCGTAGTACACGTGCTGTCATGTTTACATGAAACGTAGCGCAAAATGTCTCATGCGACCTTGAATCATGAAGTACGCAAGTCACGTGAGATTGCGAGACAATTAGAATAGTCTGCCCTCGATAAAACCTTACGGGAGTGTATGGTTTTGTCTGGTGTCACTGTACTCTAAACACGATCATATGGCTACTTCTGATTGTAAAATAGAATGAATCCCGCTTGATAAGCTTCAACTAGCACTTTAGTCTAATCCTTTATTAATGATGCTGTTGATCAAAAATAGCTAAATCACTAGCTGCACATCTCTGGATTCTTGTTTGTTGCTAACAAATGTCTTTAATCGAGTTCTGGAACAGATACGTGCAATCAAGGTGAATTTAGAGTATGTACTTTAGGAGTCACAGATAACGAATATTATTTATAGGCACTTCCCCAATCTACCATATTTTACGTCTTCTTTATACTTTCACTTTCATTCAAACTATAGTGTGTTTCACTTTTTAGCTAGATTTTTAGTTATCACCAGTAATCGTATTTTTCTGGCTTGTGATTAGTAAATCCATAAGTTTTTTACTACTCCCCTTCAATGATTGATTAATAGTATTGAATTTTATACATCAGGAAAACGTCTTGTGATTCCTTTTTTTATTTATAAACGGCATCTCCGAACACTATTTCATGCCATCTTTTGTAAAGCCGTCAGTGCCGTAGATGAACGATCCTTTAAGATAGTTTTATTGTTGAAAAGTCTTGTGCAGCACTGTGACGACTCAGTTTGAAGCTCTTCACGATGGATACTGTCAATATTGTCAGTGATATTAGCACTTCAAGTTGAGAGCGCCCTGTCGAATGTTTTGGACAATAACAAGAACAGAAATTGAAAAATGGGGCGTGACAGGGCTGCCCTATCAATCTCCAAATCTCTTCAATAGCACCCTCTTTACTGTGTACTTTTTCTTTTGGTTTATTTAATTCTTTGTTATCTATCTGTTCTCTTACTATCTTTTATTTATCATCCCCTGGAGATAACTTCAAGGAGCCATTTTTCACAATAGCTGCAGTCACTAGGTGAAAACCACTTATTTTCTTGAGAATTTAATCCTATTCACTAAGACTTCATATTCTGTGCTTTTTCTACATCCTAAAATTAGTACTCATCGACATATGGCTGTATATTTTAAAGTAATAACTTATTTTAAATATTTTACATGGTAAATTCAAGTTCTCTATGTTATCAAGCAAATATCATGTGCAAACATAACATTAGCGTTATTTCATAGCCAAACCATTCGCAGCAGGGGTCTAAACATATCTCAAAGAGTTTGTCTTTTGTTCGTCCCGACGTCCTTGGAGTAGTGGGAAATGTACTGATAGACGGGTCACATGACTCGCATTCAAATAAAAATCTCTTATCACGCATACTACCGGGTTGTTTCCACCCCCATACCATTATTTTTACTTTCATTAGGACCTAAATGATTTTTGCAGCGTAATTCGTAGCGCCATAGAATAAGTAGAGTCATTTAGGTACAATTCACTAATCTCTTGATACCACAATCAAACAATATTGATTCTTCTTATAACATTTTTATCATCACAATCTTTTAAAGTAACTAAGTAAATAGGACTTCGTGATTTCTGATATTACTCTCTATGAACATCAACTTTATAACTCCGTAAATTCATTTCTTGCTCCTTCCACTCTTGTTTTCCTCATCTACATCCCTTCGACAACCGCAGTATCTCAGTTATTTCCAGTTGAATAGTACAAAACAATCTACTACTCAATTTTCTTTTCTTTCTCTCTGTGACAGAACCATCTATTCTTAAGTTCATTCCTATATTCATTAATTCTCCTCTCAGGCGGCTGTTATTGGCACCAAGCCAGTAAGTCAACCACTGACCACATGACCTCAATCACAAAATTGCGTACTAGCGGGAAACTAGTTGGTATTTGTAAACTAAGAGTTTAACACTGATCAAATTACTTTGAGTTTAAAATAAAGAAAAGAAAGGTGGAAACACCTAACTTCTAACGCGAAGAAATTGAAAAGTAATGTCGTGTTTGCTACTAGTAAAATACAAGTGGTGGTACAACGAAGTATTATTTGTCCTCGTATGAAACAAACATTAGAATTAGTAGAGGAAACTAATTTATATAAGATTCGCGATCGTCAATAGAGTATTATACTATCCAGTTACCTAAATAGTGCATATTATTATTTCGGTTGGATTGAAAGCTTAATTATTGAAAACTTGGCAATTAAAAAGGACATAGCTATTAAAATAATTCTTTGAAAACCATAATTAAACCTCCTAGTATCATTCTAGAAGCATTATCCAAGTTGAAGAGGACGCTATTAATTGAGCTAATATTTTTTAAAATAATACAAAAAGTTCTGTGTGAGACAGAATACGCATAATGAAGCTATTATTCAAATACTTCTAGTATTATGTAAGAACCAAACCAGTCGTGTTATCACATCAGCCTGCATAACTTATTCATCTACCTGCTACCCCACTTTCGTATATCCAGTTCGCATAATATATAGGGAATATAAAGGAAAACCATTTCTCTCTAGATGCTTCTAGCTACTCCTTTTAAGAAAAATATAATAACGCATGAAATTATTCGATTAACAATTGACTTGTTGGAATATTCAACTGTCGAGAGAAAATCATTTTCTATGTCTCTCTACTATGCAATCAATCATAAGTAATCCCAGGAATTTTCTAGGAACTCTGTGACTATCCGATAAAGGATTTGTATATTCTTTCTCTTACACATTAGATATTTCTTGGAGGCAAGCACTTATAAATTTTCCACGAGGAATTTAACATCTGCGTCAATGAATGAGAACCACGCAACAATATTGATGCTCAACACCTAATTACCCAATTCTGACTTTGAAATTAAAACATATTTCAATTTATGACTTATGCTTTGGTGTTGTTTGCTTTTCTCGAACTTGAGACTACAATGGGATGTAGAACTTGTTTATTTTTAAGGGTCTATTTCATTCAGCTCATAACTCGTTCTCCGTTCAATGTTGTTCTCAACACGTCAATATAAGATCGGCGTGCAAAATGTGAGCACCTCCCAGACAACTTCGGTAATTGTTTTGGGACAACATTTATATGTGGTTTTCATAGATGGGGTCCATCAGCCGTCAGTTTTATGACGTCGTAAATGGAGTAAGTATGGACTTGCACTAATTGTGTCCTTTAATTTTGCTTACCGTAGGCTATTTTATATTCTTGACATTTAATATACCTACAATATATATGTAAGTAGTCAAAAAAAGTAGAGATAAATGTATATTAGCATTTAGTTCGATGCTCACCTATCTCCAGACATACTATCCTTATATTATGGTATGACTATTCCTGATAAGGAGTGTTGACTTTTCCTTTTCTTCGTTCGCACCAGCAAATCACAGGGACTGTTTACGCTTTTCTTCCGTGTTGATAGCGTTTTTCTTCTTCCACTACGATGAATCCTCTCCTTCATGTACCCAGTGAGAGTTCCCACATGTCGTCGCGTGTGGTCTAGGTGATGGATTATAGTTACACAAATTTTTTTAAGATGATTGATGGCCAAAACTTAGTAGGCGTACACTGAAATAATCACGAATACTTGCAATGTGGCAAACACAAGAATAATTTTATGAAGAATTCATCTAGTTGTTAATAATATTCTGAAAATTTAAATGTATTTCGCTGTGTACGTCGTTGAGTAGTAAACGACCTTGTCCAAGTAGTACCTGACATTTGTTAGAAACAATCTTGGGTGTTTGCGAGAGACATTCAGCATTGTTGACTTTTGGCGCAGTTCGTCTTACTAAGGAGGATCGGAGGTCACAGATTGAGTAACTGATTCGAACAAGCAGTCATAGTATTGATATTAATTTTTACCGTATGGTATTTTTTTAATCTTTCCATGCGGGGTGTCTTAACAGGACAAATAATTAATTCGTGCATAACCTTAAAGGGTAGATTTCAAGTACAATTATTTGGGCTAGGCGACCAGGAAAAACAAGTTTCAGTCATACGGTTTCATTACTGGTTAAAGGCCTATTAGAAACGATCGTAAATGGAGCTTAAATAATCCAGATTGCCATTACAGTAGTTGTTATTTTGTTATGCATTGGTTATTGACATAAATATAGGTATAAAAATTAGCGGATATTTTTTCTTTTGACTATTTTTACTTTAGTTTGCAACCAAAGCTTTCCTCTATATGGCGAAACATTAAAAATGTCAACATTGATTACATCGTCAAACAGATTCGAAGTAAAGATAAGCCTGCGGAATCAGTTCTCAAATAGCAAATCTGCTCCACTTATTATTTCGTAAGCCGAGTGAGTTAACCAATAGACCAGCAAACAGTACCTGTTTTCTCATTTCCCCAATGCTTCTAATCTACAATTTAGTGTTATTTTCATTCAAATCATATTATTTTTTTTATAGGAATTGATCATTATTGTAGAGATTTTAGGGGACAAATTTGTTCTCTCTGCACATATATGTCATTATACGTTAGATACTTTCACATTTTGCCTTAAATTAAGCAATATATACTTTATGCATGACTTCTCATTACTCGACATATTTGTTTTATTACTGAGTAGAGCCCAGCTGTTCCATCAACAATATTTCATCAACCGCTAGTTGGATACTTCTTTATTAGGATGATTTGTCACCGTATTTCATCAGACCGTCATATCGTTGGTTCGCTTTCAATTTTGTGTCCTGATGCTTTGGGCTTACATCAATGGGAATGACCCACGACTCGTGAGTCTGCCTATTGTCTTCTAGAACTCTCGGTCTTCGATCCTACCATGTTTTGTTTTCGTTTTTCACTAATGTGTGCGTACAATTTGTGTATCTTATTGCTACATGAGATATTTTTCTTCGTTTTGCATTTTCAACTCTCAATTTTGTTTTCCTCCCTCACCTTTAAAATGGTACAAGTCTGATACACAGCGTTTATACCTCCATTCACATGATACGCCGGCAACATAATGCAGTCTGTAATTCAATCCTTCCGTGTATTCCAGGAATAGAAAGTGGCTCCGATTGACCGTTTTCGTTGAAAATATTTTGTATGGGACGATAACAATGAAATATTTGTGCCTAGAATATGTAAATGACACAAAGCACCATTGGTTTACCACATGGCGAATTGCCAATGAGAAAAACGCGTCGCTGGTGCACTACATTGCGCCGTTTAATAAGTGGGGTGATATAAAAAATGCCATGTGATTTTCGCAATTGCCGCTAGTTTAATCTTTTCTTCACTGTATATTGTTTTCACTTATAAGCTAACTTTTTCATATCGGGAGCTAGATGCCATCTATACACTTTCTATTCAAAAGCCTTTCAGGGTGAACTTTGCGGTTATTGAGAATGTAATATATCGCTTATAGCTATAATTCACATCGTGCTAAAAGTGCAGATATAGATGTCAGTTTCGACATAAGCCCGATAGAGATTTGTACAGAGCTGTTTGCGCTTTATGAGGTAGCGATAAATCATATTGCCTTTTCCGATTGTTAAAACTTGCACTTGGCTGCGCTAACTAGATTCCTGGCAAATTGGAGACAACAGATAGAACTAGTTATACAGAGACATAAGACACTTATTCCCCACTAAACTTTATTTTGAATTTTTCAGAAATATAACAACTACAAATATTTGATAGTTTTTATCTCGTGTAAACTAACGGCCTATTTTTTTCGCGCACCTTCTATCCGAAAATACTTGACATGTACCCACACCTAGCTGTTGTTTAATCACTTCCCCTACGCGTATTTTGATTGATATTTTAGTATCCATTAGATATACTAGTTATCTTTCTAACCGCTATAGTATAGTACATCATGCACTGTGGATCTTCCACTTGATTAGCTACTAACATCAGCATGCTAAAGCGATTCCGGTGAAAGAAGCGTATGCCACGTTAGGCGATTTTTCTAGATATAGAGACGAACTTTGGTCAATTAAAAGGTTTGCGGAGAATTGCGCGACATTTAAAGGTTTCTTAGGCCAATACCTTTTGTAGCAGCTGAAGTACCGATCAGGTCAAAGATAAGTTATAGTTAATCCATTGGAATCAGTGTTGACTGCGCTTATTACGCTTTTATTTGTTGTGGCTCAACACCTGCTGCTCATACGTATGACGCATTTTTTATCAGCGGAATGCGCCGCCCAGTCTCCTAGTCGTTTTCTGCCCAATGCTGATAACGAAGCTCATTTGAACAACATCGGTTAGAACTAGCCTTACTTTTAACTAGTATTCATACACACTATACTTTTATTTTATACTATAAGTACACTATCTTCTCTTCATTCTTATCGATTTCTTGCTTTTTATCTTCTTTATACATTTTAATAGTTCTCAGTGTTAGAAGTTTATCCATTTCTACAATCCACTGCGATCTCTATTTGGAGTCATTATTCCTACTATCCTCAAGGGAGCTTGCAAGTGCGTCACAGCTATCTATCGAGATGGATGGCCTTGCTGTGGTCTTTGTGCATCTGAAAATAATCGCAATATCAATCCCAGCTAATTAATGACATGATCTACAATTCCACTTTGGACATGTCTTTCTCTACATGAGTAATACATTGGAAACTTCATGGGGAATACCATTCTGAACAGAGAACACTCACGGATCAGAGTTTTGAGTGGGTTAAAATATTCTGTTGGCTGTTATTCTCCCACCCTCATCGAATTGTATGGATTCCCACAAGGTTTTAAGATGTTTATGAACTAAGAAATTCTCGAAAAGTAGCGGCAATGCGAAACATCAGGCATATTCGTTAGAATAAACAAAAGTCCACCAACACACTTCATCATTATCTAATTTATAGCAAATTAGGAACTATGCCATCACGATATTACTAGTGGTGTACTAATCGCTTCGTTTAGTCATTAATAGAATTCAGATTCTGGTTAACGTTGAGTTTAAGGATTCCTATAAGAGTCATGGGCTTCTGTGTAATCTAATTATAGCTTAAGCATAATGCAATTAATTGGAAAGAGGAAAGAATCGCCCCCATTCGGCAATCTTCGCCCGAGGCGGTCCAATTGAACTAGGGCAATCTCTTTCGATTTACACCATGAACAAGGTGTAATAAATGCACTTTCAAAAGACAATGCACAACTACTCACAAACACGTGTATTTAGGCAGGTGTCCATGAGAGATGCACATGTATGTATTTAGATGGACATGTGTATTCTACTTAGGTACAATGAACTCATCGTCGGTACCCTTCTCCATTTGTCACACAGCCTCCATATTTCACAATCGTGTTTTTGTAAATAACTAACCAAGCTTCCCCATATTTTAGCTATGATCTTCCCGACTTGGTCTTTGATACTGATTAACCTTGTCTTTGGTATGGTTACACGGTAGTGTTTATCACTCGCTTCCACTATATCTACGGCGCGTAGTACTGAGAACTGACGGAGTGATGCAATAAATATTAAGGTGACCCTCCTTCAAAACTCTCATGTGTTTCCGCTGATCAGTTAACATCTAAAAACATTGTTAATTATTTCCCATCAACCAATTTTGTATTTAAGCTATTATTGGAAAGCGTTTGCAAGGGCTTCTTTTATGACTCCTATCCCTCATGGTGATAGTCAAATGACGTCACGTGAGTTGATCGGTGATATTCTTTGTGCCCCGTGTTTGCCTCTACATATTTTTTCTGGTAACATCTGGCCCACATCGATCGGGTGAGACTTTGCAGCCGCGAGACCAAATTAACGCTCTAAGGGATTAGCAGTGAAATACGTAATGATGTGATATGAGAGTCGTCGGATGAGACGACTCGGTCATTTAAGTAGATCATAGCATTATTATGCGAGTTTCAAACTGTAACCAAAGCAATATTTCTCAGAAGTCGGTGATTAGATAAAACAAAGGAAGAATTAACAAAGAATTCTTGTTCTTTCTGATAAGGAGAGTGGGAGCCCCGCTGACCTCTCACACAGTGGTTTTATTAGTGACAGCAAATTACTGTACAACTCGTTTTTAGGTTTCATGTATAGGTCAGTTACGCCTGGATGTTGGGGATGCATATATATATATGGGCAATACTTAAATAGTAGTGCAGTGTCTCGATTCTCACTCTGACCCCTGGCTAACCATCGATTTTGGCTTCGTAGGCTGGCGGCTGTCCCTCCGGCGTGTCTACTGCAATAATATACGTATAACGAGAAACAGACATTGAAGAGAACCTTTCGGGTCACCGCGTAACGAATGGAACAGAGTCAAACCTATTCTAGCACATCGTGTATGGCAATTATGGAAGCCAGCGAAAAGGGTTGTATGGACCGTGTCCTAATCTTTTAGTGGTGGAACGCATTCCTTGCACTGTCTCTAGGGAACAACTTGATTAGGTCGGTCAGAGTTTTCTCTGTTGTTTACCTCAGCAAGGTGGCATTTTAATGAACAAGAGATAGCACTCTATCATCTGATCAAAGACTAATCAAATTTATGCATGAATCTTTGTGCTTTTAGCCTGTTTGTTTTACATACTCTCACTTTCAGTCTCTTTTCATTTTCTTAATTTCTATATTCTCTGGCACTACCTGATAACATATTATGTCCTTACTTCTAGCTTATAGTTTGTCAGTTTGTAGTAAATATTGAGTTACTTTCTACATAAATCTGTGATTCATTGATCATAGACACATAATTCTTATATATCTTATCAGTAGACGTCCATCACTTTTGCAGACTTCGGAGTATTTAGCTCTATAGTTACCATATATGCACTTTGTTCATATCATTAACTTTGTCTGTCTACTTTTTCCCTATTTTTTTCCCTCATTCGTTTTCGCATAACCTACGCTGCATCTCTGCCTACTCTCGCTTGTCTATTTCTGCCGTTCCCAGCCCGCCCCCTTTGGTCGCCAGTCGGCGGTTGCGGTGCGCGGCGCTCACGGGTCTCTCGCCTTCCTGTATATACTCCTCAGGTTCCATTACAGTATTCATCCAGCTACCGTATTCGCATTCCAAAATGGACGGCCCTTTGGATTCCGCGCAGTGCACCCAGCTGATCCGACTTTCTTGTGCTAAGATCGTTTCGGCTCGCACTCAAAAAGGCGGAGCTAAATTACATAGAAATCTACTTATAATTAATATGCTACGAAGAGCTAAGGACTTCCAGAACAAGTAAGATTTTTATTTTTACTATTATTTATTCATTGTTAATTATTCTAGTGATTTTTCGTAATGTTATCATAGCTGGAACACTTATCGCAAATGTGTTTACCGTTCTCTGCTATAGTTGGCGGTCAATAAAGCATCATGTGCTCCAGTTTTGGAGATAAGCGAACGGTCATAGTAGATAGAAGAAAGAACTAGAACCGACGACCTGTTGCGCATTACACCGATTGACAGTCTGTACGCCGCTGTGTTGTTGTTTGTATTGAGAATAGCTCCATATAGGCTAAATCTGGTGTTTTTTGCTAGTACACATGGGAAACTAATTAATGCAGCATATTAAATGTGCGATTTCTGTACTAGTCATTATTCTCTAATTAGCCTTATATAAATTTTAAGCAACATGCCTTTATTTGACGTAAAATAGTCTATGGACGTATTTCTAGGCAATTGGGACATGAATCGATAGATGAGAGACCTGTCCCTAGACGCCAAATGACCACATTTAACCGAATTGTAACTGACCTATTAGTCTGTTAAAATAGATTTATTACACACTAATTACAGACTGGATGAAGCCCATACTCCATTCTTTGTTGATTCTGATGATGATGATGATGAAGAGACTGTGCCTAAGCCTCCACTTGAGTTCTCCGTCACTGATTCCTCTGATGTGGAACTAGAATCCGATGAACCACTTGCTTTTGCCTGTGAAGCAACGGAAGAAGAATCACAACAGACACCAATAAGTGACGACGCATTATCCCGACTTGCTGACCGCAAACGCAAAGCTGATGTTCGTCCTCAACCACGCAAGAAAACATTCAAGTCCGCTTCTGACCGCACCGTGCCGCAACTGCTGCGCGTCGTGCCTTGCAAATAGTCTAGTCTCCAAACATTGTTTATTTTAGTTTAGAGCCTCAAGTGTCCTCACTGTACGGGGTACGCTCCTTATTTGGAGGCGCCGTCAGTGGGGGCACCCTCGGTATCGATAGGAACCCCGGTGATCCGCGGGATTTGTTGTTGTTATACGGTGTCCCTCCTATATCCCTTATTTTATTAGGAGTGGAGCTCTTTGTACATAATACCGTTCTCCCGTCGACGGTGTCGTCGTCAGTTCTGCTCTTGATAGGGTTTCTCTGTAGTCACTCCGCATTTTGTATAACCTGACTATCTCTTTTGGACCAGGCGTCCACCAGTCGTATCGTGTATTACTGTTCTGTCTTAATCCCATTGTACTGTATTTTTTATTATGTTGTTTCGGAACTGGCGACCGCAATTTTTAATACCTCAAGTCGGGCTGGGTAGCGTCGTTTTGGCGCGTTTTTGCTTTGATGTTGTTGTACATCACTTATTCGTGTCTTGTCGTTAAGACCAAAAATAACGAAAAAAATAAAAACCATATAATATGTCGTTTGTCACAATTTGAAGCACAAGAAAGGAAGGAGTTTTTGTTAGGATATGATGAGTTAATGGTATTGGCCAAACAATGAAGTCAATATATCACATTTCAAAGTACTTTTATTGCGCAGAATTCTTTTTTACAGTAGAGTTAATTAGCCGAGAATGAAGTGCCTAATCAATAGATGACATCTGTGCAACAAAGGGTGCAGTAGAAGTGGCAGAGGGCAGTGTCCAGGTAGTCAGTGACGCAGAGTAGGGATGCTGTAAAAGGCTTGCTAGTGCTTATCAAATACACTTGGTTCAACAACATAACTATATGCATAATTATGCAATTCTATATTTTTGTAATTAGTCCGACTCTCATAGGGTTTATCTTTAATAATTATTGTTTTCAAATTTACACTGCTATCTGTATTTTTCATATTAAATGCATTTCTCAGGCATCGTTTCGAGGATCATAGAAAGTCAGTTTCTCGTTATTTGTTATGATTACATGTTATTTATATCACTTATATCTCTTTTCCCGACTTTATTATTCGACTATTTTTCCATAAAGACGTAATAAACAACATGATGCTAAGAGGATAAAAGAGGCTTAGTGATAGGTTAAGCAGTTTGTGGAGGACGAAGAAAAGCGATAATATAATTAATAGTGGAACAAAGGTCACACATGCGGGTAAAAAGTGGTCTCAGATTAGAGGAAAAGAAAGGGCCATAGGTTGGAGTGCTCTCTGCACAGTAGGAATTAGATTTAACCGATCGGAATACCCAATTAGTGGTCTGTTGTTATTTTCCTATCAGATGGGTAATAAATTCCCCCACCGATGGGGTTGTTTTGGAGGATTGCCGCTCTTTGGCGTTTTAAATTAAGACTCCGTTTGACTGCATTTATGAAAACGTACCAGTGGGAGTTGATAGTATCCAGCAAAACCACTTTTGTTCTGCCATACAAAACTCAATTCTATAAACGGAAATTTAGATGCTTGTTATCTGAATGATTAAACTATCTAGTTTAGGCGTATTTGAAAATAATTTCTTAATAACTATAACCATGGATATATCCTACGATTTCGTACAACGTTATGGCTCTAACTTTCTTTGAATACTCAGATTGCATCATTTTCTGACATGATGACTGTCTCTTCAGGAAAAAGGAAAATCAAAAAACTCTGTTGCAAAAGAAAACAACCCATTTGACACGTTTTTGTAATTATTGTTCTTCATGTATTCAGCAATTGGGACCCTTTAGACACTTCGTAAAGGACAGGCGTCGACCACTAGCGATTGCTTTAGCCACCTGCAGAGACAAACAGTTTATAATGTAATACAATTGCAGTCAATAGTAGAGGATATGTGAATAAATAGAAACATGCATAAGCAGAAGGACATGTGAAGTGCTTGACGAGTGCTAGCGTAGTTCATCGGATTAGCGATTTTGATACGATAACCCGGATATTTCTAGTCTATTAGCGATATTACACTCATGAGAGCGAAAATAGTATTAACGGTGTTGAATATTAGTAAATTTGAACTTATATTTGGGAACTTGTATTGACTAAATATTTTCCGGTCAGCATATTTCGTTCGCCAATCAAATTGAAAGTGTTCTTTTGCGTGAATTAGGTGTCCTTCTTATTTGCTGAGACGTACTCTTCAAGCCTAATTCTTTTCTTCTTTTCCTTTACAATAGCCGCACGCAAATTAGGGTAGTAAGAGGTGGCAATTAGAGCTAAATACACATGACTATCATAGGAAAATCACGTGAATAGATCCACAAGCACAAGTGAGAGTATCCTGCCATTCTCTGATACGGTAGTAAGCAACCATTACCATTTTGGAACAACTTCATTCGATCTGGTGGTATCCCACCCATCCTAATACTGCCAACCTACTATCTTATAACGCCCGCGACAATGACCAGAAAGGTGTCAATTACGCAAGATGAGCGTGAGAATCGCCTAACAAAGGATCATTCATGCTGCAGTGCCTTTGCATGCTTCAGCAGATTCATACTCTGATGCAATTGTTATATATCTGTTTCTTTTCTCTTTCCCTCCCTACGATCATTTTTATTTTTCGCCGCCTTCTCTTTTCCTTTCAGGTCTTCATTGCTTCATTATAATAACATAATTATAAGTAAAAATAAGTGTCTGCTTTGCGTCATAATTCCGAAGTCTCTTCCTGTTTATAAAATAGAACCTTAGAATTGGTTTATTTTGTAGTTTTTTCCCTTTTACCTGTTCTTTTCTTCTATTATACTCGAGTTCAATATTAATTACACCATTAATTACATCATTTTTCTTTTTTTTTCAAAAGCAGAACTCTTGGATACAAAGTGGAAGACGAAAATAAGGCAATACATTTTTTCTGTGGCAATTACCCCAGCGGGACGAGCCTTTCATATAGTCCAGACACAACATCTTAGTAGAGATCGGATTTCGCTTCATATCATTCGGCATTTGCTTAGTATCAGATCTAGCATGTTGTCGTTTGAACTCTCGAACTATATGAACTGTCACGTTGAGCTTTGGCAAGTACCCAAGTAATTAGTAAGCTGTGTTTTATGAACCACAATGGCTTGAATAATGCGGAAATTGAAATATACTAGTTACGATTATCTATCCAATTAAGCTCAAAAAATGTGATCGAGAATAAATACTGCACGAAGAGATTAGTTTAGGAATCACAGTTCACGAAGATTTATTTGGATGACCATAGATTGGTTAGCTGAGTTTTTGGTGTGACCCTGCAGTCCGTGATCATTGTTCAACCTTGGTTGTTCGTGACTCAATTATGTAAATTGACCAGGTGCGCAAACACGACTCACCTATCTTTTTGCCACCAACAGCGACGGTAGCTGGTCATGATCAACAAAACATGTACTTAGGCCAAAAAGGGATCAACACAGAAATTGTCTTCTAATCAACACACTAATACACAATTAATATACTAAGAGTACCAAAAGATTGTACAAAAGTCGGAATGTGCAACAAAAGCTATATCAATAAATAGGAAGAGAACGAAAAAAGGAAAAATACTGAAAAAAAGCGTTGATCAGATAGGATATCTATTTCACGTCTTGCGAGTTCCGATTTTCTAGGGTGTGTAGTGCACAAATAAACTTACGGGGGATGTTTATTTTGCTTTCTCCCGTTCTATCGTCGACAGACGTAAACGTAGATTGCTCATTAATACAGATATGATCTATGGTTCCAGTCTTTGACGATTCACAGCAGTTGCCACTATCGACCTTACTCCTTACGTACATTTTCTCGGTGAGACTGTGGCGCTATCGAGTTCAGTTTGTTATGCACAAACTATATAGCACTTTCTCTCAGCAAATCTTTGCTGATTACATCTTTCATATTTAAATGGAAAATATTTTAAGTAAGCGTTTATAACTAAGAGTGGATTAAGAATACATCCGACAGACTTTAAATAATTTAAGAGGTTTTCGGAAAGAATCTCGCAGTACTTTGGGTTAAGAAAATCGAAATAATAGGCAGCCTAGACCAAGGTTATAAATATTCCCAAAGGGGAATAAGCTCTTTTTAGAGAAATATTATTTTATCATCTATAAACTTAGAAAATAGAATTTCGTGTCTAGAAATTACTCTATTTATTAGAGAAGAGGATATCACAAATGGTTTTCTTCAAAACTTGGGTCTGTCAGTATTTTTCATATCACATCACCATTCTAATGGTTTTTAGTTCTCTATGTCCCTTCTTTGTAAAGCAGAATACTTGCTGTTTTACCATCGTCTATTATTTTAAGTCTTTTATTAATAATTCAATCATCATTTCTTCTTCATCTTCCTCTTGCTTTTTCATTCCTGTCAGTAAATCCAGTTGTTTTCACTATGCATTTCCAAGGCCAAGCGCGTTTTCGCTCGCACCACACTCAAATTATGGCCGAAACTAGTTGGCAACTTGCCCTACTCATTTCTGATAGGGAAATCAGGTATCAGGGAGAAGCAGCCACGCATTCATTGAAATACTCTAAATGAGAGATCAGCAAGGTCAACGGAGAGAACAAAGGTTTCTCCGGAAACATCACTAGGAATTGAATGCCTAAAGTTTATAATTGCTATAGACTGGACTTCCCAGTTGGCGAAGCAGCGGACATTTGTGGTATGTTTATGCAATGTTCAATTTCCAACTGCGATAAAATGAATTTTAATTCTTTAATTTGTCGAAGGTGTTTTCAACTGTTGTAACGTTCATTATCTTCAAGATCAGGAAAAATCAATATGTTGATATTAATGCGAATCGGCGGTGGCGTCAAGGCAGAACTTGCGAGACGATAGATCGAAACAGACAAGTGACATGAATAAGAAGGGACCACTGTAAGGATGTAGGTAAAGACGTGAATAGAAGTCGATCATTCACAGGAGGTCGAGAAAGCCACATCTGTTAATGAGTACTAAGACAAGATGGCGTAGTATGCAAGTCACCATGAAGAAACTTAAGAGAATGTATTTTATAAGAGGATTATAAAACGCAACCATTTCAAGATTTGATCGCTGTCAATAAATACACATGTGACAAATATAACACCTTTATTCCAAAAAAGTAAAGAGGTACTTTGTTGTCTCTTTGAGTTTCAAGTTGAAGTTATAATTATAAATTCACCAAGAACTTTAGATTTCATTAGTCGTAACCTTCAGAATTATCGCATAATATTCTTCGGGAATACAAGTAAGAGTAAAGAACTAGAAAGTTAGTGGATACTTTAGGATAATTATTAGATTTAAGTTTTGCACGTGACGTCATAGTCAGGAAGCATGCTCCAAATTATCATTGAATTATAAACACAGTTGTTACATAGAAGTTTTGAAATTGTTGGAATTATGGAGTTAAATAAAAGTAAAGTTGGATATTCAAGAAGGTCATCTTAGTTTTTACTAGTAACTAGTTAATCATCCAGTATTTCATGTGGCTTTCTTTTGGTGCAGACTCCAGCGCGTGATCGAAAGGGCACGCGATCCATCCTTAGTGCAAAAGTTAGTGTAGTGAAGGGGATATGAGAAGGATCACTTTGGACTTAGGGTGTTAAATTAGAACAAATAAAATCCCTATTAAACTTTTATTTTCCTCGTATATATATTTCCAATGATGGCAATAATAATCAAGTCTGCTTTTCGTCTTCTAGAGTTTGCCATAAAATCAACATGTTTTGAGGGAGGATGTCGAACAGTACGCCATCATGTTTGATAAAAAAAGGTTAGATATAATCGAAGTGTCCATTCGTGTTACACAAATGGAACATGATTTATACTTGCATATAGATTTATTTGTCTTTTCATATTATGTAGCAAAGAATTGTTTTCGATGTCATAATATCTCTACGTTATACCAACAGTCGTAAATGAAATTTTACATCTGAACAATTAATGTACTTTTTTCAAAAATTTAAAATGTACACAGATCATTTCGTGATAGGCAGTCTACTTCACTCTATACTTTTTAGTGTTTACTTTGTAAAACAAACCCGTCTGGGTGGAAAGAGGAAAAGGAATCTTAGTTTTATAACAAACAGAAGCGAATCATAACAGTGCGTGCATATAGCTCTCTAACTTTATGTCATCACCATATTTTTATTTACAAATAAATTGGAGTATCTATGAAGAAAACAAATGTAGTGAACTTAAGTGTAATCCTCCTTCGTCGGTGGCTTTGAGTTTCTTTCTCAATTTCAGCGGATCATGCTATTACCGATGCAGCAGCAGACTAATTCCAGTATTGGACATAATCATTGGTTTTGACTAGAATAAATTTTCTATTCTGAAACTTATTTTTAGTTGATAGATAACAATCAAATCACGATAAATAGCTATAATTACAATGCCACTTCATTTGGTGCGCTGAATCCGAAATTCTCATATTTCCTGCCTGGGTACGCTGCTCAGGCCATAGGTCTCCGTTTCAACCGGCTAATGGATATTTATTTATTCTTCGCATTATGCCAAGAGTTATTTTCGAACTAACAGAATCATCTCGCACGAGGCGGATCGTTTGGGGACCAACGAGAGACAGAAATGTAAACTGAAACAGCACATAAATGAAGTGAAAAAGTTGAGAGATGAAATAAATGACCTATCTATCACGTTCTTTTCCTGTTCCTCATCTGAATTAACTGATTGTTATTTCTCTCTCAATTTTCAATGTCAACATCTTTGTCCTTTTATATGATTCTATTATATGCGCATTCTCAATATATCGATAAACATGATTAAAAATTATACTTCTCTGTAGAACAGTGTTCAACACAAATGTGCCTATTAAAATTATAAAAATTTATACTAGAATAGAGATTAATTACTTTTAGTAGTTATTAAGATCCTAGGATAGTTCATGTGTTTGCGTATAACATTTAACCCATATTTAAGTTTTTAAAGTTACTGGTATAATTAAACGTCAACATTTTAGAAGGAAATTCCCTATGTAAGGAGTTAATCCAGTATCTTGCAAACTGTCCAATTTATGTGGCTCTCTTCTACACCCTTGAAAATGTCGTTATCTAGGAAATAAATCAAGTTACTTTTGAACTTTGATAAGATGTTCGGTGTATAACAATGAAATATATATGTCGAGTATATGGAAGTCAAAAGATAGAAAATAACATGCTAAGACTTTCAAAATGTTATTTTTATGCGAATTTTCGTCTAAGCCGATCTGGAATCGTGCAGACTCAAAGAGAAGTAGATTATTTGGTCATATATAAATTTATGTTAATTGAGCATTTCCTATTTTCTCTAGATAAACTATTTCAATGGATATACTCTTATACTTATTCTATTAACGATTTAAAGACCTTTTTTTTAACAAATATGCAGAAAAGATTGGTTTGATGATGGTGAAAGTTTCAGTGCTCCTTTAACGAAATTTCTAGCATTCAGGAAAACAATCAAATTGCAGAAAGTGTTTTCGTTTAATAAAGAAGTAGTAGCTCATTAAAGATCCACATAGTGTTTTGCAAAGATACGAATTCCGTTTGCACCCGATGTACACATAATATGAAGGTATGATATTATGGATGGGAAGAACCAGAACAAAGGAAACACTGAAATGCACGTGAATGCAAGATGGTACTTCTCCGTATACTTCTTGTTATTTAATTACTTCGGCTAAGTAACTCCAGCTACTTTTTGAAAAGACTGCTGAATATGTTCACGGGGACTCCAACATAACACAAGCAGTGCTGGTAGATCTTGTTATGCAATCTAATAAATATTATTGTGAAATGAGCGTTATGAATCACTAACAATTCGAGCTCAGTTCACAATAATATTTATTAGATTGCATAACAAGATCGTCATTCCCAGAATGAACTATTCCAAATACAATTTGATTCAGTGCGTGTTCTTAGCTAATGCCCACCAGCACTGATTTGGTTATCTATTTAAATCAGTTAGAATCAACCAATAAAAGATTAACAATTTCCAACACTCTTTTTATCGACCTCTACTTTCTGTTGTTCTACGGCCCTAGAATATCAGAGCGTGGCGCCTTTTCACTTAACGTCACCTGCAGAGTCTCTTATTGACTCCCATCATCGAATTTAGTGTAGAGAATATTTCAAATTATTTATGCATACGGTATAAATATCAGTCGGCACAAAATCAAGTCATTGCTAGAGTAGAATACTGCTTTGCTGAAGTATCAACGTTGTATTTGGTGGATGTTATGGCTTAAAATAATTGGTATCATTGGTGTATGAAAATGGTGATCTAAAGAAATGTGAGATAATTTGAGACTTATTTTTAGCACAACACACCTAATGCTCGTTTTGTCTGTAATCCAGGAACAATCGTCCAGTCGCCTGTTTTCTTCCGGTTGAATGCTGCCAACATTGCATGTCTGAGTTCAACAGAACGCCAAAAATAAATCGGGCAATTAGCTGCAGACATTATAACCACCGGAAATCCAAGAAAAAGCTCGATTAATTTTGTTAATACGCCCCCAGCAAAAGCGTGCTAAAATAAAATGGCATTAAGTTACTATAAGACTTTCATTTCAAGTCATCTGGTTCTTGTGGATAGGTCTATTGAAAACACTATGGATTACCAGAGCCCAGGGCAGACTTGTTCGTTTTATCCAATCTAAAACTAGTGAATAGCGTTGTTTACATTGTGAGCAAATATTTTGCTCGCTACCAGCCGTTCTTTTAATAGAAAGATTTCGGTGGGTTAGTTATAGATACTCCATCCTATGATTAAAAACAGTCAACACCAATAAGCAAAACGAATATAAGTAAATCATAGATTAAAAGTGTATGGAAAGTAAACAAAAAATAGGAAATTATGGCAGAAATGGATGGCTTAGTGCGGAGATGCGTAGCTTCTCGTACCTCAATAACATTAAGCATAACGACTGTAAAGGCCCATGTGAAGACATACACCACCATAACCACCTTAACAGTGTTAAGTATCCGTGACATTGTCGAAAATGACGTCTGGTTAGGAGCTTTCACTACAAAACAATCAGGTAAAAAGCCAAACTGTACGAGTTCACCAATACAAATTCTGATTTTTAATGTCACAGAAATTACAGGGAACTATTATAACTAACTTTTCATTTTGGACATCTCGTAGTGTGCTAGGGAATATGTAAATATTACCAAAAATACATTAATTAAGTTCGAATAAATCCAAATATTCCTTGTTGATTTCATGTAAGCATTAGGTGGAATACAAGCGGAAACCTGCATAATAAATTTATTTTGCATAAATACTAAATAAAAGAAATAAAGAGGTATCTATTGAAAATAAAGACCATGCTCACTAACAATTACATCATAGCTCTTTTCGGCAAATCCTAGCGTAATAATGACAACGGCATAAATCAAAGGGTGGATTAATAAAAGAGACAAATATCTACTGGAACTCCAGGTCCGATACCTAAAAAATTGAGTTCAATTAATTTTATGCACATATGGTGACAGCCACATACTTAAGGCACCTCTTGTTCCGACTTAATGACATATTTCATGAACCAGGCCATTAGTTTGAGTAATACAAAAACAGAGTGAAATAAAAAGTGCAGTCTGCTTTCTAGAATCCACTGATTTAAATCACTGATCTCGTTTATGAAATGCGTCATCGAGACTAGAGGTGTCTTAAGCCTATGACCGCCACCGTAGCTAACTCACTAATCTATTGCCTTGGTTAACCATCTAAGTTAACTTTTAAAAATTATTATACTAAAAATGATTGAAACAAATGATTCTTGCCTAACTGGATATTTAACGGCCAAATATCTATCAATACCCAAAGATACTGTAAGTCCAGTTTGTATGTTCATGGTGAATAGTCCATACGAACTTATGTAGAAGCATACAGCATTTGGCATTTCATACCATTGACAAAGTACGAATATCCTATTTGTATCAATAAATTTTCAAGTTCACTTTGTTTTTACCCTAATTCTTTCTCTCTTATATTTCTGTTTTTATTTATATTCTATTCGTTTTTAATTTCCAACCTTAAGGATAGAAGATAAACGGACGATATAAAGTCACAAATTGCCAAGCAAAAAATTAAGAAATGACATCTATTATGAAGGGATTTTGTACGAGAAATTGCTATAATAATAATAAAGTTGCCTGAAATAATGCTGAAGATAAGATGGCTAAAGTTGGGACTTTGCAAAATTTCTTCTCTATAATATAGGTATAGTCATCATTTTCTTACCGAATATTCCAAATATAGAGATTAAAAGTGTGCCCCCTGTGGACAGCCATGGAAATCTAAGATTGGCATAAGAACTCGTTTCTTCAGTTTCAAAGGAAAAATTCATATTAAATGAAAAGCAGAGAAATCGAACCACCCAATTAGATGAAAAGCAGATATAATCATTATTTGGAATTTGTTATCACAGATGGTAATTTTGTGTTCAATAAATTGTCGATGAAACCATGCTTTTAAGAGAAAGCAATTACAAGTTAGCTTACATTACAAATACTGTCTATTGGTATTTTATTTTGAGAAAAATTAACTTGTAGAACACGATGCTTGTAGCTCACTTTGGTGAAAAGTGCCAAGCTGTCAAAACTAGATGTGAGAGCACAAAAATGTAGGTGCTTCAGGAAAGAGAAGAAAAGCTAGGTGTGGAATCTTTATATAAACTTAAATATGCCTTTAATTGCAGTTGATCTCACTTGTCCTGTCCATTCGAACGTTTACTTTCTGATTTCGAGATTATTCCTCGAACGATATTTGACAAAGAATGACTGCTAATAAAGGACAAAAATATTTTAGAGTTATTCTTTTACTTTTTGCAGATAAATAATTAGAGTTGAAATAGAATTGATAATGAGTGGTTTGGAAGCACTAGTGAGCGGAAAGTAGGACCTATACCATTTCAAAGATAACCTATAATTGTGGTTTTGTGTTATTAGATGTCCAATACGTTTAAGAATTTTAAATTCTATAATCATATTGGAACTTAAGTAGCATTTTGCTTTCAGGAAGATACTTTCAAAAGATAATTACTTCAGTACCATCTCGCAGAATGGCATGTTCTCTAGGGATCAGATAATACTTTCTCATTATCAGAAAACCTTTGATGTGGAATTCTAATGCTTATCTTCTCAATTAAAAATTGTTTACAGAATTTCATTCACATTTATTCCTATTTTCCGTTTAGAGTCGGGATTGCTAATCCTGTTTATGTTTCAGTTATTAATTAAAGGGATAGAAATGGTTATATCCATATCTCCTTTATGTGTTATGAATTTTTTCTATAAATACTTACTGCAACGATGTGTTTTGGTTGCTTCTGTAAATATTAGTGAATTTATAATAAAAGATGCAAACATCTTCAGGAACTCAATAGTTGACTCATTTTGGCTTGATAGGAAGTAAGAAGTGGGAAATTATCAATAAATGAATGTCTATACTGGCGACTCAGCACCGATTACAAAACTAGTCCTCTGCATCATTTATTGTAACACTTGTTTACTAGAGCATTTAAAATTTTTACATTAGTATCATGGAGTTGATCTACAAAAATACTGTAGTTTGGAATAAAAATAAGGTATGCTAAGACAGTAGGAAACTAGCTGTCCCCTGTCCTTTCCTCTACGAAGTAGTGTTGCTCAGGAGACTCGACGTGCAAAACAACACGTGCCCAATCAATCGACACATTCCCGTTTCATATGTGCGTTTGAGTTATGCTGTGACAGGCTTAAAATCTTGAAATTTTGTTATTTCAAAAAATTCAATCTTCTTTAAGCTTCTATCGATTCTGCTGTTGTTTGTATTTAGTAAATGTGCGTGTACGAGATCAGCATTCCCTTTAAAAGCAAATAATTGTCATATCGATGGGGGATAACTAACGCTATTTCATAGCCACTAAACAAGTGTATGCCACCTTCTATCCCGATAATTATTTCTGACCGGATTAATCTGTTGTGTAGGTAAACAATGTTCTCCATCATTGAGAACAATGAGAGTGGTGTTCTATGGCCACACTTTTTCCCCTGACATCAATGCACTTCTTATATTTTCATTATTAGCATATCGCCTCAATCTCCTTTTTATTTGTTTATTGCTTAGTAAGATTGAATTAAATCATGAGAGTTAATATTAGTTTGTATTGCTTTGATTAGAGCACCTAGGAATAAATCAGTAGCACCACTGATTAGAAAACAAAAACACTCAGTATTTCTAGTTTCGCATGAGAATTATAAACTTATCGATTTAAGAATTATTATAGGTACCTAAGCCTGTGCTAATTCACTAACGAAAGCATTCAGGAACTAGAAGCCAATCATTGCAGTGTTTTGGATTGATTTCGATATTTTATTTGTACCAATGCTCTCAAAACAGCTGGAATGCCTGCTTGGCTTTGCGTTAGATAAGACCGAGATGGATTCATCACCTAGGCCTTCCCTATATCATCCTAAGCGTTATCTTAGCTTAATCCTCTTCGTAAAACCTCTCGTTGACCCTCACTTGCAGTGCCAAAAAATGGGCGCTATATTTTCCTCAATGCCGATCAATATTGTTTGCCTCCAAGTAATGTTTTTGCATCCACTAGGCTTATCAGTTTTTCCTTTTACTTAGACGTCTCTGCTTCGGTTTATATTGTAAATCACCAACATTGCTTTGACTTACTTTAATTCACTAACTTGTAGTTGTTTACATACTGTGCTGGAATAAATTGAATCAGTTTGAAACTAATTTTCACTGACTTTGGAGCAGGTTATCATTTTATTTCTTCACTTTGTATAAAAAAATTGTTGCTTACTTGATAAACACTTCTCTTTCTTCACATCATGGCACAATTTGTGAAGAAATTTGATCTTAAGGCTTCCAGAATGAATCCAATTGGTTTTCTTAGGACGGCGGCAACAGTAGCTGCTACGAAGGTGACTTTGAATACTATGCCTAAACCAATTTTTATGAGGCTGATATAGTTACAGATCAGGAACACAAAATTCACATGGTTTAGGAGAAATATAACTGTTATGACAAACTTATTTTAGAATACAGGTGAAATGTTTGTTGGTGCACATGTGAACTTACGCAGTGAACTAAGACATCGTCTTCTCCAAGGAGTAAAAGTAAATTTGCCCACTTATGTGTTTTTTAAAGGCATAATTTAATAAAATGTAAATTTGTGATTTGCTTTAGGTCGCAGTATTGCATCGAGATACTCGTGCTCTACTTGTATCAAAAATCCTTGCTGATCACGGAGCAGATGTTAGCCATTATGGAATCAAGGTCAGTAGAAAGTAAGAAAATTAGTCGAATATCTAGTGAATATTTTATTCCAAGAACAATGTAATAGAAACTTAAGGGCGAACACTTCCCGACCTGTTCGAAACTACGGGAATTAGACATGAAGTGCAGCGAAGGAAAAAGTTATTTTGAAAATGTTTTAAGGTTAGACTTTAAAAATTAACAATAAAATGGGTTTTTATAAAATGTTGAGAATTTGTATTATCTGAGATATTTTTAATTTTAAGAAAGTGTGATGTTTTGGTTGACGGTCTTGGAGAAGCTGCACTCAAGCAGTTCGGTCTCGATAAGTATAATATGACGAAGAGAAATGGACAACTAATTGTCGCCAGTGTAGACGGTTGGACATTTTGCTTTATTACAAACATATTCAAGAGGTCACTAATTCAAATTATAATTTTTGCACATTTTTATAAGATTTTTACAGGCTTATTGAAGAATATTGTTCATTAAATATGAAACTTATTAAAATTACGGTTATATCTCTATTTATATGTAATATATTAGTATATATGTAATCAAACTTATCAAAAAGAAACATTTCCAGACAAAGATGCTTTCGCTGCTATGAATACAGTAAAATCTATAGCCATTGGGCTTTATGTGAGAGAAAAGCATACCGCTGGTCAGGTGAGACGGCATTTCCTGGTTATCTCACGCACGTCCTCATTCCATCCATCTGTGCATTTTCTACCGTGTCAAGTAACCCATTGTTCACTCGTTTCCGCTACTGACACTGGTCATTTCTTCCATCCCAGTCTTTCACGATTGTGTCGCCTTACAGGTAATTGATATTGGTAATTCTGAAGAGTACCTCAACAGTCTCCAACAGTACTACGAAGAAACCAACAGAAATTAGTTTCAACTTCGTCAATGTATATATTCCCGTTTTATCAATTGCTTAATACACTGGGCATCATTACTGTGAGACTCCGAAATAAATAAATAAAGGATAACTATTTTATAGATTCACAGAATGAAAACACTAGCTTTGTCGACGAAGATATAAATCGGTTATGAAGCATTTATATCGTGTATAAATATTCCAATTTTCTTCTTTCTTATCAGCTGTTCGTTATTATCGATTAAATCATGTCACACCCAGGAAAGGGATTATGGCTGGTTCGACACAATCATATTTTCAATAATTTACGGTATTTATTTATTCTATTTGTTATTTCTACACATTCTATATTTTGCTAACTCCACTACTTCCCTTTTAAAACAATACTTTATTTTATTTGTATGTAATATAATTTTACAATAATTAATGTCAGAAATTTTTTATCCAGTATTTTCAAATTACCATTAATCTTAGATTAGATATCTTTGCATCTCTCTATCATCTAATAACTGTAAACATGCTAATTTCCTCTCAATCATCCAAATTGCAGTTTATGACCACCACTCACAAGATTTATTGGTGTTTTGTTGTTAGACCACTGTTACCTTAATATACCCATTATTTATTTTACCTGTTAGAAAAGAGTTTTTCTAGATGTCTCGATCGCTGCTTCGTGGTATTAAAGTTATTGAGCTTGCTGGTCTTGCTCCTGTTCCGCACTGTGGTATGGTACTTGCTGATTTTGGGGCTAAAGTCACTCTCATTGACAAGGTTTGTATTATTTGGTTGATTTTTCTCATGTATGCTTGATTATATATTTATAGAAAGCCATTTTTTAAAGCTGTCTACCAAATTCACCAAATTTTTGAGTTACTGATTTTATTTTTAACTGCCATAGATTTATATGAGAATAAATAGGTTTTGGCAATGTCATACAATTTACAAATCCTCATTCTGGTGCTCTCTGGTTGGCACCAGTTCGCACTCAACTCATCCCTTTTGCAAAGTGACTTAACTTTTAGTCAAAACACATTACTGCGTGTCATATGCCATCGCTTTACATTCACTAGAATTCCCTTATCCTGCACGTAAATCTCGTTTTAATGTCATTGTTATTATTTTACGCTGTAATATTTGTGAACTTCTGACTTATGAATCTTTAAAAGTAGGAAGAAAGCGGCATGGTGGAGCAACGACTAAATAGGGGAAAATCAGTGGAGAAAGTTGATCTGAAAACTCTGGATGGACTAGAAAGAGTGAAACGACTCTGCAAAGATAGTGATGTCCTTCTTGATCCATACCGTCCAGGTGTGCTAGAAAAAATGGGACTAGATCCGATAAAACTTATGGAGGTAGATATTTGTCTATTCAATATAATCAACAAATAAATGAATAAGCAATCAATTATTATATGATTTATCAGGAAAATGATCGTCTGGTGATCTGTCGCTTAACGGGTTACGGACAGACAGGTCCACTCAGTCAGGAGGCAGGCCATGATATCAATTATGTGTCCGTTACAGGTTATTTTTAAAATCAATTATATTTTAATAATTCTGTTTGAACATCTAATTAAAACTAGATGTTAAAATCTCATTAGTCTGAAACATGAAATAAACAAAAATATAAGTTTGTAAATTTTGCGTATATTAGTAGTCTTGACAAAGATGATTTAGAAGTACTATTAAGAATTGAATTATATAGATGGTTACAGTATTATGAATTATTTGTTTTATCCTAAAGTCGAATTAAGCTGTTTAAATAAACCCGTGGAAGTTACGTCAAACACTTCGAAAACTCTCGCTGACTACTTGTGTAGAGAGATTTTATCATTGAGTTGAGTGACTATTTGGTTAGTCTTTGATCTATACAATAGTTAGAGCTGAAATGAAGACAGTTTTTATAAACAATGTTCTAAAAGTGGTTTTCGCACAATACAAACACTTGAATGACACAGACTTAGTTATTCTACATATCTACATAAATCAAGTATCTTTATAACAGATTATTGATAACTATAGAGTATATATGGTCTCATGGCTGTTGTCCATAGCAGTACTTTTTACTGTCTCTAGAAATTCTTTGGAAATAAAATTTCAATGAATCTCTATCTCGATTATTTTTAAGGAAGTAAATTACGTACACTACTGATGACAATTTGGGTTGATTAATCTGCTTAATTTAGGTCTTTTGCCCACTATTGCGGGCCATAATCGCCGTCCACTTTGGCCACCCGCAAATCTTTTAGCAGACTTCGCCGGTGGGGCTCTGTCAGCAGCATTTGCAGTCGTTACTGCATTATTTAATAGGGAGAGAAATGGTACACAACCCACTTTTGTTATCTCTAGTTCTAGAGTTACTTCGATTTCTGTATATAATTTAAAGATCGTATAACCAAAACAAACTTTTCAGCTAAATCTCATAGATTAGGAAGAAGGAATATTTTCTAGTAGATTAAGATCTAAATAGAATACCAGTTTTGTAGGTGGTAAGGGCTATATAATAGACTGCTCCATGGTGGAAGGCCTTGCTTATCTTGCTTCTTTTGTTAGTCAATACCATGACATGGACCATCTGTGGACTCAACCTTATGCAGCGTTTAGTGGAGATTGTCCCATTTATAGGTAGATCAAACTGTTTTACACTGGTTTATTATGCATAATTGGATTTTTCATAACTAAATTCATAAAATTTTCTACATCTTTAAGAACATACGAAACTAAAGATGGCAAGTGGATGTCAGTAGGTGCACTCGAACCAAAGTTCAGTGCCAAACTATTTAAAGGTATGACTTCCAAACAATATATAACAGTAGGTTTAGAAATATTCTATAGATTTTTATAGGCATATTTTCAGTATTAGGCATTGAGAAAACGATAGCAGATGTATACAGTGATCCTGCTGGGGTCGCACAAGAATTAGAAGCTATTTTTAAGTTAAAAACACGGGAGGAATGGATGAGGATATTTGAAGGTGAATCGAAATAGATGGGAAACATAAAAAGAGGGACATTAAGTTGCAAGAAAACTGAAGTATAAAAAGGAATTATAGGACAAAATGCTTGCGTGACACCAGTGCTTGATATTGAGGAAGCGGGTCTATTCAACCATAATGCACAACGTGAATCATTCGTAAAAGAAGGCGACAAATGGATCCCACAGCCAGCCCCCAAGATCTATTCGAAGGAGGAATTTGCAGAACTTATGAAATCTAAATTATAGCTTTCGAAATTATTGCTTGTGAATAAATCACGCGGAATAATATTTGAGCCAATTAAGATAGCAAATAATTCTGCCATACACACCTCTAAAAAGAATAGACAATTTTGTCTGCTTTAAAATTAAAATTAAATAGTGCAACTTAAACGTCTTCAGCTTGTGAAGACGGTTGCCGGTATTCTTCTCAAGACACTAGGAACGAAAAATCTACTCGGTCAAGATTATACTGTACATTTTGAACGTCCATTCATGGAAACCTACTATAACAACGCGCAGATAATCAATTACATAAAACAGAAAGCAATAACTTCGTTCACTAATAAATTCATGTACCCCAACATAAGTTTTAGCTAATAAATAAAATAAATATGTTCTAAATAATGTAAGAAGAGATCAGTATCGAAATCAATAATTATAAATAATTAAACCTAAAAATATACAAAAAATGAAAAAAAGCCATGGTTTGTATTATATGAAATTTTAATCCATGCTTGTAGAAATCTATAAGTTGTAAAAAAAATGTTGGATCGAAGATGGAAATGAGAAAAAATTTTTTAATAGTTAGTAAATGTACCGAAAATACTTTAGGTACCTACTACGCAATCAATAACGAATTTCAAATTGTCCAGATACTGTAAACAATTATAGGTGTTTTATTACTAGGAATATACTCGCAAACTGATGATCTTCATTAAGCAATTAATGTATTCGTTTAAAGCAGTCCTCTATCTTAAATCGACATTTCTTGTTAAAGTGGCCATTAATAACCAAGTTTTGGTAGGTAGGATCCTGAGATTTTTTATTTCACGTTACTGTTTGCAGAGTGTACTTTCTGCACTTTTAGTTTATATTATAGCATTTTAAAATCATGCTTCAATTGAAAATTAAGTAATCAAGTAGTGTGTGAACTGTTAAAATATTCAATTATTTCCCAGTGCTATACTAAGTGTATTGTGTGTGGATATAATATAAGTATTCGTACGCATATTGTACTCGCCTGCTTTGTTAATAAATATGACAACAATGTAGGTTTTATTTATTTATTTATTAAGTAACTACCATTTGCCCCGCCCTTTCGTCGTCAGATGAAGCCAGCAGGCGCGCGATGTTAGCTAGGCGCGTTTATTGATCGTCGTCCCTCGCTTTCTGTTTATTCCTGGGCTTTAACTTTTGCGACGAGCTAATCTTCAACTGTCATTCCACTACCCCCCATTTAGGTTACAGACTACAACCACTGTGTATTTTACTTACTCTTAAATCACACTTTTGAATAGAGTAATATTTATAGCTAATCCGTCCGTCATTCTGTTAGAATTATCTCTTCTATAAATGCAACGTGGTTCTAAGAACAACTAATCGTAGACTTATTTTTAATCATTCGGAGCGTGGGCAGAATTATTATAATAGATCATATGCAACACCTAACACACAAAAGTATTTCTTTACAATTTGCACCGTTAGGTTCATTTAAATTTGTACTCAATGAATGCTCGAAATAATCCACCCCTACTTTTGTGATGCAAATTAACAGAATCTTACCATTGCTGTATTTTATTCTGCAGCTGATGAATTTAAATTTTATTCCACTTGATATATTGATGTTTGTAATTTTATGTTTCCAAACTATGCTTTTTAATTGTAGAATTTCAGTCAGGAACTACATCATGTTTTGCTTTCTTAATTACCCATTTTCTTTGACTGTAATTGATAGTATTGTTGATTTTTAGATTAAACTATTCTTCGCTTTTTCTAAATTTTCCTATTTCTCCATAAATTTGTTGTAGTTTCTCGTATTAATTTGACAGTATTTTTTAGAATGGTAGATCTGAAGCAACAACTAAACGCCATTGACTATTTTGGCGTAGTAGCAGTATGGCTTTGCTTTTTCTCTATCATATTCATAATTTCCGTAACTTGTATTCTGTGGTGCTGCGTCAGCAAAGATGATGATTCCACCGTCTTTGCTAAGGTACATGCCATGTTATTTCATTTTCTGGATATTTTACTATTAAATAAAATTTAAAAATTACACTCATTATTTATCGGTAGGTATGGTTCTCTAGACTCATTGCCTACATCACTCGTAAATTTAGAAGCGATATGAGCAAATGTCGCATGTATGCCTTCTTTGCTTCGAGTAAAAAAATTGCTTTCTTAGACCCATCGGCGTGTGATTGTAGTCATACTGTCTGATTCCAGAGATATAGCAACACTGGGCACCCTTAGTGTGCGAGTCGCTTAATAAGGGTGATCTTAAATAAGTGCAAGAGTGATGACGTGCAGACAGGAGGTTTTTGAATTGTTCTCTGCTCTGCATTATTATTTCGGTGTTGTACTAATTGCGCTGTGTAATCATTTAATATCTGCATAACCAGTTTGGATAATCCACTAGAACAAAAATAAATATAATTATGTACAGGCTTTTTTGTATGATGGGCCCCTAGCAGGACATTCGCGTTTTTGTCATAGGCTTACTACAGGAAACTCATTTAGTAGAATTCTTTGGGTAATTATTAACAATAAGCAAGGCATTCTTTCTCCACAAAAGTTTATTCACTGAATATGTGGCTTCTACGAGAGATCAGTACAAATCTGTTGCATGCGACGTGGATAAAAGCTAATAAGTCCTAGAAGATAAACTATAATCCCGTTTCTTTATATGATTTTGATAATGATAATTACCAATGCGTTTGATATGAGATGGTTTTTTAAAATTAACTTTTTAAAATTTTGTAATTCAAACAAACAACCATATCTAAATTCGAATTTTTAGTATGGCATGGGTCCACGTCAGCGGACACCTCCACAAAAGTACGAGACTCAGGTCGAAAAAGCTGAATGACAAAGTGTGGTTCTGTTTTTCTATATCTAATAGAGGTACTTTAGGTAGTTTCTTTATTTCTTTGTTTGATGAAGACATGGAATTGCTTAAAACATCTTAGTAATCACTTTCGTGAATATTAGGATATTTATTTATTTTAGTAACTGGATGGGTGGTAATCTAGTGGCTCGAGCTAGTTAAAATCATCTGTCTGCATGATTTGTTTGCCCGTTTTTATTGAATTTTGTTAATGATTTATTGGGCCCCATCAGTTGTAGTTTACGTAGCAACTATGTCACTTAGGCTTTTTTTTCAAAATTGCGAAATCCACCAACCAACTCATAACTTTCCATTTTAGGGCTGTGGTTTATAATGTTTTTACATTTGATTTCTTTTTTTTAGTTGTTATCTTACTACTTCCTCATAATGTGCCATGTTTGGAAAGTCGAAACTATAGCTTGATGGTCTCTTTTGTCAACTATTTTATATTTTTCACTGATTGATCCAATAAGTTGTAGTTTAATAAACATTTATATTCATATTTATATGTACACAAGCTTAATGTTAATAAATAACAATTCATTAGATATGGATATAGGAATTAATTTGAGAAGGCTGTTGTAGACCCATAAGTGGTAAGTTAGTTTATAGTGACTAGAAATATAATTGAAGTGAAAGAAATGTAGCGGAGCATAGATATGTTAGTCTATAAAAGGCTTATGAAACATTCAGAAATGACAGTAGCTGACGAAATTTGACAAAAAGAGTTTTATATTATGAATCTATTCAAAAGTATCGTATCTAAACGAATTTTCAAATACTAATGTAGTACTAAGTGGCTTAGTACAATATAGATGTTCAGTTAGTGAAAATTAAAGTTTTTATTAAATAAGGCCTACCATAGGGCGACAAAATTATACAGGAAAACGGTATTCTGTTTTATACCTTGTAAGAGAGAAATCACGACTATTTAGGATGCATTAATACGCCAAGTACCTCCATTTCTGCAGAAGCTGCTGAGAGTTTAGCATTGGATTTGCTGTCTTAAGGCCCCTACACAAACATTCCAACTTATATGCTCAATTGATTTAATTTAAAATTCTGTCCATAGCCACTTCACGCAATTTAATTCTCACCTAACCAAACCCGTACAACTCCTTGTACTTGAAGAAGGCATCTCATTGCAAAAGTCATCTTTTTGGTGTATGGCGACATGAATAAAGCTACTGAGTCTTTACCTATGGCTAAACTTGCCTATCAGTAAGATAAAGCGGTTCAAATATTTAAAGAATAATCCCATACTATTACTGTTCTACCTTTCAAGTAGAATTTTGGTATTGGCGATTGACTCTTTGTCTATTAAGCGAGGATCTTTCTCAAATGTCATTACAATGGTTTTGTTTTCCTTTCTATCATTTTCCGTTCGATTTACCTTCATAATACACCCAAGTTAAAAATGGTGTATCAAAACCCATATAAAATATAACAAGGTCAATACTTTTTGCAACATTTTGTTCGCTACTGTATGATTCAGAATGTCAGTATAAGAGTAAGAAACTTATGTGGTTCTAGTGTAACACTAAATTTGTCAATGGATACCTCATCACCTATTAAATCGAGTCCTAAATTAGACTTCTGCACCTTTTTCGTTCCAAGTGCTCTTAAGTACGTAAGAAGACTTGTCTGAAAGTAGCTAAGATAAATTATGTAAACGTTTGAGTCACGTTCTTCATGATTAAAAATTAATTTCTACATCTATTAAAATTCTCAACAACAAATAATTTCTTCTGGTGATACATATTAATACAAATAATATAAGTTCTATGCTAAATACATTACCTGGATTTCAGCCTTAGGAATGGAAGGCGTAGAGTAACAAATGACACCACCGTGGTAGAGTATAAGTAACCGCTTCCCATTGGAAAGAGGTCGGACGGTTAGGAGCTGGACAAAGCAGGGAAGATGGGTAGTTATGTTGGGCACAAACTTTTGGACATCAGATCCTGTGCATAATCATTTCCGCTTGCTTCATGAATATGCAATTACAAAATCGTTTGCTGCAAATAAAACTTGTCGCATCATACCAAGACCAGCAGTAATGACGGGTGGATATAATATATTCTGAACTGCAAGATGAGCAGCAGGAGTATGGAAAGTGGAGTGAGAAGTATTCTGTAAGATTAGAATTAATATTGAAATACAATGAAACAAGTATTTGAAAAAACGTACCATTTTTCTTTTAAGTGGTTCCAACAATAGAGCAAATTCCATTTCAACCGGTCTCATATCAGTTGGTAATGAGTCCCAATCTGATCCTAAGCCCTTTCCATCGTCTTGATTTAACATGCGTTCTAAAAGCGAGATAATTAATCCCGTGAAGATACTATAAAGAGTCTTTGATCTACAACCAAACCTATTATTATTTCCATTCCATCGCCAACAGGACTGACTCCGTGCTCTACATTTGAGACTACGGTTAGTCTCGTTTGACTATTTTCGATAACAGCAGCCGTTGGCATTGGATAGAAATTTCCAGGAATGGGAAGAGAAGTGTAGCTCTCTCGTTTTAAAAGCTACAATATATAACTAAGCTAAAATTTTGTTATTACTTTTCTAACTTGTTCAATTGTTAGCTGAGTAGATCTCGTGATGCTTAAAAGGTTGGAAATTGCCCATTTAGTCATGTACCTGCATCCCAACACTGTCACAGTAGAACTGAGTTGACCCTAAGTCTGTCTGAATCCTCATTGCAACCTCAGTGTTTTTCTTTTTCGATACGTCAATTCGAACAAAGAAATGAAGTATTTGACCCAAAGTGCCTACAATATTAAGAAATACCAAGAACCATACGAAAATAATTGCGCAGTTAAACCAGTGCTTCAAAATAATGTCTAAAACAGAGTTAATATTTATACCAGAGATATCTTTTGCTGTGATTCTTTGATAGAGATTGTCCATAAATAGATGAATACTCTGTTGAATCGGTCCTCGCACAAGGATTCGGGGAACATGTCCCGTTATGTATGTCTAAAGAAAGACATAAAAATTTAAGTTAAATTTAGGCGTGTATAAATCTAGTTATCCGTGGAATATATAGTTACCTTGGTGGGACCATTTACTCTCATTATATATGCAGCTCCTACGGCACCAACGTAAGCTGAGAATGAGACATTCATTTTGTGTGAACCAGTTTTTGTTGTATCCATATGCTGGAATTTTAGTGAACTTTTTTTTGTCTTTATAAACTTATACAACTTATCTTCTTTCTCCACCTTTAAATACCATCTTTTAAGATAGTTAGATTACCGTAAGTAATCCAGTTTGATAGTCATGTTTTGTTCGAATATTATTAGTATGAATTCGAAAGTCCTCTTCCTTGATTTCCTCTACGTTGAAAATCCTAAAACAAATTAAAAATAGTGTTAATATTGAAAATTAAAATGGACATGTGGTATATAATAAAGAGGGAATAATAGTAATGCCATGACTGGATGGAAAAAATTGTTGAACCACTGACGCAGGAAGAGCTTGTCTCATCTCTTTAATTGCACTTCTTGGTGCTCGAATCTCCACTATTTGAGTGCTTTCCGATTTATCTCCAGATTTTAGATGAAATGTGGATGTGGAAAGTGGGGAAAGTAACGCGGGGAAGGTGATCGGAAATTTGGAACATTAGTATTTATTAAAAGACTTTAAAATATTTAACTTATCTTACCAAAAGTGTTTTCTGTGCAATTTTACCCAGATGAATATAGGGTTCAATTTGAGCTTGTATTTCTTTTCCATTTTGAAATACCGTAAGACCAACAGTATCCACACGAACAGCGATAACATCAATAATGTTATAAGGCAAAGAATTGTAGACATGTATTGAACTGCAAAGTACATCTGGTCTAGCTAGAATTAATTCAATAATTACGAATAGTTTTTAAAAGGGTGAACTGACATAGTCTCTCCGTTTTTAATAGATAGCGGAATTTTTGTGTTAGTTTCAGTATAGACTTGTGGGTACTCTATCTAAAAGTAATTATGTATGAATTCGAAGGCGACTGTGTTAGCCTATCTTTATTTTCGACTTATTAGATAGAGATCTATAGCTTAATGTAGAAAGGCGATAGAAAGGTTTGTCACAATCTTTCTTATGGACAAGCTAATGATCAGCTTCTACTCACTAGCTCCACATTCTCTCCTACGATCTCACTCATCGAATCTTCGATCACTTTTTTACTCAACAACGTCGCATTATGCAATAATTGAGAGTAATTGTCCATCACATGACGCTTACTTGTTCCTGAAAACTACTATATATTAATGGTACTCATAAAGTAGAAATATTATTATGAAAATTTCAACATACCAGTGATGGCGTCGTGGTGTTGGAATAAACTTAGGGATCTACGAGCAATTTCTAGTTCTCCTGACATTTTAGTCGATTTCGAAATTTCGATGCTACGTTGAGCTTGAGCAGATAGAAGATCAGCAGTACGGATGAGAAACTACAAATATCATGCATTTGTAAATGTATAGTTCCTCATATCTTTCTTTTATTATAATTTAAATCTTTGATTTCCTACATGAGTGAATCGACCCTGTTTTTTGAAAAATGGCCGAGTGGTGTAGTACCCAACCCAGAGATCTCCTGCTGCACATCTGACAAAAGGTCAATTAAACGAAATAAGGCTAAGAAAAAAAAGGATAAAACAACGTTATATGTTAAGAATCAAATATGGCAGTACTTGTAAGGGAAAAAGTCTCCACTCAGTGTTGGTAGGTGCTTATTATTTCTTTCGTACCACTCTTCCAATGCATTAAAATAGTCAGTGAAAGTTCCGAACCTATATATTTACCAATTATAAGATGTATAGATAATAAAATACTGCTAAATTAAAGATTAAAATAATCCACCTAATGGATGCTCTGTCCCCCTTGTTGATTTCTTCAAAGATTGGAATAAAATTATCATGATGTTGATGCCACTCTTCAATCATGTCATATCGAAAGTCATCACCGTGCATCATCAGTAGTACGTTTGATTCGTACATTCCGGACATCATCTCTAGTTCGCGCAATAAAGTTTCCGCCCTTTAAAAGTAGTGGTGAAAATTAGTTGAAAAAAATTATTAAATGCTTTTAGAGATCTGATCTTATTTGGATTTACTTTACTTTCACATTTTCTGGTGTGATGGGTTCTGGTTTCTGACCGGGACAGCTCCAATGAGTTATTCTTTTAAAGTCAAATTCGCAGCAGCGATCGGGATTTGGACCACATGAGTTAAGTATGTCGTAATGTGTATACGGAAGCACTTGCGTCAACATATCCGATGTGCCAGAGGGATCTGAAAAAAAATATCTTATGATCTCGCTCTTATTTATTTATTTTTCAAATATTTCTCACCAAAATATTGTCTCCATTTAAATGGGATAGCTTTTTTTGATTGTAGATATGTTTTAATGTCGTGATGAATTCTATTAATCACAGCTCTTTTTAAGCCTATAATATATACATCTCGTTACTAATGTTGTAACTTCAGTGATTAAAACTATTTATGTATGTTATCAGGGAATCTCTTAAATCGTATAATTATTTCCTCACCTGCCTGATTATAAAGATATGGCACTGAATTACTGTATCCAAAAGGGTCGTTTGACCAGTGAACGGATGGTTTTACACCTGTGGTTTAAAAATACTCACCAAAAGCTATTTCGGTTCTAAATAAGTCTTACAAAATTGCTAAAGTAATATTCCTACCAAATTCTTTCCTCAAAAACTGATGCCCTTCTACAATATTATCCACGGAGACAGGGTAGTAAGCGTTAGCCTCATCTGTCATCACCCAAGAACCAGACGCTAACTCAAATCGACCGTCCATTACAAGTCTAGCATTAAATAATAAATATTCCTAACTCTTAATAGTCTCTCATTTCCTTTTCCTTTATAGTGCAATAAAACTCAATTTCTTCACCATTAAGGATCACTGCTTACAGCTTACTTTCGAATATTATCTTTCACGGTCTCATTTTGGATATTCCACCATCGCTCGAAAAAAATGAATTCAGCCCACATAAATGTCATTTTGGGGTTTGATATCATAAACGTATGCATATTGTCAAGAATCTTGTTAGTATCAGCAGTATAAGCTTCAAATGTCTTCAACCACCCTATAAATGGTTGACATAATTTTCTCCTTTTTTTACTTTTCTCTTGTCCCTTTATATAATTCAAAACAACGTATTCATATTCAAAATATGATTATTTTCACCTGGGTCAACATGAGTGAATGGCAGAACAAATACTTTGAGTTTTTCCTTCTTCTCCACTAGGCGTCTAGTTCTTGAAATATCAGCTTCGTTGAGAGCTATCTTATATTTATAGATGTCGAATGTCTGTACAAATAATAGAATAGCTACCAATACTATTTAGCAATATTTTATGAAAACAATATTCTAGAGCTTACATTGAAATCTGTTACGCTTTCATGTTGAGTCTCATTGATACAAAGTGGCAAATCAGTTCTCTCTTCCACAACTGTTACTTGTATTCTTTGTGTAAAATTAAATCTTCTTGCACTCAATTGACCCTTGTAAAGACTCACTATTTGTTAACGAAATAAATATTTTTTCTAAAAATTTTGAAATCTTTAAACATTTGAAAATATAAATACAAGTTCAAACCTGTTCTTGAGTCTGATATACTAGTAGAACTATTAGAGAGACTACAATAAGAGATGCGAAGATTACCCGCAACTTCGCTTTGGTAAAATAAGGGAGGAAGGCTGCTCTCATTCTACGCCAACCTGTAGCAATTCCAGATTGAGTTAACAGAGCGATTTTCTAGATCCTACTTTAACTGTTTAGGGACTCTAACGTTTTAGGTAGTAAACGTTAAAATTATGGAAGAAATATTAATATTGTTGTGATAATGAGTAATCTTCTTCATATGAACTATGAAATAATAGTAATAGATTTTCAAAAATTCATATATTTAATTTGTAGGAATAGTTCGATAGAACAAAAGTAAAAGAATTTTACGTACAATATGTATGCACATATGGCTTGTTAATTATACTTAAAATAATAACAGGAAATAAACGGAAATAGTAATCGGAAATATAGAATGGAAAGATTCTTTTGATGGAGATTGTAGCCCAGCTGATGTCGCTGAACATGTAAAGTGCCAGCAAATATTGTACACCATCGGAGCAAAACCTTTATAAGTCAACATTAGGCATGTTCTGCCATAAATTGTAAAGGAATACAGTGGTGACTAAATACTAAGAGCATAAAAAAGCGGTACTAAAATAGATATAATGCGAAACGAAAAACTGTAAAAGTTATAACTTTTTAAAATATTCGTCTCTAGTAACATTTTAAAATTCTTAGACTGTGGTTTGAAATGATTTTTGGGTAAAATTTAGAAGTCACTGTGCAATGAGTATTTCCAGGAGGTTGCCTTTTGAAGACAAGGCAGTGAATAGAAATCACCTAGGAGATTTAAGATGAAGTAAAGTCCGTTGTGGACATAGACGTTAACAATTGTGATTTTCTATAACACAATCAGATGAGGATGTCGTGGGGTGAATTGTCAGTCCAAAAAATACTAGTCCGTTTTTAATAAAATATGTACAAGAAGAGTGTGGGATAAGTCGACAAAAACAACTGATAGTATTATACATATCACTTTGTACTCTGCGCTCGCAGACGCGATAATTACTGTTCATATTTCACTGAACGTTTGGTCTCAGATGCTGATTTGGTCCTAAGCCTGATAACGAATTGTAGACTCGATACGCTTATGCCGCTCCCGAATAGCGTAGTATGAGAATCAAGCAAGACTAGAAATTCCCATCATCTAATTTGAATATTCAGAGTACCGTGCTGCTTAAGAAATCACAGCCCTGATGTCGCTGCTAACACAATTTCGTCATACATTTTTACACTTGAAGTTATTTTTTTATTAGGTGAACTTATGATTACATATTGTCTTTAACTGGATTTCATTTTCTATGATCAGGTGATAATCTCAAATTTTCACCTAAACCGCTGCAAATGAACGGAATACGCCATTCCACTTAACAAATAGGACCACTAAGGCAAAAGCTATTAGCATATTTGTTAATCCAAATAAGTATTCTGAGAAAAAAATAGTAAAAATTAAACGTGTTGTTAATATTTTAACTATTTGAACGTGATTTTAAAATACTTTTAATAATATCATGGCAAATTGAAAACATCGAAACTTTTCAGGTGATGGTTTGAAAATAACTACTTCCGTCACTGTTAAATACACATGGAATCGATTGAAGCTATATCAAAAGCAAACTGTAAAGATAAATCAAAATAAAATGAGGTGCCAGAAAGTGTTAAAATGTAGAGAGTACAAAAGTAAGGTAAATTAAAAAATTATCGGAAATAACCTAGTGATAAATCAAATTACGTGATTCTCTCTAGATAACATGTAAAAATAACTCCTATTAATAACAAGCTATTTGGAAAATGCCAGACTAATGAACTGAAGAGTAGAAAAGGAAAGAAGAGAGGACAAAGCGCGGCAAAGAGAACAATGTGAACAAGAAGAGTATACACACTCATAGGGAAGATATCGCGCCATAATAAATATTGTGTGTTTCCTGTCTACCACAAAAGATCACATTCTAATTCAAAACTTTAATTGGGAGAATTTAATCCACATTTAAAAATCGATTTATCTTGGTCAAATGGGCTCCTAATTAGAGTGACCATAATTCGACCACGACTTCAATAGAAGATTGCTGTAATTAAAGGTAGTAAAGTGTGGGTCTAGTCTCGTTATATTTATCTACAAGCATAACTGGACAAATGACACTAGGGAAGGAAGTGGATGAAGAGAAACTGGTTCAGCGAAAGAAGCTAATTACTGGTGAATCCACACTGTCAGACACCGCTCGTCATTCCTAGCAACATTTCAAATACTCTTTATCTTTATGATTCAGTTATTTATTAAATAGCCTTGTAAAGCGCTGTAAGATAAGCAGAGGGCCGGCAAATAGAGACCTACGGTTGGTTACTTGGGACTTCAATTGCACTGAGTTATGTGGTGACCACCAATGCAGATTTCGTCTAACTGGTATTAACGTCTAGCGAACCAATCAATTCTCTGTCACACTTTTCACATTTCATTTATTGCCATCTCTTACAAATGGTCAATGGTTAAGAAGTAGGTTATCGGGATCCTCTACTAGTCAACAATAATGTGCTGTTATAATTGCCAATTGCTTTTCAAGACCACTGACTATCGGCTGAAGCGAATACGGGAAAGAAGGGAGTATGTGAAGCTCGACACTTTGATTGTTTATAGGCTGATTGAAAAAATTTATCAGTACGTAGTGATAAGTGGTCTTCGTTTATAGTTACAGCAATTTATTTTTTCATAATCAATTACTTTCTCAAAAGCGTCGAAAGATAGTAATATAATACGCTTATATAAGAAGCAGCGATAATTAATTAATGTGATTCAAATGAGATTTAGAAGAAGAAGCCGAGCATTCATAAAATGAGAAAAAGAGAAACAAAAGACCGAAAATAGAAATTGCTGGGTGAGGTTGATCATAGGCTTAGCGATTTTTTCATAAGTCTCAAGCTGGTGCGAGAAAAGTGGTTGACACGTATTCCGCATTCGATTGAAAGCCACGTATTTCTAACGGAATAAATTAAACGAAAAACGTATGTAAAAAATAAAAAGAGGAACGGGAGATCAAAATCAACAAATTGATCTGATGAAATTTCTATTGTCATAGCTGAATAGAAGACGCAAAAAAGAATTAATTCTTACCATAGAAGAATGGAAGTGCTTTGTGTATGAAATATTCTTGTAGAATCAAATATATCAATATTGTGGGTGAAAACCGCAACGAAGCAATGGCCACTCTTATACTCTGCTTGGCAAATTGCATCACGAAAAGCAATACTTAGTCACCTTCCGCAAAACGTTCTGGCCTCGCTCAACCTGGATTCACAATATGCCCTCTCCAATTCCTTTTTATCTATGTAGCTGGAGACCCACAACTGGAAATATTTATCAGTTAAAGTTAATTGTATTTTAAACTCCAGTTTATTTAAATTCACTTATATCTTGAATAAAGTCCACTGTGAATTATATTTCTTCATTATTTAAAAAAACAGCAAAATCCTTCTATGTGGCACTATCAAATCGTTATAGAAACTTTTACTCCCTATGTGAAATCAATAGTGGAATATTTTTGTAAAGTAAGAAATACAGGCAAGATGAGACTAAGCCTATACGAATACTTCTCCATAAAATATAAAAGTTCCATGCTGTCGTGTGGAGCATCAGTAGAACTCATATATTCCTTTGTTACCATGAGGAAACATCGAAGCACTAAGAAACGCTTTCCCAGTAGATATTTAGGTATTTGGACTCGCTCACGAAACTATGGCATCTTTGGATTTTGATTCTTCCTGTTCTAAAGCTTCCTGATTTGCTCTCGATTGGGGTTTAAGAAGATTATGGTTATTAAATGCTTCATGTAGACTTCGTCGGAATTAAGTCCAACCATTATGGTAATATAATTTAAAATTTAAAAAACTCTGCCATGAATATTATATTGCATTATCTACACTTATATAGGTAATGTATTTTGAAATTAATTGTTTTTTTCATAAAGTGACATAACTCAGAGGAGAGGACATTTCACTATAACTTCTAGGCATCTAATTACCACAAATATCAGAAGAACTTAACAACAGCAAATTTATAGTGAGCTTTCTAACTTATATTAACCTAATATGGGAATAATTTTTCGTTTTTATTAATGTATAACTGGTAGATTAATTAGTTTCTACCTTAAATCAATCTCTATTTCTAACCTCTCCCACACTTTGCTGGTCATTCTGCATATGGCTGTAATTAATTGAAAAATGTATTACTACTAATACAATAAGAAGAGAAGAATTTGTTTTTTTATCAGAAAACAAAACACAAAAAAGAGACATTTGGAATCAATAACAGATGCAAAAGTATTGATAAACCAAGAGTAAAACAGCTTCAGTTCCCATAATTTGTTGATTACTTGTTTGATTTCTCAGTTCTGCAATTGATGCTTTTCGAAAGCTACACTAATAATAAAATAAAAATCTATTACAAAAAAGTAGTTCGAGAATTTCTAAATATGACATGTTGATGTCTCATTTCTGGATATGACTCGCAATTATCTCTTCCTTTTCAATAGAGCATCAAAACGGGGGCCTTAGAGAAAAAAGGAAACGATTATTGTTTAGATTTTCAAAAAGATGGAAGATTTATTGCTGTTTGAAATTAAACACATTATTTTTGCCTGTTAGGTGAGGCTAATTTTGTCATTTGGCAGTGCAAAATTGTTTACAGGCACCTATGACATCAGAACATACATTGCAGGGATGGTTTAATACTTCTCCCGGGCCCCTGAGTCATGCTTGGTAAGTGGAAATAAAGAACACATTTCCATTAATAAAAATGGATTGCTATGCAAGCACTGGGGATCATATCACCTCGTAATTAATTCTCAACTTCCCATATCAAATAGTTCATCATTATGTTAGAACAGGACGTAGCAACCTACTATTGTAAAATATTGTGATTTCAACTTTTTTGTAATGTTGCTCTTATCAGCTGCAGATAGTAACACCTTTTCAATTTGATATGTCGAGGAGGAAAATGTAGATAGTTAAAAACATCAGAAACACCTCTCCTGATTATTGTCGAAAAAGAAGTGTTTATAAAACGGCCAATTCTAATCGCGTCTACCACTCACTTTCCTCTTTCCTTCGCCTCTACTTTGCCGCCACACCGCTCTTTTATTCATCGTCCTTTCTGCCATGTATGAGTTGTAGTTTCCCACCTCTATCTTATCACATGGTGTCGCATGCCAGGCCACCTTTATATGTATTCATTGTTCTTCCCAGTGCTCTTTGTCCACCTTAGTATATTTATCCCATGATACTTGTTTTTATGCCTAACTAAAATAGCTGGGATTTCAAAATATCGAATTAGTTTTAGAAGCAATATTTTTCAAATATATCTATTATTGAAATACTGTGGAAATCATTGAAAACAATCTTATCTGATTACCATTAAACGTTAAATTTAGATAGTAAAAAATTCATTTAAGTAATATATGTTCTTTGATTTCTCACAAAATATTGACTTAAACAAATTTATGAATTATTATCGCATTCGTATCAGGTAGCTGGCGAAGGGCCTATGCGCCAAATTTGCTTATTTGAGATTCAGTTGCCTTATCTTATTTAAGTGAATCAATTCAGCTCCTGTCACTGAGAAACGCTTTGCTCCCCTGTTATTCATGGAGAGTTAACAATCCACTCTTTCACTTCAGATCTTTGTTCTGTAGGCTCACTTTTGAAATTGAATCTATACTTCATAGCACCAAGTTTCATAGTGCACACCAGACTGCACTAGTGACAATATCCCACTTCCGAGTAGGAATACTTAAAATTTAAAAACAGGTTACGATCAGAGTGAAATTTTACATTTTTTGTCTTCTTGAAATTTGGCTGTACAATTTATAACATTTCCCGGTACTTTTTCGACGGGAAAGATTTACTGTAAAAGTATGTATTCATTCAAATCTCAGTTAGGATTCGTAAGATATGGTATTGACGCTAAATGCAAATCTCCTCTTGAATTTTGAATATTCCTACTCTAAGGTGATCTCTTGTTCATTCCAGTATACCATAACATTTGCCATCATTTTGCCTGTTTGCAATTTTCTATTTTATATCCCATTTATTATACAGCAACCTGATTTCGTTTATAGGCTTTCCCTGTTTTTGACATATGTATTTACGAATTCGTGAAATAAATTTTTTTTAAATCTATGTTATCTTGCATTACAGTATCCCTTTCACGACCCCGAAAAATTTCCGGATTTTTTATCCACTGGATGGTTTATCCCCACCCCCGTCTGCTCATAATTGCTGCTGTCATCTCATTTTGTTCCAATTGGCAATTTGCCTTTCAAGTAATGGGTCTTAGTTGATTTATAAATTTTTTCAATACTTGTATTATACAAACTGATGCTATTGTACAACTTCAGATTACATATGTGAACACTTCTGTCGAAACTTTCTACCAGCTTGCAAATGAAGGATTTCGTGCAGCACGAGGTCTGCAATAACTTATATTTATGAAAATAGACTTTTTAACGATTAGATAATTATTATAGGATGCAAATACTGTTGGTTACCTGAGCAATCATGGTCTACGGCATGGAGTACCATCGTCAGCAGTGTGTACCCAGGAACCATATTTGGATTTCTCCTGGTGAGTACCTGCTTAGCTAAAATTAATAAATTGGCTTTTGCGTACTTCAGATTCCTACTCTGACCGCTAGATATGGCGTTAAGCGATCGCAAATTGGAATGTGCTTGTCAGCAATTTTGGGATGTTTCGTTCACTTTCTTGCTCAAATATGGGTGAACCAAGGCATGTAATAACTTATTGTGATCTATTTTGAGTTTTTTAAAATTCAAAATTATAATAATAAAGTTAAGGTGAAGGAGTAGTGTCAGCAGTACTCATTTTCGGAAGATTTCTCATTGGAATCCAAGCTGGCAGTTCCTTGTGTCTCCTTCCGCTATACATTATTGAAATAAGTCCACAACATCACAGGGCTTTTCTTAGCACATTTCAGGTAAATGATTGAATTTTGAACAAAGTACCGTGGATAACTTAAATAAATAAATAAATAAATAAATATGGATATAATTGTTCCTATATTTGAAATTTAGTGTTTAGCACACATTATGATTTTCAGCAAGTTTCTCAAGCACTCGGTACCCTTCTTGGTCTACTGTTAGGTTCAGAGGAGTTTATTCCACTTGGAGAAAAAAGGTGAGAAAAGACAGTAACGCTAATAACGACACCTTTGTTTATATTTAGATAAATATACAGACTAATAACTCAGAATAACTTTATGTTAATATTTTTTTCCTAGGACTTACACTTTGATGCGAAATCTATTACCTATAATCACTGCTTAAAATATCATCTCTTATTCCCTCATATTATGTGCCCCGTATTCGGCCGTTCTTTATTTCCAGGGTTTTACATTATAAGTAAGTTTTAGTCTTTCATACGATGTGCATACTTTTAGTATGGGGGCCTTCACGTTTTATTGTATAAGTTTGTATTTTTCTTCTTTTAATAATAAAATAGTTAAATGCTATAACCTTACGTAGTAGTCGAATATCTGTACATTTAAGAAATTTCATCCATAAGTCTATTCGCATGAAAAGAAAATTACTCGTAAACATTTGATCTCCGACTTGTCCTATACATGTTTTATTAGGAATCTAACTACTTTTTACTGTGACTGTATGATAAGAATAATTTTTTTGAAAATATATTGCATACAAACTAAGAAATTTTACAGATTCATGGTCCTACAAGTATTCGCAGTGACACCTACTCTCATATTCATACTGATTCTGATTTTCACTCCGAAAACGCCGCAACAACTATTGAAAGATAATGCTGATATCATAAAAGGTGGGAAAAATAAGTATAATTAAATAAAGGTAAAAATATGAGCTTATTTAGAAAAGTTGTTTAGTTAGAATTTAGTGATTGAATCAATTTCTTTCTACCATTGTTTGCCAACAAGTATAGACGAAATTAGGAGGGAATGTGTTGTTGAAGAAGAAAGCGCTAACAAAAATAGGAAATACAGGTATATTAATTAGATTTTAAAATTCTGAAGGCAAAATTTGTTGATTTGTAATAAAACTGTTTATTCTTCAGCACCTCAGGAATTTCGTGGGCAACCTGGAAGGGATTTCTAATAGGATCAGCTGCCGCCACTTCATACGCGTTCACAGCAGATGATCTAATAGACTCATTCTCTGCTCTCATTTTAACGGTGGGAAAGTCCAAAGGACTAAGCGTGGCTAAATCTAGGAATATATTCATAGGGAAAGGAATCTATAATTTTATTGAAGAAATGGCTTTAATATCAGAATAAGCCTGCTTTGAATAAAAATTAATCGAAACATAGAAGTTTCGTGAAATTTTTAGAGATTTGTTAGTGAATTAATGTCAGCACTTTGGTTAGGAGACCTTTTATATAAAAGACCAACAAATATTAATATCGATTACATCATTCTGGCGAAATTTATAGATAACTTATAATATAGGCCCTAATAATAAGCCTATAACTATGTTATCTGATAAACCAACTTTTTGTGAGGATATCTCCACGTGCATCACTATTAATTCACATGAATTCTGTTAATATTCTAAGAAGGCATTACATGGATTTAATCACTATAAAGCATAGCTAGAACTATATTTTTAAAATAAAGGTGTTCCTAAGCCTAAGCCAAAACGTACCGAGGAATCATTAAAATTTTGTGCTCTCTATAAATGAGTACAAAACGTTAATATACAATTGTTTCCTGTAAATTAGTCTTAAAAATCGACTGTAAAAATTATATTGATTGATGAAGTTTTACTTTAGTAATTTGAAATAGCTAAGACATGCTGTATTTGAGCTAAAAATTTAAGAGGTATAAGATTTTCTGCCAGAGACTTGGTTATGATTTGTACAACTCTATAACGGCAAGCGATGCTACTAAAGATATAAACATAATACAATCTACCAAGAAATTTTGCCAAATGCCCTTAAAATGGGCGAATCAAAAAACTTTAAACCTTGCAGAATGGCTGGGCGTCGTAGGTGGAACGACTTTGAACGTCTGCGAGATTCATTTTGTTGGTTTTGAAATGCAAAAGAGGTTTGCAAAACAATAAAAGGATATTTCTGCATACGTCATTATTTGTTGTATCTTTTAGCATACAGAGAACTTGTAGGTAGCTAGATATTAATATTTTAGAATGCAAATGGTGCCACTTCAACCAAATCTTCAGTGACGAGGGAATCTTCTGATATCATTTCCGTTGTAATGGGAGTAATTCTTTTGATTGCCAGTCTTTTTGGGACAGTTTTGGTTAGTACCGTATTCTAAGGTCTACTATTTTATTTCTCGCTCTAACTGATCGTAATTGCTTGTTATAATATGAATTCTGTTGGTATTACACATTGTGAGTACACTCCAGTAATAAAATTATGTGGATATTACAGATAGACCGCTTTGGACGCCGTCGTCTGTTGCTTTTTGGTCTATTAGGTTCTGCTCTATCAAACGCGGTAGTTTTTGCATTTCCTTCTAGTCCTTTTCTAGTTACTGCAGGATTTTCATTCACAAAAGCTTTCATTGGACTTGGAGCAGGAGCACCCGCATGGTTCCTTACTTCAGAACTAGTACGTTACTGTAATCATACCCTTTTTATAATATGTAATGTTAAGTATTTCACTGATAATAAAATGACAAGTAGAGAATTCAATTTCTACCACTTAGCAAATGCCATCAGAATGGTTTCTTATAAATACAGGTGTCTCCAGCACATGTGTCACTCTTCCAGCCTCTCTCAACTGGTTTTCTCTTAATTTCGACAATGCTAGTTACTTTTTTTTATTTACAGCTAAACTTAATAATTGGGAATTACAGGTCAGCATTTTCTATTTCTTTACCAATTGTCTATATAGATGGATATATATGCACGCTTGCCGAGTTTATTTTAGTCTCTTCATTCTTTCTTCGGCACCTGCTTTTATTCTGGCTATAACAATGTACCTCTTCCTTCCCGAAACAAAAGGAAGAACAACTATTGAAGTTAGTGACATTTATAGGGGAAACGATTAACATTGATAATAATACGGCCATAACAGTTTAAGTGAAGGATAAGTGCATGGAAAGAAAGCAATATCTTCAGGTTCAATCTCTTTTGACAAGCAGAACTTTTTCCGGTCTGAGCCCAAAAAAAAATAGACGGTCTTCCATCTATGGAACCTTGTAACTCAAATATGGAGCTTTTCTGATAAAGTAATACTGTGCCTACATATTTGCAAGAAAGCAAGTTCTCTAGAAGTTCAAAAGTATAAGGAAAGCATATTGCTATACTGCAAAAATTTGTTAGATAACACTGAAGTTAGGATTGTCTTGTATAGGGTAACAAATTTCAGATTTACCGTATCAAAAACGTAGCTCTGTAATTCTGAGGATCATCTAAAGATCAACTGTCTGAGCAAAATAAAACCCCATCGAAGCGGCTCTATATATCCATGCCAAGAAACTGAGACTAATAGTAGTTATATTTTGTAGCACTGATTTCTTCCAGAAAAGAAAACACGCGAATTAATAACACCACGCATATCGTCTACGCAGAACTCAGATGTAATATTACTATGAAGGCCAAGTATTGCTAATGACTATAACCAACTAACCACCCTTAAGATAACAACTTCAGAGATTTTATAACTGCCTTACAGTATATAAGAGTCGGACAAAACTCACCACCGATCTCTTAATGTAGGACATACATAACCTTACAAGAATTTAGAAACCACTTGGCTTTGAAAAGTATGAAGCAGAATCTAACATCCATGGTATATTTCAATAACAATAATATAGAAACTAGTTCATAGCCATGCTTATTATACAATGGGTATCAAGCCTGCTATCATGCACTGTAAAAAGAAACAGCGAGGAAAATCATACAAACTCAATTTGCATTGATTTAAAATATGCTACAAAGTAACCACGTTCATATCTAGCACTAAACTTTAAAAAAAATACCCGAAGGGTTCTTATTTTCACAATAAAAATAGGACAAAATGAAATTAATTAAAACACAGTATCCCTCTCTCTGCGATTGAATAACATAATCCAGCGAGGTGCAATATGTACTGCATTGACTGATTCATACCACGGCCATACTTGACTTGTTACATTCCCGTAAGAGAAAGTTATAGGAAAGAAAAGGATTGTAGTAATTTTGTCGTAAGGGACGCACACCTACATTTAAAAGAATCTTCCCCGTATGAATAAATCGTGAAAACGTATAATAAATACGTTAATTTTTTGGTCCATAACACCTACTTTCCTCTCGTTTGAAATCTGGAAATGAATGACTAATCTTATTTTGATTTATTCACTAATTTGTACAGTTATAAACTGATGTATGACGTTAATAAGTCCTTATGCGCAAACAAAATCTGTAGAAGTAATAGTCAATTAAATTTTAATGGGGTACTTGTCCATTCAAAATTTTAAAGAGGAAAATGGAAACATTACAGACGAAAAATTGCTGTTTAAACTACCCCATAGCATACGCCCCTAGCAAATTTTAACACAGAATAAGGTAAAACTGTGTGGAAAAACTTAGTGCATGCAAATGAATATATTTGCTAAACAAGAAAACGCAGCCTGGCTGCTTAATTTTAGTTCGTGCATTCATTTCTGTCAGCACATTAAACAAGATGTCCAGACATCACAATGCATTTTAAGCCACGTAGTTGTAAAGTTTGTGATCAACAGCATCCCTAGCCAGATATTCGCGCTCTATTAGCGACTCAATTCTCTTCTTGATTAACTGAGGATTAGGTAGGAAGCGATGCTTTAGTTGCTGAGTTACCTGAAAAAGGTGAAAGACTACACTATATGCAAAATAATATCAATAAAATATTAGCAACAACCAATAAATAGTTAGTAATCATAGATAAAAAGAAAAAACCACAATAATACTAATAAATTAGTCAAAAATCCATTCAAACCTCGGTTATAAGGTTATTATGAGCCAGTTTCTTACGAGATTTCATAATACGAACGATGGCAGCTTCTACCTCGTGCTTCCTATCCTCATCAATCTTAAAATATTATACATCTGTGAAAAAAATAACGATGTTCTGTTAAAATATATTCCGTAATTACACAGAAATTAAAATTTATAAATGCATAAAAGTCTGACAGAATACTAGACTTTATGAAACCACCTTATTCCTTGTCTCCTTCCTCTCAGGTTCTGATTCTCCTTTTGATGTCACCATCTGAATCTTGATTCGTGTTAGCTTCGAAGTAAAACTATCATTAACCCAGAATTCATCCTGACCGTCTATAAAGATATAACTAATATAAATATAAATATTTTATATTCGTATTAACAAGACTAGATGTAATACCATTACTTGACTTGTATCAAAACAAAACTCTATGTGGAACGAAAATTGGTTAAGCCTAGAAGCTCATACTAACCAATATCCTTTCCCTTTCCCCTCCTACTAAGTACCCGCTGGGTTGGCTTTCCCATTGCTAAAGACTGCAAATTTCGTTTTAACTCTTTCTCAGGTATCTGTGTATCTGCCTGAAATCCTAAAAAATTTTTCTGCCATACCTTTATCTATGGTAAAATAATAATATAATGTCAATAATGCTCAAACAAATACCTGTATTTCATCAAATGTGAATCGCGTCTTTACATTGAACCTTAGCAGAATTACCATTTGGTGTGTATTTACTTGAAGTATCTTGTGCTCTTCTTTTCTTGCTGGCATCAAAACATTTGAAGGACCAGCTTCTGATTCCTTAAAAACAAACCGTATACTAGTAAGACAAAAGTAATAAAAAAATAAAAATAAATTTTAATAAGAACCTGCTGGCTTAATTCATCTCCTGCAAACTGAGTTCCGTAAAATATTGCTTTCACATCAGCACTTCCCAAAAGTGTGTTCAATGAGATCTTCCGGCCACTATGCTTTCTGAGATAGTATTCTTCAAAAGTCTGAAAAATTTACCTGTTTAAGTAAATGAGGGCATCTAATTAAATTTTCAAAGTAATGATACATACCTACTAAAAATGGTGAATGAAACTTAAAAAATCAAAGAAAAACCTTGAAACTCGTCTCACAGACGATAGGTAAAATGCATTGTGATACATTTTGTGTGGGCCATATTCCTGCTGTAAGCACACGTACAGAAACATCAACTGGATCACGTTCACGCACCTAAAAAACATTTCTATCACCATAATTAGTAAGTCGGAATTTATTAAATGACTTATTATATTATTGGGAGTGAATATAAATCCTGCTATTAACATTGAAGGCAAAACATCAATGCTTTCATTTATCCCACTCCTTTTACTCACCACCATTTGATCCATGCCGTCTTTATATTCCTTAAAGTTATTACTTAAGGTGCTCCATAACTCCTTATCACGGAACATACTCTCAAGTTTTTGCGTGAATTGGCAACCACATTCCGTCTTAAATTATGTTAATTTACAAAATAGAAATAGTTGTATTCATGTAAATGATCAATATAAAATCTAATCACAAAAACAAAGATGGAAATAGTTGCCTTGAGTTTGCTAATCATGGCCTTTTCGGCATCATCAGATATGCTTTTATCCAGAAGAAGTCGCTTAGCTAGGTGTTGTTTGTAGTACCTATAACCATTGAAATTTTAAAAATAGATGCGACTTTACAAAACAGTGAAATAGTAAATTTGTCAAAATAAAACTTTAAGCAATATTCTCTACCTCTCAAAAACATCTTTCTCCTGAAGGAATCGGAATAATACCATCGACTTGTCGAGAAGTGTTTCTAACTCATTATCGTTCAGCTAAAATATTATGGTTTACTAGAAGTCTGGTAATCAAAACCAAACTATATAAATAAGCAATATTCCAACCGCTCTGATTCCTTTGCGTAGTTTATCGTCCATATATAGTGATAGATATTCCGGGCTTTTCTTATTTTGGTTAAAGAAATATTCGAAATCTGTCTGGATCTTATTCTTGAACAACTTATCGTTGTGGAATGCATCATGCAGAAAGTGATCAAACCGATCTTTCAGATCGAGCAAAGCCTTAAATAAAAAATTACCTACAAATTAAATAGGGTAATTTTGTAAATAGCTGGTTAAAAAACACATTATCTTAGTGGTTACACTACCTGGATAAACGTAACGGGGTTCCTCGCTAGTTCGCCATTCTCTTTTACAATAGCCTCGCCAATTACCCGTAGATGTCTATGATAGACTTATTAATTATAAACAAAAATGCAATAGATAAAATAATTATACCTACCCACTCATAGCAGATGTCATTACACTAAGACCATTTGGGACACGTTTTAGCAGTTTATACAAACGGCGAAGATCATCAACCTAAGAAAATAGAAATTATATGAAATTGATGATAGTGTACCTTCACTAGGGCGAACTTTTCACATCTATAAGGAAATTTGCCATAATTTACTAGGAAATAAAAATGACCTTGTCATTGCTTAACATTGCCACTACTCCACTATTTTCCATATCCACGATAGTTTGCATATGTTGTGTAATGAGTACATCATCTAATACCTACAAATACTTTCATAATTAAAAAACTACTATTCTTGAGATAACCATAAAAAAACAAATGACATTATACTTACATCAAGGATCTTTCCCTCTGTTTTAGAATCCAAATACCGTTTGGCACGACTTGATTCGTCTTCAATACATTGCTCAACCTAGTAATTGTAAATACCAACTAGTACAATGTAAAAATGTATTATAAAACAAATTACTTTGTGTGTAATATTATAATTTTGATAAAATTTCAAAGTCTGGTATAACTGTTAACTCAACCTTTCTAACATAAACACTAGCACTGTTCTCCGTTAAGAACTTTTGACTAGCTGATCGATAGTACTCAGCAGACTCTTGGAGAAAAGGATTCTCAAATTCCGATTCATATACGGAACGTGTTTCAATACCCAGGGCCACCAACATTTGACATGCGTTTTTGATTCCCATCCTGTAAGGTATATGCATTGTCAAAATCACGTTTTTATTTAAGTTCTAACAAACCAAGGAAAAAAATTTTTAATATAAAAGAATGGGATTTAAATATAACTCAAACAAATCTTAACTAACCAGTTTACGGGATTACCCCGTCGCTCATCTGCAATTAATGCTAATAAAGTTGCTCGTAGGTGCTCACTAACATTGTTCTGTCGAACTACTTCATCCCTATAATTAGTTTGTGCAGCAATATATACTATGAAAAATTAAATGTCACTATTATAACTTCTTAACACCATATAATCATATGCAGTGAAATAAATAACTGAAACACCTAAAGATCCCAAGTCCAAGATGGTAAACGGGTTCTACGTTGTTTTGTTGCACGTATACGCGATCCATATACATAAGAATATCTCGAATCATTACCTTAACCAGGATGCAGTGAATTTAAAATATCATAACGTAAGAATGCAACGTACCTACATAAATACATAAGTCATAATGGAATTCATTCAAAATAATACCGACCATCGCAGTGGTATGATCGGTCCAAGACTCATTCAATGTCTCTAGAAAACTACCACCATTGATTGAATCGCCCACATTTACACGAACCTGTAAAATATGAATTAAATATCTATGGCAAGACTAAACCAACACACAAACTGTATTAATAAATTTAAATCATTCTTCTAAAGTATAACATGGTACAACACTAACCGAACTTCTAAGATGATCTTCTACAACTTTTCGTAAACCTGTGTATAACTTCTCACCATGTTTATGAAGAACCTAGAACCAATATTAAAATGCTAAATAGATAGGAAAAGCTAGAAAACAATTGAATATACAAATAAAGAAAAATATATAGCAATGATAAACCGTAATTTTTGTTTTAGTCTTAAATTAAGGAAAAGATCTTTGCGAACCATTGTATATGCGTTCCGGTACAACTCCTCAAAACTAAGTCCTGAGTTATTTTTTCTCTGAATCTCTTGGATGGCCTTCTTAAGCAGATCCCATATTTGATTAACATATTTTTCATCCATAGTTGTCTAAAATCCAATATAAAATATGAATAACGACATGAAACATGAAAAAAAACTTACAGGAAATGCTCGGATACGCATCCGCCCACCAGATGAAGCACTTCCTCCGCCCGCAATTGGACGGGACATCCTAAAATGATTGATCTATGAAGATACGCAACTATTTTCATACAAATATATTTCACGATTCCTCTAAACTTTGCCGCTATTTGAGAGGAGGCTGTAGAAATGAAGGAAAAACTATATCCCAAATTATGTGAACTGGATAAGATAAAAATTAAAAAAAGGACTAATAGAAATTATATCAACCAATGACTTTAATAAAGATATTAAACAAAAACAAAATGCTAATGATATTTCGTGCAAAACTGTATATATAAATTAAATTAATTAGAACAAAATGGACCAATAAAACCAAAAAATTAATATTCGTTTACCAGTTTACTATATCAATTGCATAAATTGAATAAGTCATATCTAAATAGCAAAAAAAACTGAATTTTGTGATAAATGCAGTAATAATAAAAAAATAAAGAAACAATGCATAACGCATACATCTGCATGTGACCTGCAGTGGGGCGTGCACAAATGTGCCAACCCCGCAAGTATGACATCACTTACCTACCACACCACCAATCCCCTAATAAACACTCGTTTATTACGTAAATACCACATTGAGTCGGCTATTTCCACACACAAATTTTTATTTGGAAAAACTATGCGTTAGGATAATTGATCACTACTTAATGAGTACATTTTGTACTAAACACCTAATTAACTGCTTAGCAAGAATAATTATAGATCTTGAATTATTTAATGTATTCTAAAAACCAAAACTATCCGAAATACTTTAACGATAAACAACTTTACAAATTGTTTATAAATTGACGAAACGGATGTACAACTGGTAAAATTGATGGCTCAACAAAATAGCAGTACCCTCCACTATGAGTTTACACAAATACCGATTCTAATAATACAAATAGATGTGTCTAGGTGAAACTAAAGGAATAGCAGAAAATGTAGCCATGATTAATGGAGTTTATATCAAAGAGGGCACAATTCCATTAAAGCGTCAATAATCTCCTTTCTGCAGCACTCAACAAAAGGCTCTAGTATTACTATGTGGAACCGGGGCCACCAGTCTGCACGATCTCTCCACATCAGCTCGCATCTAGATTTATCGATGAATTGAACAACTGTATGCAGTAATATCCAGGCCCTTGGTGATTTTCGATTACAACCGTAATCCAAGAAATTGAAAAGAACGTCGGCACACCTAGCCAAAATTTCTTCCCGAATTCCAAACCTATAACTAATATACTTCAGTAACATTTAAGAATAATGAACAATATAATTTAATCAGTACCTCTCCGGATGCTGTATCCGTGGTTCACACCACTCAATCCATATTGGATCACTCGGTGATAGAGTTGAATCGGGAGTACATGCCTGTCAATAACTCAATAAATATTAAATTTATAACATACATGATAAGCGTATATTTAGCTTAAAATTTCGAAAAATAAAATGTTGGAGCATCAATTACTAACATCATGAACAATTAATTCTCTCTCATGAGGCATATTAATTTCTTCCAGGAATTTGACAACTCGATTAACAAGCTGAGGATAGGATCGTACGAATGAGGACAGCAAATTGGAACTAAAAAAATATTTAAAAAATAACATGAATTATCTGTTATTAGCATCATGGTTAATTGGGATTGACTAACACCTTGTTTTCATTTCGTCCTAATTTGGCCCAAATTCGACAAGCTGTCTCAACGAATACAGTGGCATAGATACCGAGAACTAAACATTAGTACATAATTTGAAAAACCATGATCACTTGCTATTGTAATCAAACATGATACATTGCTATATCCTATAACTCAGTATTTAATATATAAATCCGGAACGATACCATTCAGTATTAAAATAATAGTACCGCCCTTTATGGATAAAACTGCTGGATCACAAAGAAATATTAATTTTAGAATATATAGGTATAAACATAACACTAACATCTTGACATGTTTAATTATACCATTTGAAAAAAATACAGCAGTGTAACTTACAATTGACTGTCTCAGATAGAGATTCGGCAGAACCTAGTACCATACCATGAAGCATTCCCTCAGTTTTCCAATTTTCATATTGCATTAACATCTTATATGCATTCCAAACTTGCAAGTACTAAACAGAAAATATCTGGCTAATGCATAGTACGAATCTTTTTACGTGATAATGCTACATATGTGCAGGACTTATGCTTAAAAATCAATATCAAACAAATTATTAAAAAAAACCACACCACCACCTCGGATTTCTTGTTCTTACGATGAATGTTATTTTCAATACTTGCAATAAACTTGGCATTATCCAGAAATTTCAGAGCTATTGTAGATGTTAAGAATTCAGTAAGCTGTGACATAATTGAATTCTGAGCTCTATAATAATTAAAATTTACATGCCATTATATTTATGTAACTTGTTTAAGATGAAAAATATGAAGAATAAAACACTAATTAAATTGTATACATTAAGGTAGCAGTAAGAGAACCCACGCATATGTCGTGTAAATAAGTGATTGCATTGTCGCCAACTTTTGGATTCTGGTACCCATGTCGTATAATGAGTCCTGACATTACAAAATTTTGATTTCATATCAATCCTCAGTTTCTTATGTCTGAAAGCTGACGATAAAAATAAATAACTTATATGTAAATTACGAACTATTTAAACACTTACATGTGGCATATTAAGTACTGCATGAAGGGCCATATTCATTACAATAGGACTGTCAAAAAAGATATGCCTCTGTTGACAATATCTCACTTTCTTCCAACCACTCTTCGGATCATCAATAACTTCGGTTATATTACGAATTAAAGGCGAATACGCTAGGAAAATCAAACTATATCCCGCATAGATTAATACAAGTTTTAAATGACCAAAATCCTACCTAAATGTCCCAATATAGATCGATAATTCCGGTGGCGACTAGCCATACATAATTGATAGCGAAGGGCGTACGGAGCATTAGATCTTGAACGAGTTCGTGCTTTCCTCAAAAAATAAATAAATATCCAGATGTTAAGACATAACTACAGTTAAAAAGGAAAATCCTCAAAAAAAAATACCTACAAAACTGAAATTGATTCTATGGAATTCATCTCAAGGGTTCGGAATGTCCAAATCGCTAGACGGATGTTGTATTCAAATAACGAAAGGTCCGTGAAACTAAAGTGATTTGTACTACAATTCTTTAACGAAAAATGAAGAACTAAATCTCATGAGATCTAACACGTACAATTTTTCTATGTTTTTTGTTGGGAAATATTTATAGTTAAACTCAGTTCTCTTTAAACCATTTTTAGCAGATCTTGCATATAGAAATGGAATTCCATGAACTGCGAGAATTCGTGCCAGGTCTACGAGAAGAGACTGAATACATTAATGATACCAAATCAAATTAAGTTAACCTAAGAAGAACTTAGACAAAATTATTCCATTGATTTATATTTTAAAATAATGAGAGGGTTTCATAAAAACTTACCCAGCGAATAGTTTTCATTAGTCTGCAATTAATTAAGTCAAATAACCGCATAAGAAGAATTCGAAGACCATCCACATCTTAAAAGCAAAATAAATCACAAAACCAGAACAAAATAAACCTATTCTTATTAAATTATCCCTTAAACCTAAATAACATTCTGACGTTTCCTATGTGAATCCCACAAACGCATTTGATCCTATTTCTATTATAATATTGAACTGGCATATATAAATAACACATAAAAATAAGGAAAACCACTCACGAGGTCCAACTGCACCCTCTGTCCATATCGAAAATGCTTCTTCGTCAAAATTGAAGATATTTTCAGGTGCCTCTAGCATATCATACATCAAATATACTTTTTGAATACCTAATATTGATTCCTAAACTAAATTTTGAAACGTGTACCTTCCTTATGAGAAGAAAAAATATTCAGATTAAATACTCCGCAACAGTTATTTATTTTCTTTAAATGCAGTTACCTTGAACAAATAATCATCAGTTGACTTGCTTATCCCCGTCTTTTTTCTGAAGAATTAAAATTCTTTGAGTATCTTTTATACTAATAAATATCACTTAAAAATCATTTTGACTTTGATGTTCGCAAAAATTAAACAAATTAGGACTATAATTATTTTTATATAAAAATGTATAGCATAAATGCGTTGCCTATATATCCTATATACATTTTTAATACTTTAGTGGAATGATAAATATAACTTACAATTCTTAATTGAAAAGGATTGATACTGCTCCAATTTCAACTATTTTAAATGTAATGCAACCTGAGTTTATCACTAAAAAAAATATATGATTGAAAAAAACATTTATGAAAATGCATAATTAGTAATGTATTATATGATTTATATACTAAAATTTGAAAATTGATTTAAAAATAACTATAGAAGAAGAAGCTTGGTAGGAAATACTAGTGGGTATCCTCTAGTGATATATTTGACATAATTCATGGTAACATTTTAAAAAATTGAATTTGCAATACACTTATGATTTCATCACTTTTTTAAATACTCAAGAAAACGTGAGAGATGGAAATGGTTGTAGATTGTGGGTGTCTTTCGTGCAAAGTAAGTTTGCGGGGAATGTTTTAGGTTCGTTTTTAATTGAGATGATCAAGTGACTAGTTAATAAACTTTCTTCGCCTATATTTATCTCTAAGTTATTAAAAGAAAAAAAAACTTTTACCTATAATTATTATATAGTAGCTTTTAGAATTGGTGTTACGATTTGTTATTGTTATTTTGAAATATATAAGATAGTTGAGTCAGTAATTCATCAGAAAATTGACCCATTTCATGTTGGAAGTATTAACTTGCTACTTTTACAATGAATAATATAAATGAATCTGAATCGAGTAGTGAATCTGTGCTTCCTGAGTTAATTGATGGTAGTGATGAGGAGATAGAGTGTCCGAGCCAAGAATGGGTTAGTTTAAAATGCTTCTTAAGTAAACCTCTTTCGCCTTTCTTTGTAATAAATAATCTTTTAAAGCCTCTTGAGAGCAATGTGGACTATAATATAATGGATGATGACGAATACATTCGTCGACTAGATTTCAAGCCAACAAATATCAGTATTGACTGCAAAGTGAGTTTAGATCTTTATATTACCAGTCCAAGCCTAAAGTATTTATTTGTCACAGTATTATATCTTCCAAACTATGAAAATATGTCGGAGAACAAGAGTAGTTAAAACCTTAAAATTTTTAGTGAGGAGATAGGGACTGTACTTCAGAATTAATTCTGTGATTATTGACGATCATTAGAAAAACATAAAATCGACCAATAGAAATGATATGTAGTTGTATTCTTCTGTTGTGAAGTTATGCTGTTATGAGTGAAATCGACTTACTAGAAGCACCTTTATTAAAAAAATACCTAGGTAATATTGGCAAATCTGCCATAGTACTAGTGTAACCTAGGTTTATATATAATTGATCGTCATATTTTGAAATTATATCCTATCCCCAGCGTTGTTTATTGATTAAATGTTTAAGAACGAATTGAAACTACATCTTCACGCAGCTCTTCTTTGTAAACCAGAATTATTAGTGGAAAAGGATGGAATCGATGTAGACAAAGTGGACATCAATATGAGGTTTGTCTTTCTATAACTAAAAAAACCTATCATAAGTCTTTTTTATTTTGGTCAAATAACAATTCCTGACATAATTTTAGAGTGTATTATCTATACCTTAATGGACCTCATGCTTATTAACGTTTTATTCTAAGTTCATGAGTCAATTTTGGTTTTTCTTTCAGGACTATTACAGGTGGTTTGGACCTAAGCTATATTGGATATAAAATTGCACCGAATGATCAAAAAATTATGAGAGACAAAGTATGTATTTCTGACTCGCTGTATTATAAAATTAACTCAATGTTTAGTTCGAAATTAATATTCATATTTGGGAATATTTGATATATACTCAGTGGGTACAAATAATTTATCTATGATTATCAAAATTTATTTTTGTTTTATATTTTAGGCGAATGTTCTATCTTTAAAAGAATTTTCTGATCTTGTTGACTCTCATGGTGGAAGCTTTAAACCAAAACCATTGGACAGAACAAAAGAATTATACGAAACCATTATAAGAGCAGGAATTCAAATAAAAAATAGGTAATTTTTACAGAAAAAAATGTAATAACTTAAATGTTGTAATTAATACTATTGCTTAATTAGAGCTGAGATGACCAATGAAAAAAAAAGGAGAATAAGTGAAAAACCAGAAGCTCGTTTGAAAGCCAAAGTGGTTAGTTAGTATAATGTATTTGCTTATTGTGGTTCTTATTTGGACAATACTAGTACAATTCACGCAAATAACCATATATATTGCTTAAATTATTGAGTTTAGGCATGTAACTTTTTTATTGAACTTATTGATCGTGAGCGACAAATTCAACGGCAACCAAAGGTATAGTCCAGATTTCCATCTAATTTATTGGCTATAATTAAATATGCTATGAATTTTAAGGTGCTCTGGCAGCAAGTGCAAAATAGATTCACTAAAATATTTGATGAATCAAATGAAGATTACGATCTCTATGTAAAGTATACTTCAGGAATCAGAAATCTCAAATTAGCTGACTTGAAAAATAGCCTTAATGCTACAGTAAGCAGTTACCTATATTAACTTGCAAATTTTTATTTATAATATCTATTATGTCTTTTAGAAGTACTTTTTTTTTGGTTGAGTGGTACTGGGAAATAATATCTTAAGTATTTAAAAGAGAATGTTTCATTTTTAGGTGATTCGAGAATTAACTGGACGCTCTAGCATTTGCAAGGCTTTATCAATGCCAGCTTTTAGTAAAATAGAATTTGAGGAAGTTCCGGAGAAAACTGGCTGTATACTTGTGTCAATAAAACAAGTGAACGATGAGGATCCAAGTAAGTTGATTAGTGTTTAATTTTAAATTCAAAACTAGACTAACATTTGGTCTGCGGCTAGGTTTATTATTATTATACAGCATAAATAAGACTTCCTAAATAATTATTTTACATAATATTGGATGTTGCAATATTAATAAGGATATTCCATATCACTAGTATCATTCTCTACGCAGTAGGATTTATTTTAGGCTATACAATGCAAGAGTTAGAGGAAGAGTGGAAGGCTTGCTTAGAATCAAAACAGGAATCTGATTTTGCACAAGTAACGCATGGTCGTAGTGCCGGATATGTTCCTGATCCTCCAAAGCAGCAAAATATTCCAATAATAAGCAAAAGACAGGATCCAAAGGCATATTTTCAGATATTCATACATCATTTTCAGATTGGTACGAATAAAAAATTGCATCCTTTTAATGTAGAAAATTTAGGTGGAAGATTTCCAATCATTAAGTCAATATTTTATTTTCTTCTGTGTCTTTACGAAGAATATAAATTATTAAATTTCACGATATAATGTATTTAAGACTATGTCTGCAACGGCTAATCCACCTGTAATTTGTTTAGCCAATGAAATTAACAATGAACCCGATTGCAACTTCGATACAGTGGTTAGTAGAGAATAACTTATTTGACTTTCCAAGGAATATTTTAAATAATTTTTTTTTGATGTCTAGAAATATATTGCCAAATAAAAAGTACATAAGGTACCTTCTCATGATCTCTCAAAAATTCAGGAACCTTCAGAAACATTCTTGAATGTGGTCCCTTCTACCATGCTTGATTCAGATTCAAGTGGAACAGAGACAGAGGTCTCTGATGGAGGGCGGTATTCCGATGATGACGAAGAAGAACACATGGAGAGACAAAGACGGCGAAAGGAGGAGGTGGCTGTCTTTTTTTTTTTTTTTAAATCTTACTGAAATTTCTATATTTATTGATCTATTTCTATCACATTTTTAAACCGAACTAGTTATAGAAGGCAGCTAGGCTAGTTCGACAAATGGAACGACAGAAGGCAAAATCTAGTATGCAGAATCCAATATTAAATGAAGGACCTAATTCAGCCTTACCTGCCTCATCTAAAGCGTCGTCTGAATTTGAGAATTCTGCAGCAGAAACTCCAATTTTCATGGTTTATTTTTTCGTTAAGATGTTCATTATATCGTAAAATACTACAAATAGCATTCAGTTTTAGGCGCCAAACCCTTGGGATCAATCAAAGACATCATCAAGAGTAATTACTGATAACATTCGTTCACATGCGTATACTAAATCTCAAATACCTTCACTTAATGGTATGGATCAGTCTGTATTTACAAGACCACCTTCTATATTCATGAAAAATAATGACATGTCAATGGTTAGTTCACTGGACATTAAATATTCTTCCATCTTTATATTTTGAAGTTGATGGCTTTAGTTTTATTGGTAGTAATTATTAGCAACCACTTATTTTGCCTAGTACTTTACAGGACGTTAATATGAGATTCTCTACGAGATCTCTCTCAAACGTAATGCCGGGCTCTCCAAATTTAGTACGTTAATATATTATATTATCCTTTTTGTAAAACTAGTCTTTTGTCTAAATGACCATCTAGATTTTTTCACTGATTATCTGCTTAAAAATTATTGCTAAAGTGTATTCAATATGAGTATCCATTATGTTTTATTGGTTTTTTCACTATAAAGCAAAGTATTATTTGGCATTTTTAATTCGTGGCCCTTCAAAAGTTCATGCTAATATGAGTTTTAATCTTCTCGCTTACACCTAATAAATTCATTTGAGGATATATATAATAATTAAGTGCAATATCATATCTAAATCACAATTTTCTATTTTTTGAAAAAAAACTGTTTTTGTCAGGAGGTATTACCTACGACGAATGAATTTCAAATTGGACAAGAGCGTGAAACAGCGTTCACTTCATCAGTTTATGTAAGTAATGAGCAGAAAAATGGTACATTGGTGAGTGTATGTTCTATTTGAAATGATATATTTGTTCTATATTACCAGTAATAATTCTGTTTGTATTTTTAACACATTTAATTTCTAGGATGATTTGGATAGATTCAGAGGCAGTAGGACAGCTAATTGGAACAAGTATGTGAGAATTTATTCTATAGGTATATCTTGAAATTAATGCTGTTAAGTCTACACGTTGGCTTTACTTATTATATTTAGTTGCACTTATAATAGATTATGGCTCATTTTAATATATTAGCACGAATTAATCGATACTCGGAGAGTGCTTTAACTATATGGCTGCCACTGTACGCATTAACAAAAATAAACCAAATCATTACGTATAATTATTTGAATATTAGTATTTTAATACAGAGATGTGTAACTAATTTGTACTAGTATTTATTATATTACACTTTCGTCAGCATTCATAGCAAAGCTATATGTGTACCTTTCAGCAACAATTCATGGTTTAGTGATCCTAGTTTTCCTATGAATACAGTGGATGTTGGACGAGCGGGACCAGTGAAGGATGCGCCCATTCATCAGAAATCATATTTATCTGATGATATTAGAGAATCGGATAGTACGCGGAACTTAAGTATGTTGCAGCAGCCAATAAGAAACGAGTCATTTGGGTATGGCATTTCTAATGTTTCCATTGTTTTCCCCGCTGAGTTAAATTTTATTCTTATTACATTAGTTTATTGATATCTTCAAAATTTATTTTCAATAGGTTAATGGCCCAAGCTCAAAGTCATTTTTTGAGTGATAATAAATCACGCAAATTTGGTAATATCGTAACAAATTGTCGAGATCAAACTACACAAACCGCAAATATTTTGGAAGTTTTGGAAGAATTGAGTCACGAAGGATTGATCACTAATAAATCAGTATGTTTTCTCCTACTTTATTATACGCTAGCAAAATAATTATACAGGCGATTTTCTATTTTAACTAAAGGACCCGCCTAAAAATCCTTCCGAACGCGGTGCTCGACGTGTCTGTCTTGATTTGATACGAGATATGGTTTGGGCCCATCGTCACAGCACTTCCCCTATAACTGTGTGTGATAGATAAGAAATATTTAGCACTTAATACTGCATGAATGCGAATATGCGCTTTCTAAGACTATTATTCCCAACCGTTAAATAATCATGAATTTTTTTAGTTAAAATCCATTGTGAATATTCTTCCACCGACAATGGCCCCTGAAGCAGTTTTTGAAACAAACAATTGGCATGAGGTGGTAAAAAGAGAATTACCTGAAGTGGAGCTGTGGCCGTTTAACAACACGGTTAGTAAGAAATTCGAAATAAAATGTTTTTGGAATCAATTATTTCTACTACTTCTAGTGATTTTTATTCTCTCTTCCCTTCCTCATCTTTTTTCAACTTTTCATTTTCTCTGCACATCAAGTTAAGGCACATGACAAGTTATTTAGACGGATATTTTTATTTCAGTTTGTACTGTCTTGGAAGGAGAGCGTGATTGGCCACTAGTAACTATCGTTAAGAAGTGAGTGGTGTAGCAGTTTAGGTGGAAGGCTTGATTGCAAATGAAACATTACCATTTCCATCAGTTTTATTTCACTTATTTTGATAATGTGAGAGTTATAGTTTTATTTTATTAGTTAATTATGTTTTGTCCTGGAAAAACTTCGTGTATCACTTGTTGCCTATTTTCATGGGTAGAGTGTCTTATAATTCACTTAATTGTAAGTGCCTATTTTTCATTACTAGTCTGAATGTTTTATGGACCCTTGGTCTTATTGAGAACAGTGGATAATTTAAGATTTTGTGACATATACATACAAATAACATGCTTAATGCAATATGAGTTAACCGATATTTACATTTCATTACATTGAATCATTTGTTATAAGACTTATGTAATATTTCCTTTGTATTAGTAATTTGGTCAAGGATCGATAAACTATTGTGAAATCTGTCAACGATCCTACATTAGAACATGGATTTTATTGGGTTAACATTTTCGATTATCAGATTGCAAGACTTTAACATAGCACTTTTGCATTCATATATGAGGTTTATAGTGTATACTTACAAATCTGTTTAAGAGACCTAGTAAATTAGTTGGTTCTTGCTGAATTAATTGAAGAGATATATCATTAGAATCCCGGTAAGTGGTAATAGGTGTCCAGGGTGACGCGAAAATGTTCTCGCTTTGCCATCACTCGAATCGAATAAATCTATTTTATCGGAAGATGAACTAAATATAAGTATTTAGTTATCTAAAGAAAATTGCTGGGTAGTGTTATTTATTTTGACAATGATTTCATCCATGCGTAAACTGAAGAAAATATTGAAAAGTCTGCTATAGGTACTGTCGAATAAAGTGGCGCTTTTAAAGTCTATGCTCTACTAACACTTTTATTCCACTGAGACATTATGAACGTATGTATAGAACTTTTTCTGCTTCATGCAACGAGTATTTATTCAGGACATTTTTAATATTAGGTATAATTATAGTAGTTTTAATAGTGTAGTAGCTGGTAATATTTTCGTACATGCCTTGAGCATAGTTAATTTTATAGTAATATATCCTCTGAATGTTTCGTACTTAAGAATATTAGTTATATGATTTCTCTTTAATGTATTACTTTTACCTAATCAATAAATTATCAAATTTACTTCCTCTTTCAGCTGCTTCAGTATTCCTAGCTGACTGATATACCCCGCCTCCCTCATTCAACGCGACCATAAAAGCCGCTCCCCACATGAATTTATAAGTCATGTGGTATACCAATTAGTCTTTCCACTAGTTCCACACTGAACATCCATCCGTGTCCCACATTTCTTCCTCTGCACTATGGTTATTCCGTTAGTCTTCTTCTTACTGTTACTGAGAACATCAATTAGCTACAAGCCTGAATATTTCCCCTTTCGAAGTAATGATTCAAAGAACGAATCTGTTTATTCTCAAATGAATCGACTTATCTTCATGAATGAATTAAATGAGTCATCTTTAAACAATCATAATGCATCACTTGTTAAGAAGTTGCATATTCAGCAGCTTGGTGAATCTAAAGAGGATGCAATTACTACTTTGCTCGAAAGTTATTCTGTACGAGAAAACAATACTGAAATAACTTCTAATAATATGAATATTGAGCAAAAGACTAATCCTTACGATTCATTGAATTATTCTTTTCTATTATCTCATGAAAAAGTTGAAACGATGGATTTAAACGAAACGTCAATTTCCTCCACAGTTTCACCAACAACTAATTCTAACAAAGCAATTGATATACCACCGAGTTCAAATCCGATTGTCATATCACTTACAAGTTCTTCAAGGTATGCAAATAGAAGCCTATCTATACTTTCTCTGAATTTTGTACCAATTATTGGTACGATTCACTGATATTATTGTTTTTAGCAAGGACAGAATATGAGTAATGAGAAATTAAAATAATCATGAAGATGCATACAATTGTACTGAATAAACTTATAGATATTATTCGGCGGAACCTGACCATCCTCCGTTCGGAGAATATTTCGAAGTTGAACTTGATGAGCAACAACTCAAAAAGGCTCTTGAAACGAGTAAGTTCGCTCTGCATGCTTTATTCGTTGTGTTACTCTTTACTTCTGACGTTTTCTTAACACATTAATTATGTTTCTAGCTGGTATCTCTCGCGATCTTAATACTGGAATGTTTTCTTGTGCTGATTAAGTTGATTAGTTATTTTGCACATCTCTTTTGTGATGTATTTCATTTCTTAGGTGGACGACATATTCTGCATAAAATTAGCAAATTATGCCTGATAACTATTTTTCATTAGTTTGACTAACTATAGAGAAGGCAAAAAAAATTAGTTAGCTTAGAATGTAAAAGTATAAATAGAATAACTACAAGAGAATTGTTATAGAACATTTTGCTGATGGAACAGAAGAGCAGCTTTATCGCACACTTTTAAATCCGGAAAAGTATGAGAAAGATGTTCGTCCCACCACACATCACACTTTAGCAACAAACGTTACTTTCGGGTTTCTTCTCAACCAAATAGTCGAAATGGTGAGAGTGAAAAGAAGAACATTATAAATTAAAAGTCTTGACAGTCAACTGCTTCGATACAATTTAGTAATGTTTGTAGGCCTAGAGAGTATTCTAATTTTTATATGGTAGTATTCGTTCTTTTGTCTTTTTCAGATGTGAGTAGGAAAATAAATAATCATAGTTGATATCTGCTGTGAGTGAAAAATCGAATTGGTAATCCCAAGGGTGCTCTTCTAGGTTTCGTAAGCTGTTCTAGTCAACTATAAAAACAAAAAGAACTAAGAGTATATTTTATAAAAGTCAAGTAACTATAGAAATTTAATACAAACGATGAATTAAAGAAATGATTATAGAATTGTATAAACAGCTTTCTTTAAGAAACGGACTAATAGTTTAGGATGAGCGGAATCAGGTTCTAACAACTCGAAGCTGGTTAAATATTAACTGGATGGATCAGAGGCTAGTGTGGAACCATTCTGAGTGGGGAGGCATTAAAACTATTTATATTCCACACCAGCGACTGTGGAAGCCGGACATAATTCTAGTGAACAAGTTAGTTTTGGTTGTTTTATTTTTAGACATTGCCTAGCAGCTACTTACTTCAAAGATTACTGTTTTTACACACCGAGGAAAATCTATTTTTGAGTGTATTTATGCAAATTAGGGAGTGCCGCGGCTAAATTGCTGATTCAATTTGGTGCTTCTTCAACAATACATACGAATACGGATGTTCACTATAAGTAGCGAATATATGCTTTAAGTTATTAGGCCAACTCATTGTTTATACAAACATTAGTCACTAATGGTTTAAAAAAAAATTTTTCGCTTGAAATCCAGCATTTTGAAAATAGGTGCTGATCCCACTTCATAGCTGGAGAAAAAAATTTGAACTTTAGAATAACTTAAATTCATTTTTTGATCTCAGTGCGATACGAGAATATCATGCTTCACTCGTGTCTACAGACATTATGGCTACTTCTGACGGCAATGTCACATGGCTTTTTTCTGCCCTCTTTCGTAGTTCGTGCCCAATCAGGGTACGCTACTACCCATTTGATGATCAGGTAGATTTATATATAAGTGTTGGAGACTACTGTAACTAATTCTTTTGATGGCAAAAGAAATTTTTAAACGCGATAACAAAACTCTTGAGCTGCATTTTGCCAGAGTAGCGTGCTGAGTGGTTGTTCACTAGAGGAAAGACAATAATTTACACATTTCGTCAGTGGATTTATCAGTTAATATTCCATAATAGATTTTATATAATATTAATATTTCCACAATACTTTTTAAAGATTTATAATGACAAGTTATAGGAATGTGATCTAAAATTTGCATCATGGTCACATGATATTTCTGAAATTGATTTAAAGTTGAACACCGACAAGGGAGACTTATCTAGTTATATGAACAACAGTGAATTTGATCTCTTAGATATGATTGCCATAAGAGAGGTAAGTGGACAGCGTATGAGAATTATGAGAATTATAAGAATTTAAAGTCCAATACCACCATTTGCTTCCTAGTGTTGACTTCTAAGCCGTTCTATATCCTGTCTTACCTATTTTAAATCACTGACCCAATCTTGAAATTATGCTTATCTGAAATAGTGACCTTGAGTAATTATAGTGAGAGTAGGTTAAATGAAGTTAAGTTGAAAGTACTACTTTTACTGTTAGATACCGGAAAGATTCTGGTTATCTACATATAATCGATACTATTAAAAACTACTTGATCTAAGACACTAAATAGATATGGGGATAACAAAATTCTTTTCAGACAGTCAAATTTCCATCGGACGCACTAAGTTACTGGCCAACTATTGTTATCCGTATAAAGATGCATCGAAGACCACTGTTCTACGTATTTAACCATGTAAATTAGCACAACTTAAATAATTTTAATTTAACTAGTTTTGCTAATATAAGTTAAAATACGATGACATGTTTTCATATTTTTAGATAATTCCGTGTGTACTTATATCATCAATGGCAGTGCTTGGATTTTTGATGCCACCAGAAACTGGTGAAAAGATAAATATGATCATCACAACACTTCTCAGCATGGGAGTATATCTTCAATCGATTACCGAATCTATACCGCCCACATCCGAGGCTGTACCCCTCATAGGTGTGGAAAATACAATCAGCAGATATCAGTGAAATGAGGCATTCACTTAGTAACAGCTATTTAACAGTTTCTCAAATTCCTTAATATACAACAATAAGAGGTATAATCTAAAAATTATGACTTTTCTAGGAATGTACTATGTTTCTTCTCTCTTTATGGTTTGCCTAGCAACTTGCGTCAATGTCATTACACTAAACATGCACAGAAATGGAGCTGCTAACCAGGGAAGGTTCGAATTACACTTTTTAAAGATAAAACCATTTGATATTGTTACTTTTATGCATTAAATATTTCTTTATTTTACATTTTGCTTCATTATCTTTGATAGAATGAAGTCAAATGGCTTATTTCGCTTGTTGGACATATTCTTTAATAGTAAATCGGCAAGAGTAACCTAAAAGATTATCCTCGAGGAATTTTGAAGTTCACAAATCTCACTAAGTGTTGCGTTGTAAAACCTTAATATCAAGAATCTCTACTTTTCATTTTTTTCAATGTTACCGTAATATCTTTCAGACATGTTCCAGTTTGGATGGAAAAATATATACTTGGATATTTAGCATCCATAATGAGGATGACAATAAGAGAACCGGACAGCATTGCATTGCTCAAAACAGCACAGGTTATGCTCACCCCTATCGCTAGATGTTCACTTTTAATAGTACCATAATACTTTTATTATTATTTATTATTATTAACAGAATGAAAGTATATATAATATAAAACTTTTAAAATATTTTAGAGTAAAAAGTCCACTATTCGCCGAAGTTCGATTTTGAGAGATCTTAAGAGGGTTAAAAACTATGATAATAGACGTGGTATCTGTGATAACAGTAGAACACTCGAATGCGAATGCATGGGACAGCTCATGGTCAGCCTTCCGTTTAAACTCAATCTACCATATATTCTTTATATTAATAATAGAAGGCCTACTTAAGGAACTTAGAGAGATTGCGATGAGACCCATAGTTAATCACAATGCCGTAAATGGAGGAGTACGAACCGAATCACTCAGCGAGAGCGCGTTTATAGGAAGGATAGTGGGAGAACAGGTGGTAGTTAGGCCTAACAACACTATAACGTTAATATTAACAAGAAATATCACTGTAGATCATGCCCCGAATGTCAGCGAGGCGGCCACTAATGCTTACTGAATTCGAGAATAGATTCAGAAAGATACTGAAAAGAATATATAGAAGTCTACAACAACACGAAATAAGAGAGGAAGTAGGATCACCTTTATGCTTTTCTTTTTAGAGAATTATATACTTTATCCTTTTAATATATTTATGAAATGTATATTTCTTTCAGTGCTTTTCTTCTGATTTTTTGCAGATTCTAGACGAGCGGCAACGTATTCAGTGGCAATGGCAGCAACTGGCTAGCGTGGTCGACCGTCTCTTACTACTCATGTTTTCATTTGCCACTCTTTTTACTATCACATTTTTCCTAGTTTTACCTGTTGGTTTTAGAGAAGAGGAGGAAAAAATGATTAAATATAATTAATATAATTTGGTGCCTATAAAAATCTATACAAACGCTCCAGGCTGAGAACATATTCCTAAAATATGCTTTCTCTTTATCATCGGGTACAAATAGTCTATTTGTATGCTATCATATCTTTTAGTGCTAATAAGCATTCAATAACATGACCTTCAATATTAAGCCCATAATATAGTGCTTCTTGAATGTGGTGTTTGTATCAGAAGTGTACTGCTAGCTTTGAGAAACGCGATGGCTTGGCAACGGACGACTCCGTCCACACAAATGTCCTTTCGAAAAATATAGCACTGTGTTTTTACTTATTGTGAAACAATCCTTTCAATTCATAGTTCCTTTTTATGTGATAATTAAACAATATAGACGAGGAACAGGGTGTTACTGATTAATATTGTATAAACTGCTTTCTTATAGTTGTATAACATAAAAAGTATAGCAATTTTGGTTGTAACATTGCCAATTATCTCAATAAATATTTAAAACTATTGAGAGATAATTTGTTGTTTCAGGAACAATATCAATAGCAAAATAAAAGATTCATTATAGATTTATTCCTTGTCTATTTGGTTCACTGTAGATTTTGCCATTTAATAGTTCTGCTCTATTTCTGAAAATAATTTTGCTGTATTTGAGTGAGTTACAGATAAAGTGCATAATTGTGGGATTACTGTAGAATCCGAGTTCTTCTGAGTGGGTGCCTTCACCTGTTCTGTGGCCATAGACATTAGGCGTGGAAAGTAGTGTCTTACATTAAAACTTCGTGTGGTTTTTGTTTGTAACTGCTTTCGAGGATAATGGAGTTGATTAAAGGCATAATAGATGTAGTAAGTGAGGTAAACCGATAAACATATGCTTATTTGATTTAGTGAATAATAGGTAAACGTATAGAAAATGTAGATTTGCAATTTTCTGATATTTATCTACTTCTTAATAGAATTTTGAAACATGAAAGCTGATCACTCATTCAGCCTTCCAATAAATTTCAAGGCATTTTTTGGGTAGAAGAATTGTTTACATAAATGATAAAGAAGGAAATAGATGTTATATAGAGAGATAAAATACAGGGAAAACTCGTAGAAAGTTGTACAAATATACAATTATACGACGAGATTTACTAACAGCGTCAACAGAGATAGCTTTGTTGTTGGTGTCGTTAACGAAGACAAGTGAACAATTTAATTTTCAACGATTGCTTGAAAACTATATTATTTACTAATAGAAAGAGTAAGGAAACGAAAGAAATATAGTGACTAGACGGTATCGGAAAGAGAGATCGTCTCAATAACACCCCTTAAAATCTTATTGCTTTCAAGTTAGGAAGTATGCATTACTGAAATATCTACTAATGGATAACAATTTATTTCTAAGTTTCTCACTTCTGTAACACATTCACTTCATAAAATGTAGTCTTTAAAACAAGTTTAGTTCACCACCAATTATCTAGAATCTTCTTGGTAACGATAGTTTCATTAATTCACCACTACAATAAGCTTGCTAATCTAATTTTATATTGCAAAAATCATTAACGGATGAGTTGAGGTTTATAAAAACATAATCCAAGGTGAAATGCATACCTCATTAATATTTAGGCTATTTTTGTTATGAAGAACAATATTTTGGGCTGAAATCCGCATAAAGCTCATAAACCTGCACATAGGCGTATAACCGACAAAACAACAAAAACCCCCCAATGATTCTGCCATATTGAACTTACAATATAATTATTTGAGCTAAGTCGTATTAATAATTTTCCATTTTAAGAATAACAGCAATAATGAATATAATCATCGTTTCCAACGTTTTGACCTACTCGGGATTATTATCGTCTAATATTCGCAAGACGTGGTCAACATCAAGTTTAAAAATTATAAGTTTATGTGGGAATGGGAGGGAAGACGTCCTTGAAGATCCGCTTATATATCAACGTGAGAAAAAGGTACAGATTAGACTAGTAAATGGATTACCCCTCGGAAGTTTTTCGTTATGACAGATCATGGAAGATTATGCTGGGATAATCCAAGAAGACTTGATTTGGTGATAACATAATGCTGAAATCCTAAAACAATGCAAGGCTGCAACATCGAATTATTTTCTTACATTCCATTAGGGTTTATGGTTATTAAATAAAATACTGCTTCTCAGTTATGGTAGATTGCTGTCCATATTTTCGAAGTAATCTTTTAATTTACAGAAGAATAATTGAGAAGAGCTTGAGGAAAATTGTGGTTTTCATTTCTCCTTCAAAACCTGGGGATATATCACTGAGCACATAGCATTTTAAAATTATATCCGAACACTACGCTGGCCAAAACATCGAGCAACATCTTGTGATTGCATTATGCATTCATATTATTAGTACATTATTTTCCCTCTAAGTGAACACTTCTGCATCCATCTTTGATAATGTGTAGTTAATAGATTTACTAGCTCCTCCAACAGCCACTCCTTTGCAACCACAGATGCTAATGAGCAAACGCTATTTTCTTATTAAACGTGGCATATTTTAGCAAATAAATTAAGTGCGATGGTTTTAAGAGAGGAATATAATGCTCTTGTTCTGTTTATGCGCTTTCCAGGCTTACCAAGACTACCCGCGACATGCTTAGTATCATTCTCAATATACCAATATATTAGATTTGAAACTGTTCTAACTCATTTATGTTTAATCCATTAGGAAATTTTGATGTTTAGTGTTTCATTAAATGGCTATTATTTACATTATGAGTTAATTTCACTCCATCACTGATGGGTGAAGGGGCGGGGCACATCAGACACTGAAAGGGATTTCAAAGCGAACTGCACACTGTCCAACAAGATGAAGTTCTTTGCGATCGGTATGTAAGCGACTCGATCTTTTCCTTCTTGGATTTCTTAACCTCTCTAATTATCTGAGGGGTTAATCTTTTTCTAATTTTTGTACTTCCATATTATCGTCTCCTAAATTCGTAAGGTCCATATAAGCAAGTACCTGTCTAAATCAAACTCTAGGTTAAACATTTCATAGTATAATAAAATCTGTTATCGTATTTTAAGGTCTACTATTTTCGCTGTTCTTGGTCGTTTTCGGTTCTCCTATCCATGGAATATGGAATCACCTTCCAGAAACACCGGTTTGTCTATCTTTCCCCATCGTTATTAAATTTTATTGATGTTATGAAAATCTAGACTTCTCCAAATGATATGACATGCGTTAAAAAGAATGCTATCGTAGAAACTTGGACGTTAGACACGTCCTATGAAGTTCAATTCGCACTAGTTAGGATACGACAAATCGCTAGAAGGTTTCCAGTAAGCCGATGCTTTTTCTGGTACACATCATATTGAACTTACCTACATCGTTGTTATCAGAACTTGTTAGTTTGACGCGCCAGTCGAAAAAAATATTTCTACTAGGAGAACATTTACTTCGTTCTAATAATCTCCTTATATGAAATGGAATCCCCTGTAATCCGTTGTTAACCAGTTGGAAATCCCAAACCCAATCCTTCTCGGCCATTAGTCTAAAATGACGCAGTTAATATGTTTCTTCTCGCATATAACAATATATGATGTAATTGAATAACATATTATGCTCTTTTTAGTGATTAATTACCGCTTCCAATATGCATCCATAATAATTAATAGGTGATATGTGATGCTGATGGTTTTGTATAGGTGACAAGTTGTGGGTGTTCCCATACATTTCAAAATCCCCATGAATTTTTAAACGTGTACTACCATTTTTAGAGCAAAATTTTGACCTTAAAATTAATTTTTATATTAAATTCCAAAATAAACCACAGTGCTCCAAGATTTAATTATATTTCTGAACTGTTTGCGGATTATTCTAGAGAATTGTGGCATAAGATCAGTTAATACGATGTGCTTTCAACCTTTAATTTGTACTGGAATACATGTTATAATTACACATTTAACAGACGTTACTGTGTTTCCCACATTAAGAGCAGCTGCCCGTTTGTAGCTCAGTTAGACTAATAACAACAAAAGCCCAATAGGCATGGATAGTAGGAATCCCAGGAATTGATGTACAATCTAGACTAGAATGCATGCACGAACTAATAAGAACTTGGAGTTGCAGACGAAACGTATCTATGGGGTGTACCAGTACCTTCCACCTTCAGCTGAAGATACGAGAAACACATTGTTCTATTGGAGCCCTACAAACGTTGAATGAAGAGAATAATAAATATTGCTTTATACTGCACTATTATGTAAAATGTCTTTAAATCTCTGCTCCTTTTGATCAATATGCTATGATGAAGTTAAAATTAAAATCTATCGCATGAACACTAGTTTTGTATAATTACTAAAGAACAAATTACATGGGCTAAGCTACGATTGTTTTAAAGTGGGATTCTCGTGCATGGGGACAAGACACTTAGAGATCATAGTATTTCGTTAGTTCTAAAATTATTCAGCACACCATAGAACACGAGTAATAGTGATATCACTGACGCATGGACTTTTATTTAGAAAACTTTGAGTTCCTTTAAGTCTCCCCTTTGAAGCTCTTACAACAGACATCGGCTTCAAAAATGTTGAACAGTTCAGCCAAATCCGAGTTTTCTCGAAGCATCACCACCGATTTCTAAACCAGAAAATTATTGGTAATAGCGTAAATTCCAGTCTATTCGTCACTAATAAAATAATGACTTATTTATTTGGAATCATTTGCAACATAATTTTAAACGAAATAAATATGCAATTATATAAATACTTTTATAATTCTTCGCACTGTTTGTTTAGGTCTTTTCAGCATATTTTTCTCGTTATTCACATTTTCAAAAGGCAATCATCGCCACCAACATTTATTCGCCTACGAGAAGGAGCATAAGTTGACAATAATAGCAAATAGTTCGGACAATGTCTTAGCCTCCTACATTGAATAGAATTCACCGTACATTTGTAACTTTCCGACAGTAGTTTTAAAAGGAAAAGTGAGAGGTAACTCTAACCGTTAGTTTCGGTAAAAGTAGCATGAGTTGACCAGTTTTTTTGGTAATTTGACTTCCATCAAAGCCTAATTGACGATAATGTGTGTGGAGGTCACTAAGGATAATTTCTTGAGTGTTATGGATAATGTTAACAGTGTCTTGAGAGATTCCCATTACAGCTGAAAAGCTCATAGATTTATTTCCTTCTTGTTAGTTTTCCACTGTTTTAAATTATGGCTTTTTGTTATATTGTCACGAATCGCTTCTAGAGTAATACCTTTCTATTCTGCTTTGGAAATTTGATGAGTATTTTAAACATATTTATACACAAAAACATTTTATTCATAGCATTACCTTCATTCCACAAAAAAAATCCCAAAATGGCGATATATTCGAGTTCAGTAAGTTTGATTCTCCTCATATGAGCAATGATGACATTTAGAATAAAGTCCATTGCCGGGCGGAAGATCCTATAGTTCATTATTAACTTCTTTAATCAAGCGTCTATTTCATAATAACATAATTAATGGTGAATCCATGTAACCTATAGACAATATACTAACATATATCCATTTCCCATTTTCCTTTCGTCTCACCTAGCCGCCTCTTCCGGTGGGCTGTGAACTCCTTCAGCATTTGCGTAGAACTTTTCTAATTCAGAGCATTTGATAAATCCTCCATCTGGCATCAGTAGTCGATCATTCTCTTAAAACGATTGACTAAATACTTTTGGCATCTTTATCTATGAAATGAAAATCTCATTTGTACCCCATTATATGATCTCATGTAACTTACTTTCATCATCTCCAAAGAGTTTGTATGACTGGTAGGCCCAATCTGTGTGCGAAAGATAGCAGAAGAAATTTTTAAATAACGTCACCTAGGAAGGTTAACCATACAAGATTATCTATGAACTTAAAAATAATAAAAGTTCTTCTATTCACGAAAGAGAAAATGTACACGTACTTTCTATATTACTTTTATTGTTGAACTAACATATTATATTCTTAATTTATTAAAATAATTCATGCCTTTTCTGTGAATTGAAGTTCAATAAATGGATAGAAATAGGTATTGACGATATCCGTTACAAGGTGAGTCTCCAGCTGACAAACTTTTTTTGATGAATCAAAATTTGATGGTCGGAGTTCCTACAATATTATAATGATTAATCTCTAATTTTTAAAATTGCCTTCTACTATCATCAACGCTAGCTATAGGCTAACGGACTTCATCGTTTTTCTGGAACCTTTGAGTCAAATTTCCATTATTGACTAGAGAATGAGTTGCCTTCCGGATAGTAAGAAAGTGAAGATAACCTGTAAAATATTGCAAGATAATTTTTTATGCTTAGTTGAAATGCTAAAAATACTCTAATTATTTAAAATTCAAACAGGCCTTCATGCATTTTAGCCAGTAGCCTCATAGGTTGAGATGGATCTTTCACTATATTGAAGGCATTAGAAAATTGGTTCTGTGGCTGAAAATGTTTGTGCTTCTTAAATAAGCAACATTAATTAATTGTGGATTATCATTCTATTAATTTTATCCGTAAAAAATCATGTTATGCTGTTTGCTGGATGTATATACTACATACCATGGATGTGAAAGTTAGCTGTCCATTTAGAAATTCCGGTTTGGAATAATATGACGACTCCTCAGAAGAGGAAGGACGTATTGGGTCTATAGCTGGAGGAAGGTTAGTCGCCTAAATACCCAAGATCTCCACAACAAAATTCAAGCGCTTAGACCACAAGCGACCCCATCGGAGATGTAATGGGAAAGTGCTTCTCGGATTAACCACTCTTCATTCTCTTTCAGCGAGCTGGGTTTACTATCGTCAGTGAAGCAAATAGCCCGCTGGTTCTTCGCAGCACAGTTTGCATTGCGCCGTATACCAGCAGGGTTACGCAATTGCATTAATGAACACGAAATTAATGCAGATAAGAAAGTTGTTAGAATAAAGAAAGATGTAATTAATTATGGTAAAATTTTAAGTAGTTAAGGCAGCTTATTTGAGGAATTAGAGAATACCCAGTGATAAAGTCAACAAAATTGAACTACAAAGATGGAGGATATTCAGAAAGGCAATAAACTGGCATACCATTGATTTCCGACCGTGTTCTTTTCGCTTTCCTATCCCATCACGTGCTTTTTGAACAGCTGAAAATATCCAGAATTATGTATAATATTTCACGGTATTTCTATTATTAAAATCTAACTAAATCCCTACTGATCAAAGTTGAACAGTTAGTCTAAGTTATATAAAATAATTATTTTGTAAAGTTATGCTCTGTAACTGTTTGAAATGTTTACGTGCAAAGTTCCATTCATTTAAATCAAAATGAATACCATTAAATGTCATCAATAAGGAATTCGTTACACTTACAGTTGGTGTTTATGTTAGTGATTATATTGAGCCTATGGTAATTTAAATAATAGTATGGAAACGTGATGGCATAAAATCTCAGTCCTACTCCAAAGACCTCGAAACATTTTTATACATTAAAGTACCATATTTGGTGAGAAGCAAGTAAAAATCACAGAAAAAAACATACAAGCAAATTACCTGTAACTTTCATTCCCATATTGAGGCACTTTGCAAATCGACATGATCGACACATGTTCCGGGCTGCTAGAAAAACGGCATCTTTTCTTTTGATATTACCTTACCCTCAAATTCTAATGCGTAAAATTAAAAATAAGAATGGAATGACTACATAGAATGTTTTTTAAAGAGTACAGCTAAACAGCGAAATATTAGAATAGGACAATTTTCTCACACTTTTCAATTGCACATTTTCCTTCAGCACGACAATTATATTGTAATTTTAGACTGACAGTTCGACGAAAGAATGCTGCACAAGCTCTGTAAAAGAGTTCCCGTTTTGTCTTTAATTTTTTTCCCTATTGTCCTAAACTCTGATTTAAAAAGTTCCCATTTTTTCTTCCTTTACTGTTCCCTTTACCTGCATGTATAAACTGCGAAGTGCAATCCATCTGAGGAGTCATAGCAAATATTGCACGTCTGGTTGCCACCTTCTAAGCTAGGCGATGTATTGTCGGTTAATTTTATGTCATTTATGGGTATCATCTGGAATTTGTTAGTTCTGTATTAGGCTAGAATTTCCTGCATTGTCCATAAACGACAGAATGGCTAAGAATGTGTAAACTGTTACGGATTGATGTATTTTTAAAAACAATTCCGGATACTATATTCGTCTTTGTACTCTCCATAATTGCTTATTCATGTAATACAGCCATAGTACAAACTATAAAATATAACTTACAGTCTTTACAAAATTAGTATATTTGCAAGAGTTAGGAATTAATCAATAGATGTTTGAAAAGATACCTCAGATAAGAAGAGACAGTAGAATGGTACACAAAAACTAAACAGTTCACTTTTGCGATAACAGAAGCAATAAGATATGAAACTGTCCAGTAGGTTAAAAATAAGACAAAATAATCCATTTCGCCGAATGAAAACAGAATATTGAACTAGCAACATTTGATGGCATATTCGACTTGGGAAATAGCGCATTATGAGAATTTCGGTCATGTTTGTGCATGTCATTATGCTGCCAAACTGGCAATTGCCTCAAAAATGGATGTACACGAAGCTCCAATTCGTCCCAACTCCGTTACTGTGGTGCTGTAGAATTACATGTTTCGGCCGATGTCGTGCTTTCGATTTGCGAATAATTTAATTTCCAGAGTTCATGTCGACAGACTATGTGCGTATTATGTGACAGCAGCAAATAAAACGTCACATTTCTATAAGTGTAACATGGAGTGCGCATTGTGTAATTACAAAGTACTACCTAGACTAGCTTCGTCTACAACTGTTTGCAACTTAACTAATGACCAATCTATGCAGTGTTTGGGGGTGGAATAAATACGACTTGGGAATTTTCGTGAATTAATAACGACGGATGTCTCAAAAATTTTAAGCGTTTATGGTGGAAATGTGGACGACGAGGGTCTCTCACCTATGAAAGTGTTAGGAAATCACGCCTGCTGCACTTTATGATGTAAACAATCGGGATTAGGTACACTGAATGTTGAAAAACCAATTCTATTTGTATTTTGGTCTCATAGTGGTCGGAATTTTCAAACTAATCATCGTCTAATTTAGATCTCACTCATGGCTTCAACAAATCCAGGAAAATGTGGGGTATTCGTGGATTTTCTACATTATCACCTGTATACATCAAAATTAATATATTTATTAGTTATTTTAGTATCGAAGGCTTATACAAGATCTACCAGGAAATGAGCGAACGAGTTATTCTTATGTAAAGTGGATATAAAGAGTCATTTGATTCTTTTGAGTTTACTCTCATAAATGTACAGTCGACCTGAGTGTTATTAAAGTAACTGTTAAATCGGATACTCCAGATAAATAAATATCTGACCCACATAATATTATCGAATACATGACAAAAGCAAATACTTTAAAAGAACACTTATCTTTCAGGCACAGTTGTTAACGAACTCAGGTACATCTAGTAGGTATTGTTCTGTGACTTCAACCATTCGAACAGATTCTGAGTGGCATAGTCCTTTACTACATGCACAGTTAGCAATAAAAATGGTACTAGGGAAGTACCGGCAGCTATTGAACTTTGTCACAAATACGGGTACAACTTCGTATTTTAATTGTTGTAACTGCTTCATGAGTACAACCTCAGCTAAGCTTACATAAGCTATTTAAGATATATAGCAGAAAACAAAAAATGCGTTAAACTACAAACAAGTAAAAAATAGAAATGTGAGTGAATAATGAGACGTACTTAATAGTAAATTTTATTTTTTCGAGAGATTGCAATTTTTCCAAAATGCATGTAGATAACTGTTTTAGCATAATTGGTACTTGATGAAACTAATGTACAACAACTCTACATTAAAAATTTAATTTACATTAAGAATGGTTATACTTTCAAACGTAAGGGATGGTTTTACAGAGACTATTTTTCGGTTTTCTAAGCCTAATGAAAAGAGTAAATTTCAATTTAGAGGAAAACGCATTAGAACAAATCTGGTAAATATATTTTATTTTGAAGAAAGTGAATCTTGGAGGAATAAGTGCTTTCAATTCGCATGCAATGGGCTTTCTTGCTGTTTTACCAGAACATTAGCTTTTGTTGAGTCATTACTTTCGCATCCACTTTTCTCCTGTTCGTGTTAGATGCCTTTACTTAGAAGTATTTTTTTACGTTACTAGCACCGCAATTTTATAAGTGGGTGGCACTGTTTTTGGCGCAAATTCCTAGTACTCTGCCACTTATTCTCTAAGATATATTAAGCATAAAGAGCGTGGATAGTTTCTAGTGCTCGCTTAATATTCAAACTATTCGGGACACTGAACAACACTTGGCCATAAAATGATCCCTGCTTATTTAAGGAAGTGGAGTAGGTGGCAGTGAGTGATATGCTTGGTACTATTTAGTCTCTTTAACGGCTTATTTTATTAATATGACCACTCTATCGCTCAAAGTTTTCTGGCTCACCATGTTCTAAGCCATGCCCTACTGCTAGTTGTTTAATAGCGTCTTTGATAAGACCTCCACTGATAAGTTGATTAAGAATAACACTTCTACTCATTGATTTTTGCAGATCACTCTTTGCAAAATTACTTTTTACTCATTAACTAGGATTGCTAAATTATCTATTGGCAAAATACCAGTATATAATGATAGCAGTATGGTTAAAATTAGTGTTGTTTTTATGTAGTTAAATAATATTTAACACATGCTTGTTCCCTATTTTCTTCCCATACAGTTAATTTACTAACACCTTTCAGAGCAAAACAGTCTCGATGTTTTCGAAATTGCCCATTTATTACTTAAGTAACGAATCTTTTAGCAATGAGCACATGGAGACTTGCATGAGCTTTTAACTATGGGGAAATTATCACAAAAGCAATTGGTTGTTCTGCTACTTGATAAGAGCTGTTAGCCAGTTCAATTCACATAGCCTCAAAAAGTTATTTATATCGATTCAACAAAATTTCATTCTTTTAAAGTCCCATAAGTTTTACTGCATAAGCCTTTAAATATCTCTCATGCATAGAACATCCAACTCTTCCCAGCTCTCTCTGTTCTACCTTCTATCCATGTTCTATGATTAACAAATAATAGAATATTAATGTGTAGCCTTTTGCTGAAGAAATTATTTAAACCGTCAACCCACTAATTCTGGTGTTTACTTCTTCGCATTAAATAAAGCATTATTTCATTGTGTTATGATCATCTACAGAAATTTTTCTTTTGTATATTCTTTGTTTTCTTATTTAATATATATGTATATGTTACTGTAGTTACTTCCAATTGCTGTAATATAAATATTGATAATGGAATCAAATATTTGTGGCTTTAGAATGCTGGTGAGGCAATGGGTTTGTAGCGGCATCTCGATTGCTCTTTTCGTTGTGGGAGCCGGTTTGCTCACGGCCGGTCTAGTAATCGTGCTTAGTGTGTTTCCCAACACTGTCGAGAGAACAGTGAAAGCAGTTTGTTTCTATTCCATTGTTATCTTGGCTCGATTAACTATCAAAAAGAGAAATCGGCACTAGTTGCGGTGTTGCAATGCTAAAAGGCGATAATTCGGAAACAGTTGCTGAGTGAGAGTTACGTTTATAAAATGCGGTTGCATTATCAGTTGGCAAATAACAGTGAATAAGCAGTGGAATTAGAACTCGTATTTATAGAAGCGTGTCCCACAATCTGCCCGATTAGTGCCTACAGGCCACACTGGTCGTTAAACGAGCCTATCTACCGCTTAAGACGCTTAAAGTCGAATCAAGCCAAATTAACTCTAATTTTATAGAATAAAATCTTGGGACTAAATAACTATGTAGGATTTAATGACTTCACAAACTCATGGTATAAACCAAAATATATCTCAACAATGGAATATTGGACGTTCGACTACACCAACACAATTGGCATCCTCAACAGAGCCATCTTTCCCGACGTGCGTGAGAAGGGACCGTACGCCTACGAGTAGGTATACTTGTACTATCTACTATAAACATGTCTAATAAATTGTAATAAAAGTTAGATGGTTATTCCAATAATTTATTTTTCTTTTAGTTTATGTCGTAGTTGCGTTTTAATGAAATAACTATAGGAATTAATATCAAAACAAAGTTGAAAAAATAAATAGACAAAGTTCGTAAGAAATCATCCCATTACTTTCTCGTCAGTTTTTTGTTTCAAAGCAGAATATTTCAAAATCCAGACGGATTTTTAATAAGTATTGAATTTCTTGTGTTGCTAAGGTAAAATACATTAATCAACAATCGGTGCAATTTTAATTAATTGTATTTTGTTTTTTTTTGAAGATCGAAATAATTATCGTCTTAAAGGAACATTTGCGGGTGTTCTTAGGTCAAAATTTAGAAGGCTTTTGTTGATTTTTTGAACGCTGACAAAGTATTCCTTTGCCCGATGCTGCTAGAAATTTAGATCTATCGGCTTTAAAAACATTTAATCAGCATAAATAATGCTCGGAAAGAGTATCGTTGCCATTAGATAGTCGACTTATGAAGCTATGCTATGTAAGTTTAAAGTTATAGAAAATATCTTTGCAATGAACTTCTCACTCTCTTTCAGTGAGGTGATCGACAACAGTCATATTTCTTTCACTTCTGATGGCGACCAGATGACATATTCTCAAACAACTACATACATCTTCAATCCCAGTAAGTCGTGCAAAACCTGTGACCCAAAGAAGGACACAATCACTATTCCTGATATTACCTTTTTTGTAAGTTCATTTACTATTTATTTTATCATAACTATTATGGGGTTGGAGTTAACAGCATATATATCTGAGCAAAATAACACTTAAGTTCATTCAGTTGTAACGATTAAGCTTGTACAGTATTTCCACCCACAGCTATTGATGAGTACTTTCGCGTTCCTGTCCTTCGATGTCTTGTTTATAGGCTTATCAATAAGTGCTTCCTGGTCAACTTAGTAGATTTCTTAATTTATATTGGCTAAATTGCAATAGTCCATACATTTATTGCATTATAGTTTGCTCCTAAGTTTTAATCTTAAGATAACTTTGCAAAAGAATTCATAATACGATAGCAAACAGGACAGGAAATCAATATTTTCCATTTCCAGTTTAAAGTTCGCCCATCTTAAAATTACGATGTTGAGACTCACAGATAAATTACTGCCGAGTAAAGATATAACTTATTGGCATTATGTAACTTTACAACAGGGCTAGTAATATTAAGCCATTGTTGCGCATAAACCAGGTTTCTCATTTCCAGAAAGCACTACAACTTATTGATAACCTAGTGGAAAAAGTCCTCAGGATCAAAGATCTAAATGAGATCTGTAGACTTCTGCGTTCTAAGGAGCAATGTTCTCAAATAGGCAAGAAAATTGAAAACGAAATCAGTGTAGCCTTGTCCCTATTTAAGGTGGAACCTTTCATCACAGTGGTTAGTGGAATTTGTCAAATCCATAAGAAATATGTGATCTGAAAAAAAACTTGTTATTTAAATAAATTTCTTATTTTCAGACTGTTGATGAACTACTGTTTTCCGGCTATAAATCTCAAATGATTGAGAAACTGGTTAACAGAATAATTCAAATTATGAACACTTTGTTGGGTGACGAACGTTTTCAAAAGAAGCCGATGATAACTGTTAAGCTTAATTTGAGTGATGGCTTCATTCGAACTTACTAATTATGAAAAATATAAAAGTGATCACATCTTTTATTTTCGAATTTTAGTCTGACAATGGAACAACCGACACCATCTACACCGTTCTGACGGGGAAAAGCAACGCGAGTATGACAGGTTACATACAATCTTTCACCAACATCACTAACGCTTCTCTACCCAGTCTAGGAAATCTTCTTCCTAATTCATGGTTTGTTAATACTTCCAAGTAAAATTTCTTATTAAATTTGCATAAACTGTTCTAGTTCAATACGTAATAATCTAAATATACAAATAGTTTTCCATATATACAAATTAGGAAAGAAAAAAACACCAATTTTTAAAATGTTATAACTTTTTTAATGGAGGGCGTAATTATCGGTTAAAATAAGGCAACCATTTTTGTGTTATACCACATGTGTAATATATTTTTTCTCAAAGCACTACTTTTTAAACATCTCCTGTTTTATTCAATTTATTATTTCTTAAGCCTATAAAAAGACATAAACCCAACATCAGAATATCTGTTTCCAAGTATTTCTAGAATTTTGAATAATTGCTTTAAATCAGATATATTCAAAAGCTACAGATTTGGGGTTCTTTGAAACAGAATCCTCAAGAAAATGAATCCAATCAGATAGAAAATTCTACAGTATATACATGTATATATATATCAGAAATAGTGACTACGTACTTATGTTTTAGTATTGATTTACACGCAATCCTATATATTTGCCTTAAATCAAAAAGCTGAAAATACGCTAACCAGGTGGCCGTCAGCCGAGAAACCAAATTGCGGTCATATTTATGGACAACATGCCCTTAAAATAGAAGGGACAAGTAAGTCCTTTATATTCTACCAAGATATATTCAACGGGCGAGGATTACTAGAAAAGTCTCTACAGCACTTCAAAACGCTTATTTCAGATGGCAATTTTTTTAAATCATTTATTACAAAAACAGAAAGCCTTCCCGTATACATATCAGACATTTGCAGGTAAGTAATTTTTATCCATAATTTTATTTTTAATAATTTCCGATATAAAAATCAATTAGTTAGTAAATTCCGTAATATGATTTAACCAGGAAATTACTTGAAGGTATGTTTTGATACAGGGAAAGAAAAAGCAAACAGAAAAGTCACTATCAGCGCAATCTAATTATGTCTCAATATATGCATTGTAGGTCCGTCCGTCTGGTGTTCGAAAAGGAAGTCACAGTTAAAAATATTCCCGCTTATCGTTTTGTTCTACCCCCTTCGGAATTTAACTACACACTTAAAGAGAACTGCGGTTTTTGTCGCACTCTTCAGCATGGAGCTTATGACAAGCCAATAAACAGCTCATGTTTGCCCAGCGGATTGCTTGACATCAGCGGTTGTCAAAACGGTAAAAATTGACAAGTTTAGTTGAGAATAATGAATGTAACCTATCTTTATAGGTAACCCAATCATCATCTCAAAGCCACATTTTTACCAGGCCTCTCCCATTGTCCAGGCTTTTATTCCCCGTTTCAATCCCAGTTACACGGACGAAACCACAATTGATATTGAAGCAGTAAGTTTAAACAACGAAATTACTCTAATAAATTGTCTGTGAAAGTAAATACCATTAAATAAAGATTATTGAGGCAAAATCGCAAGTAAGAACCCTTTTTTCCAATAACTAGATTTGTACTGGATGTCAAAAATAGGTAACATAAGTGGGTGAAGAAGCAGTGTTTATTATTTGCACTAATTGATGCCACTTAGACTACTGGGACTTTATTGTCTGCAAAGAAGAAACTTCAAATCAATGTGCTCATCAACCAGTTCGCTAAAGTTAAGTGAGTTAATAGACCGTTATTTAACGATCGAAGCAATGGTATTTGGAAACCTGCACTTCTCACGTGATTTCCTCAAGAAATTTATTCCAGAGCGTACGGCGTTATCCGACCAGGAGCTTACCCATTAGTGTGGCTAAATGAGTCATCTTTTATGGACGACGGTACAAAGAATGATCTTCAATCTTCGTTGTTCACCCCACAAAAAACTGTCAATATTGCATGTTGGACAGCAGTTGGAGTTGGAGGTGCTCTCTAAAATTATTAATTTGCACTTAATTAACAGATATAAAGTAAAATTTAAGTGTCAAAATAACAATTTATGCTATGTAAAAGAGTAATGAAAGGAAATTTGGGAAGTTTCATTTGATTCTCGGTGCAAAATAAAGCAACTGCATGAACCAATACCAATTTTATAAAGAAATCACCAGAAAAGTGAGCATTTTTGATATAGTATAGTATTTAAATGGCAATTCCATTTTAAAGTTTTCTAAATTTATAAGGCGGACATCTATGTTGAAGTGCATTACTAATGAAAGAAAATCATTTGTGGCTTTCGAAAATAGATTATACTTCGTTCGTTGTATGTACTGCTGGCCTTCTTCCAAATAACAACTATAATGAGCTATCCTACAAATTCCTTGCAAGCCACTATGCGGCCTGTGCACATTTCGTCGTACTGTAGGCGAAATGCTCAATCCCATTCCTAAATATACAGAAATGTGCGTCTACTCTCAGGAAATGCTGAACTTCGTTTCAGGCTTGTTGATGCTGCTGTCAATCGTTATGTTCATTGCCAATCTGTATTATTCTGGAAATAGGAAAACGAAGAAATTCAATTGAGGATAATTATGGGTATAGGTTAAATTAAATTTCACAAATATTATGCTGTTATTGTTATTTTATAAACTGCCAAAATGTTTAATAAGAGTTATTATATCTTTAGTGTTCAATGTTCTAAATAGCAGAATTGATGTTTGGAAGAAATTCGAATTCAATATTTTCCTAATAGAAGTGTGTTCAGTGACAATATTCAACGAATTTATTTGATGTGTAGGAAACATAATTTTCCTGAAGGTACAATTCACCGCTGATATTCGTACATGACGAAACTATTTAAAACTGCTATCATAACTTTTTGGAAAGTGGAAATATTTTCACTATACGTTAGTTTCGATATCGATTTTTTCTGTTTGACAGGTGTACTTTCAAAAAATTTCCAAACCACTTACTCACTGCTCTACATTTCCAATAAGTGTGGTTCATTACCCTCATCCTCATGAGTGAAGATAAGTCTAAGAATCTTGAAGATCAGCCGTGGTATCACGGACTTCGGCCCCGGAAAGATATTTTGTAGGATTTTTGCTAGTCTAGTTAAATTAGCCGAATAATTTAAGTACTCAATAAATCACCAAGCTGAATCGATAGTTAAAACATAATTAAATAGATCATATTAGGTTTTCTTAAAATGTAACTCAATCTTTTTTGTTGTTATGAAGTTAAAAGTTTTGAGACGTATGTTTAATATATCATAAAGGTTTAGAAATAAATTTAGTGGAATTTGTAATTAAATACAATTAAATGGTAATACTGTGTGACATAACGAGAAAAAACAATCATTCAGCAATCAAGCAAATAGAGGAGATGGTTGCTTTTGTAGAGTAGTTTTGCACCGGAAGTAGTTTTTACCAGTTTGTATTCAGGCGTGAAGAAACAAAATTACACAAAGGCACATATTTTTCGCTTACTTTTTTATCTACACCGAATCTATTACATTTATGTACGAATGGCTGAAGTATCTGTTGTTAGATCGTTGCTGGCAGAGTCAGGGGAGTGGCTGGTCCGCTCGACGGACTCGCGTCAAATTACCGAAATCGTACTTTCAGTTAAAGATAAGAAGAAAGAACCAACACACTATACGCTAAAGTAAGTTAATTCTTAAAGACATTGTTTGTATTTTATGACGAATGAAAGGTACAAAAATTAGGAAATATTCCTAAACTACGTACTCGGCTCAATTACTGCGATAGTTAAGGTATGAAAACAACAAGTGGTTTCTAGCCGCATACAAAAATACCTCGAAAGCCCCGAAGTTCGATACTGTTGTTGATCTTGTGGAATATTACAAAGTTAGTCCCTTATTTAAATCTACTACATTTTATTTAGTCAAGTTTGTATGTATGCTTGAATTTTCATAAACATGAACTCCCTGGTCACTTCCGTATGAGAAAGCCCATCTTTCGTCCCAAATGGCTAATCAAGCACGATTCCTGTCGGTTTGACGCTCTAAGAGTTAGTTAGGAACAACGTAAAGAGATTGCGTAAAATAGCTAATGTGCAAATAAACAAGTAGTATGTTAAAAATCTGGTTATATGATAAATGATTATAGGATTTGCTTGGCTCGGGAAATTTCTGTAAAGTATACAAGGGAACTTATGAAAGGGAAAAACACGATGTGGTTCCGGTAGCGATCAAAGTAAGAATGCATAGTTAGGAGAAAAATGAAGCCAATTAATAGATGATAGTGATGTGTTAAAATTAATTAAATAGTATATGAATTCTAGATTTGTCATGGAGCGTCTACGGATAGTGTAACCGAAGAGGCGAAGAAAACGAGAGAATCAATGATACATGAAGCTCATATTATGAGTTATTATGTGCACAGGCACATTATCCAGGTGAGCAAGAGCTTGCTCTCTTATGACAGGCCATTTCACAATGATCTTTTTAGCTGCATGGGGTGGCCTGTGACCACTACCCTGTTATGATAGTCATGGAATTTTGCCCAGGGGGAAATTTACAAGAACACCTAATAAGACATAAAGCCGAGATTAGTGTTCCTGAGCTAATGTCTTATGCATCGGAAGTTAGTTGCTAATATATTTACACGATGTATAAATAGCTGTGCACAATAATATCGAATTTTAGGCTTCACGAGGTATGCGCTATCTTCATAGTAAAGGTTGCGTTCATCGTGATCTTGCCGCTAGGAACTGCTTGATTTCAGAAAATGGTTTAATTAAGGTATAAACCAAACTATTAAACATTGGAAAAAAAATTTTCTCTCGGCTTCAATCAAATAAATTAAATACTGTAGCGATGAACTATCAATGCATATTTCATGCAAAAGGGTTTGGTTAAAAAAGTGTTGCGCAGTGTTCCAGAGATGAATATAGAAAGTGAAGTTCTCCTCTATTTGATAGAGCATTATATTACACGATTCTAGGACAATCATTATTGCATATTTAATATTTCTTCGTTTGTAATGCTTCAATGTATTAGATTTCCGACTTCGGGCTATCGAAGATTGTTGAGGAACTTGAGACGAGAAAGAAAGACGATGAGGAACCACCCATAGAACAAATCCCGCTACGGTACGTAATTTGCATTTTTAATATTTTCTTCACTATTGTATTAGTATGTATTTGCTGTTGAGTTTATTTAGTTGCAGATGGATGGCACCTGAGACGTTGAAACGTCCCCAAATATGGTCAAATAAAAGTGATGTATGGAGCTTTGGTGTGGTTGGTATTATTCTTTTCTTGTCCTTACTAATAATAAGAATAAAGAAATTTGTACTCATTTTATTTTTGTGCTATACAGATATTGTAGGGCTAACAGAAGCAGAATAATAATAATAATACCATCTAAAATCTAAAGTTTAGACAATCAAAGTTGCTATTTTAAAATATTTAAAGTATCAGTATTCTAATGTGAAATTTCTCAATAAATATATCGTAATTTTCCCGTGAACTACTTTTAGCTACTTTACGAGATCTTTAACGATGGTGTGAAGCCGTGGCCGGATGATAATGTTAAGCGGATAGCAACTCATATACGGTAGAGTATCATTAACTATAAGTAATTTTAAAATATAACAGAACTCCAGGAAGGGAAGAATGCCTAAAATACCTCAAAGAACACCACCACAAGTACAGGAAATGATGGAAAAAATATGGTTTGTATAGTCGATTGCTTCGTGCCTGCAAACCGCTACTGTTAGCAGAACAATGTGCTTATAGGTCTATTAATGTCGACAACCGACCGTCCATGGACTTAATAGCAAAAAAGTTAAAAGATCTCTGTAAACTTGAGTATCGAGTCAGTTTTGAATTAAGGATAGAAACTAAAATTAGTACAAAAGTACTACTTTCTCTGACTTCAGATTCTTGATCTAACAACATTGACTATTAAGAAGAACAAAAGCTATACGAAGAGCGAGACGTTCGTGGTAAAGGAGGCGAAAGTGATGAGAAGCAGCAGATATAGTGAGAAAGAAGTATAGAAAGAACGTGATTCAAGGATGACTCTGATTCGTTCCCTAAAACGCCAGTTGCTACGCGCGTTTCATCAAGGATCAAACCAGCTATGCATAACTCTCACGAGTGAAAGACTTCTGACGAAGAGTTATACCTGTCCAATTAGAATTTATGAGTACTACATTACTTGCCACAAGAACCAAGTTATACTATTATGCTTTATTTTTAGAACAAGCAGAATAAATGTGCACTTGCTTACCATTTTTACGTTTTTCGGACATAATTATCGCCAAATCAAAAATGGTACTTACTGCACATGTTTACGAATTGCAAATATTACCATACAGAATTATTGTCAAATTTCCAACTTTTTTTCGTTTAATATATAAAATAAGCTATATTTACTTACAACTGAAGACGTGGATGTGAAACCGTGTTGGAATTTCAAAAATTTATTTTCATCATAGTTAAATTCGTATTTTCTCAATGAATTCCGTATAGTATCTCTCTGTATTCACAGGTAATCATTTGTTCGAAATACTACTATTAATTAATATTACCAGCACTTTTGTGGATTTGTAATATTAATTTAGCTAAAAGACAGGATTAACCCATATTTTTGAATAGTTACCTAATGAGAACAAAATAAATCATCATAATCTACTAAATTCGCTCGTTTAATTGATACATGACCTCTCTTCATTGGGATATTTGAATGCCATATTCATTGTTCCTGCTTCAAACCACTTTTCCACGCGAGAAGACCGCGAAACGTAGGAAGACGGCACCCGAAGATCAACTTTTCGTTGGCATGGCTAAATGATTCGCTATATTTCTAGCAATGCTCTCTCCAATAAAAATGTTTAAAAACCATATCTTGCCTAGAGTAACTTAGATCTAAATAATTATAGCCAATTAAAATGTGCATTTGGCAACTGTTCTTCTGACTTTAAACTCACTACTATTCCATCTTCGCAATCGTGGTAGATTTTGAAATGAACATCCATCCCAAAAATAGATCCTAAGCCGCCGAAGAGTTCGAAATTGCCGTTCTGGTCAGTTTTAGTTTCCGCCAGCTGTTTATCGGTTCCTGGAACAACAAAAGCTAGCAATTCTGATGAACTAAATAATGACATTTGCAAATTGGAACTATGGAAGAATCTTTACCAATTATGTTATTATCCCACAACTTTACTGTTGTATTTGGTAAAGGGACATTTCCACAGGTCAGTCTTCCACGTACACCAACCATCTGCTGCCGGAATGTCAAAACTGAGGGCGAAAGTAATAATACGGCGAAAAACGTCAGCATCTAAAGGATTTACTTGAAAACTAATTGTGGTAACAAAACGCAAAGGTATACGAAAAAAAATAGCACTTTGGATAGTACACTGTATTTACTTTTAGAATTTAATTTCCAATTTATCCGTGTACTTTATCATTTCTACATCAATTCCGTTCCCGACAGACATATCTGTACTTCAGTTAATTAACACATCATTCAACATTTTAAATTCACATCTGGTTTCAAATAGCTTTAATGTGTTAAATTATTTGCTAGGATATAAAATAAGTAATTCAATCGGCAATGAGTCGAAAGCATAAACTAATTAGGTAAACTAAAATGAGTGGAGTACAGAAAAATAGTGTTGACAGAAAGTATTGAAGAGAAATCCGAGAGTAAACTGCTTCGATCAAGTTCTCTCATATCACTGGTGTCAGGTGGAGACTCCCGATGGCAACCTGTCTCATAATCCTCTTTACTCACAAATCATTGTTATGTTGACTCACTCAATTCAAATGTTTGACCATCCGACACAACTAAAAGTTATAAATCATTTAATGCCAAAACAAATAATATGATACTATTTATAAGACATTCCCTCCCAATAGTCAAAACATGGTTAACTTAAATTTAGCCTTAGCAGATATCCACTGCATAAATTCTAAAATGATTGATATAGAAGAATGAATGGCTGCTCATCAAAGTAGCGGAAGTGAAACGCCTATTAATGGTAGGGAAAAACACGACTGATCGAACCGGCTTCTTTCCATATCAGCATTTAATTCGCTAAATCGCAATTTTCAAAGAGCGATCATTTATCATCTTTTTGGTGACCTTGTCGTCTAGCTATTATTGCTAATAAAAGAAAATTTCAGTTTTCTGTTCCTATAAATAATGATATTTTCGAGTGGAGGTAAAAGTTAATTAAAACCGTAATCAGTACTTTGGTAGAGTATGTATTCGGACAATGTTGATGTCAGATGAGTGTACCGATAAAAATATCACATTATTTAATCAGGGTTCTATTTAGACGAAGAACTTTGTCTCGTGATGTTGTTTTCAAGCGTGTGGGAGAAGACAATGTACTGTTTGCACTAAAGAGGTATGACATGGCTAAGTAAGGCATCTCCATAATCTTTATTGCAACTCCTATCTTACACTAAGAATTTACACTTAGAACATCAACACTAGTGCTTCCACAAAGAAATTGAGACACTCTCCACACGTGTTCCATTCGTTTGGTGCGCGGAATATTCTGTGAACTAAACGTGTGCCACTTAGTCGTTCAGCATAAAATTTCCCTAATTCAATAAATATATTTGCATTTAACACCTACACTAGAATGGACAGGACTTTGATAGGGAATTCATTATTTCTCTTCCGCTCTGAATATGAACACAATTGCTGTCAAATAACACTCACATAGAAAGGTACTTCGTCCCGTACAACATTCAAAATTACACGTATAAAGTTGGTTGGAAATGTAATGATAGGTGTCATACTTAAATCGTCGAAGAAATGGTATTAATCATACGGTTAACCTAAAACAACTAAACGTTAAAAACGTGCATAAGTGGCTTGTTTATAAATAAATATTACTCATCGCTGTGACAAAATATAATCTGAAGGTACTCTATTACTGTAGCACAGATGAACGACGCGATCCTCATCAATATCTGCACATTTTTACTATGGCTTTTTCTCTACCACTTACAACACAATCCATTGCATTGAAAATGATTTCAAAAACATCTCCTAATTGTGAGACGCTGTTGTACTTTCTCTCTACACCTGGACGTCATCTTCTGCTTCCTCTATTTGAATGATTTTTATCTCTTCCGCAATATGCATTTTCGACTCTGCGGTGACAGCTGTGAGAGGAGCATCATGGTCGAAACTAAATCAACTTTTTCGCTCAATCTGTATGAGTAGCTAGTTAGCAAATATTGTACATAAATATAATACAGTATGATAACTACAATATGGAGCAGAAAAGGCAAATAAAACGTTCTCTAAAATATTAGTTAATTCATACCGTCTTGTTGCTTTTCCAGACACAATAACAGTGTACAGACCACGTTTGAATGAATCACTCCCTCGAAGTTCGGATACGCATCCCTGAAAATATTTGTGATTCATATCACAACTCACAAATTCAATAAAACTGTCTTTATAACAGATGACAATAAGCTTAATCAAAACTTAAAAATCAGCTTAAAATTAGAATCATCATTATGTAAGTATTAATATTACTGAATAGTGTGTTGTACTTATATTTGCCCTTATTTGTTATTTATTTACATGCATTTATATCATCTTAATTGATTTACTCACATTCTCAATTTTGAGAGTTTATTCTCACCTGTATCTGTCTTCTAAAATTTTCGTTCCACCAAGCATAAACTAAGGGATTAAGTAGGGTCCCAGTCATAGCTATCCAGTGAGAGAAAAAAAAAATGAATTGTCGGACTGACTTTGAGACACTCTCTATCTAAAGATTTTACGTGAATTTTATTGACAGACTTGTTGTGAAATAGACCTTTAATAAGAGAAATTCTCACTAGAAACCAAACAAACTTTATAGACAATCTCCATGTCCTGCAATACATTGAAAAGGTCGATGGGAAGACTTGAGACTGCAAAAATTATGACCATGGCAAGTAGAAGAGTTTGCAAGCGCTGTTTTCTACGAATGTCATTTGACTGAGATAAACTGAAAACAAAGGAGATACAAGAGTTACGTGATTTATTAGGAACATTCACTAGTTGTTTTTATCTCATATCTAATATTCACCTTCCACTCCTGATACTTTTAAATCTATTCGTCTGAGCATTAAGAATTGAAGCGATCCTCCAGTGACACCAGGATATAATAATTAAAGGAAGAGCACTTCGAATGAGTAGGACGGAGAGCCCGTAAAACATTCTGTTGTGTTCGTCAGCTGGCCAGTATTCGATGCAATACTGAAAACAACACAAATCTAAATTTAAATGTGAGCGGAAAATATCACATAATACTACGTCTAAGTTGTTAGCTTTGCCATTTGTAATTGTTCACACAGTACTTTACTAAATACTGAAGCACATAATTACTAATATCCTATAACTATACTGAACATCAAATGCATGCATATTGTGGAGGAAATGACTGAGAAGCTAGAGTCATAAATGTCTCTTAAGCGTAAATATTGTGTCAATTTGTTACAACAGACGTAGGATTCTTATAAAATGCCATTTATCCAGGAGTGAGTGCCGTGGAATTACCCTGTCCCTCATTCGCTGCGGACACCTCATCACCCGCCTATCATTTCCGCCACATTAGTGAAGCACGCTTCCTGCGATTATGTGCAGATAACGCCTATTATTGCCTTACACATGAGAATAGAAAACGAGTATTAGCGTTGTCCTTAACACTTTGATCCTCTGTGTCCCCTTCCACAACCCAATAAATAATCGCTACCTAAGCCTAATGAACTCTTTTTTCTATAGTGATTTTGACTTTAAAATGTGTAGAAGTAGAACGATAATACCTTATTGCATTTGCTGACTTCGAAAAAGTGCACATGTGTCAACATGGGAGTTAACACTGCAAATGCACCTAGCCAAATACCAACAATAACTAGCAAGCACATCTTCAGTGACATCTGCTTCCGGAATGGTGACGCCACTAGTAAATACCGGTCTATTGCGATGGCAGCTAATGTCATTGGCACCCACATCAAAGAAGCTCCCTGGAAAATAATGAATTTTATTATGCAAATATGAATCTAAAATTAAGTCGCCACCATACCTGAACAACATAAACAATATAGCACATAGCATTCCCAAAGCGCCAAACAATCTGGTAGTAAGCGAGAGGAGTCGCCCATAGGGAAACGCCGGTGATTAACTAGAAGATATTTATGTCCACATTCTCATTTCACGTGGAAATCAATCTTTCAATTTTTCATTTTCTTAGCCTCACCAAATCAGCAGCAGATACACTGCTAATAAAAATATTCGTGACCGTCCTCATCTCTTTACGACACACGACAATAAGCAGTACCGACATATTCCCAACCAAAGAAGCAACACCGACCGTGGAGTAGGCTAGTACCAGTACTATAACACAGATTAACTATTTTAACTATTTATTTAAGTGCATTCGTATAGTATGGCATTTTTGTATACGATAAAGCATATTTTGTAGACAAAAGATAAATATAAGCCTCTCTATTTTGATTTTATCAGGTCAAACAAACTCTAGATATATTTAGTATTTTTAAAAAAGATTACATATGCTAGGATCAAGCTTAGGTCTACAACTAAAAATCTTTGCTTTTAAGGAAATTAAGTATGGAGAGGAGCATGAATGAAATTGCAAAAATCTCAGAGACATTGATAAAGTTAATGGTGTTTTGCAAAAATAACAAGCTAACTCTTAATATTTGAGATCAGATGCTATTGATCCTTAAACATGGAAGTAATATCCAAACCATTGAGATCAAAACAAAGATTAATGGCAAGAAAGAAAAAGTTAAAAAGAAAATGAACTAAAACGTACCAATTTTCCATTGGAGCTTGATATCGAGAGAGCCATTTTCACATTGCAAAGATGTTTCATTCGCCATATTTTCTGAAGAAAAGACAACATATGTTGGTATCATTTCTGACAACGATCCATGTGGCAGAATAACGATCAAGGGGAGCTCGAGATGTGGGTGGATTTATAGTATAATATAAGGATCATAGATAATTTAGAACAATGCAATTCAATTTCGTTGAAGACAAAGCCGCTAGACGTAAACAGGGCAATAAGTACATGCCAAGCATGCAAAATCACCGAAACGGTAAACTATGTCGTTTTGCAATATGAAAGGTGTCGTGCAAAGATTCTGGCTGCTCGAAGAGTCTCTTGGCTTAAGCAGCTACGATTATGCGAATTAATGTTGAGAATCAAGAAAAATATCTCTTAAAGGTTCTGCAATTTTTATCAGGAAATAACTTCTAATTAAGAATAATCGAAATAAATGGTTTGGAATAGAAAAGCAAAGATCAATTTGATGAAAAACGAATATTTTCATTTTTTTATACTGCTTCCTACAGAGATATTTAACTGCCTACTAGTGTATATAAAATAAATCCAGTATAAAATGACGTTTTTCTAAAGCTAAATTGTCAAGCATAAATGAGTAATTCTTACGAATACAAAATTCCTAAGTGTAAATAATATTTGTTGCCATGACATACAAAATAAGAATTAAAGAGTGAAATTGTAATGGAAACTGTTGTTGTGATGGATTTCTATGAAAAGGGAGACATTAGATAAACTTCAAATCAAAATCATCTCGCATTGTCAAGTGATAGCAGATAAGCAAGTGCACATGTTTACGCTGTCGTTATTTAGCAACATCAGCATATTTGTCGCTGGCACCTAGAATAATTAGGTTTTTCTCTCTGCAAATCATAGCGAAATTAATTATTTGTACACACAAGTAATTAATCAGAGAATTGTAATGGTCCAAAATTAGTTACGTATCATGTATTTAAGATAAAATTTGCATTAATTGAGAAGAGATCTAATAAATATAATTAAAGTTGCAATACGATCAATTTGCTGCTGGATAATGAGATGTGGACATTGAATAGAAGGGTGAAAAGCTAACGCTCAAGTAGAGGATATCTACAGAGAGTGGTGGGAAGAGGGATGGAGACAATCATTTCGATATCCGTGACTGGGGTTCGAGTGGGGCGAAGATGAATTATATTATGATGAGAAAGTCGCTCAAAACTTAACTAACCCTGATTTACTGTGATTAATATGATTGCAGTTGGTGTGGCGATGATATTCTTCTTCGGTCTCATATGCTAAGTGGTTATAACATCAACATTTTTAAAGGAGTTTTAGATGAGTAGGCCGGACTATGCTCCCACGTCCCCAATGGGAAATGCTTTATCCCACTGTGAATGTGAACAGTTTTCGAAGCCTATAGCTAACCTATTAATATAGCATTTTATCGCAGAGGATTTGGAAAATGAAGCTGAATACACCCTTTATGCACTTTTCTCGATTTCAATTGATGGCTGTCAATTATAAACGAATTCCATAAAATATTTAGGAAAGAGCGAATTAATTCAAAAGGTAAATATATCTATGAACTAATAGGGTGCAATAATCAGATTTTTATAGTGGAAAAAAGCTTGCATTCTTTTGAGCTATTATATAATTTCATTCTTTAGAACAATGCTGTTTTTTATAACTCGTAATGAACAGAAACAAATTTAGTACAGTAGGCCGGAAAACTGAAAGACACCATCAATGATTATGAGACCAAAAGTGGCCATTTTCTGCTTCATGAATGTTGAAAATGAATCAACCAGAATTAGATGAGTAAGTAGCATGCAAACAAATTACATAAATCTACTTTTCGTCATTGATTTCATCAGCAGTTCACTGTGAAAGTGGATTTTCTCTGTAGAAATTTATGCTGTGATGTTATTTCTAAATACTGGAAGATTATAAGCAAAATCTGCTATAATGACGCACTCGTTACTCTTTACAACGATTTCTCTTTTGAAAACCGCTTATTAAATGCAAAGTTACCAAATATTGAAACAATTAAATACCGCTTTGCTATTCAACGGCGACGCTTGAAAATAGCAAAGAAGTAAGAACAAATGTGTCAGAGAAGCCCATTATTTACAACTTTACTATATATTGTAGAGAAATATAAGAGCATTACTAGAAAACCGGAAACCTTAGATACGATGAAAAGCAAAAATTCAAAAATAATCAGGGTGTTGTCACGAAGGAGGCTATGAAAGAGACTAGTTGCAGTAGAGAGAAGAGGCGTTAAACTGAGAGGCCACCGGATCTGCAGACAGCATGCAAAAAGCAGGAATCTTAGTGTGAATACGTTCAGTCGTGTATAATAATGTGCTAAATCATGAATTACATATGCTCTCATAAATTATGGATAACTTGAACAACAGTGTTTATTTCGTTATTAGAATATACAATTAGTGGAATTCAATAAAAGAATTCAAGTGGAACTTGCAGGAAGGATTAAGCAGACTAGAATCCAACGCACTGCTAAGTTGAATATAAATGTGAGAAGGGAGAGAATGAAAAACTAAGCCTAGAAGATAACAAGACAGAATAAAGACGAACTTACTACGTGCTAATGATTAAGAGATAGAAGAAGAAGAAAGTTCAATCAAACACCCCAAGTACATCAATTTCGATATCACTAAATTAACATGTCAGTTGTAGCATTATATCCAATAACTGATATATTATTGTTATTACACTTTTTCCTAGCAAAAGTTTTATATACAATCAATAAAATAAATGTGTCCGACGTCTTCCTGACTAGTCGAGCGGCTAGAGTTGGTTTCCGATGATAACCTAGCCAACTTTGTTATTACCTATGGTTAGTTCATATTTTCAACTCGGTCTTGTTAACAAATTGAAGGGGATTAAGGAAACACTCGGAAACCATGGTTGACCTTTTTGCGCCCATATCTATCAATATAGAGGGATAAAAATTTAATTTAGTTTGGGATGGGATTATTTCATGAATATCAAGAAATAATCTATCAAGAGTAAACTAAAAAGGCTCATTTTAAGTTAAAGAGTATGAGCACAGTTTGTTGGCACTGTGTCCAGTGATTTGGAGTTGCTGCTTTCAAATATTGAATGACTCTATTTTACTAGTAGTTCCAGCGAATGATGCCAGAATTAGACATAAGTAGTAGTATCGTGTAATCGATGCAGGGAATAATTTTTAGCTCAAAACTACATAAATAGTCAAATGATTCAAGTATTTTTAATTGCTCGCCAAAAATGGGCAATATTTTAAGTCGAAAAATAAGTAAAAGAATGTTTCTATGAGTACCTTTTGGATCAAAGGAGGGCTTAGCTTAACCACATCGCAATAATAAACTGAGTTCGCTGTTCATAATAGAATCCAAAAACTGATCATACAAGGTCGCATTCTTACGGTAACAAACAACATTCTCAAGCTTTGTTCAATTTATAACTTCTAGGAATTTTAGCTGAACATCTTGATTCCCTGGAATTGAATGGAACACACTATAAACAAACTTCAAACTGTTTAGCCGGATATAATTCTAACATGTCGCAGTCAAAATTCTCAAAATACAGTTGAAAACACCAAATTAACATTAACATTAATCTGATATGTATTTTCTAATGTATCTTGAGGAGAACAATATAGAAATAATTAGCACAAATAAAAGGAAAAAAGAACTTTGATAGTGCGAAGAATTGATATGATTATTTCTAAATCGGAATAGTGCAGTCTAACAGTGACTAGGATAAAGAAGAATAAAGAGATTGTTTGAGGAATGGTGACTGACGAATTGTCATGAGCTTACTAACACGGGGGGAATAACTGCTATCTAGAAAAGTGCATTTAGTAATTATTATATTATATATTCTAATTGGATAATGTGTTTGACGGCTGATTTTATCTTTGCTCACCTGCACGTTACTCCACAATGGAGATAGCCTAAATACGAAAACTGGCAAACTGCAAATTTGAAAATCAGATGGCGAGAACGGCACAGGTCTAAATGAGTGGTGGAAGAGGAACAAATTAAGCTGAGTGATTTATTTTTCCGTCAGTAAATACGTTGAGAAATGAATGTGAAGTAGTTTGGGAGCGGAAAAAAATGAATTTGCGTTTACTGGTTTTCCATTATTGAGCTTAATATCACGTGGAACATGTCTATATGGACAGTCAACCAAACACAACTCTTCCCAAGTCACTCGGACGTTGGCACCAATGCGTAAAACGCCTAATTATTCAGCAATCATTTTCTATCCTTTTTTTGGAAGAAAATATCTAGAAACATTTTAAAATAGTTCGCTCAAAAGAGATATCGTCACTAGTATAGATTTTAAATACGTTATCCACTAAGCAGCTGGATTTTTTGAAGAACAACTCGCGATTTTCCTTCCACATAGAAGTGTCATTATGAAAACATGATGATAGAACTGAGATTTAAGTGATTAACTACTCGGCCACTGTTCTACGAAGACTATCCTTTTGTGATTCGTGTCAACAATATTTGCTAGGCAAGGAGATAATAAAGGCATTTTACTTATATTGGATATATTCGCAGTGGTGTAAGGGCATCATAGCTAGATAAGCAATAGATGAAAAATGCAGGAACATATGAGAACCTCGGGAAGAATGGAAAAAACCAGCAGGAAGGCATCTTCTAACTGAAGCTATATTATTAATGAATTGAGCCTATACATGTACATGCCTATGAAAAACCTCGTTCTCTGTCCTCAAATACATCATCGCCTCTTCATCAAAATCCAATTTAATGTTTTTTTGCTTCCAGAACCTCAACAGACAATTGTTATCTTATTTTTTAAATGAATAGAATACTGACAAATTGGCTATTTTTCAAATTAAATCAAAAGTGCATTTAATAATAACAAGTCTACCAATACATTTATGCAGAATTTTTCCTTTGAACAATACTTATCTCTACACCCCAAAAACAGGCCAAATATTGCCGCTAGCTAATAGTTGCAAGTAGTGATTTAAATTTTTGAAGTTTTCTATTTACAGCTTTGGAATTTTTAATTAAGTGACAAGACGTTATGTGACAATTACTGAGTACCACCCGAGATAAGTTGAAACACCTTCAGTTATTTCTATGAAACAATTATAACTAGATTGCTACATAAATCTTTGAGAACCTTGAAATAGTCTTTCATTTTTGCATATTCTATTTATGAGTAACTATTTTTTCTAGTCAAAGACTTCATAAAATAAAATGGTTTTCTATGAACTGATTATATTTTAAAAAAAAAAGATATTGTAAATCTTGCGAATTATTTCAGCTTAAAGACACCGTTTTTAACCAAGGTGGTGTTAAATCATGCTGTACTCGTTCACCACAAATCACATCACATTATGTTTTAAAATAATAGATAACAATTAAATAAACTACAGTGTTTTAATTGTTGAAAGAAAATATGTAGAAGAAATATTGGGAGGAAAGTGTCTCCATTAGATTGCAGACATTATTCCGTAGGATTGTTCTATTGTTGAGAAAGATTTTTGATCTTCTGTTATTCCGATTTCCATTTGATTCTCCCAGAGCAGTGGTGTAATTGTTCATATAACATAAGTACCTAACAAACTGGAGGTAAAGCAAATATTAAGAGTCCGTCCGGCCTCTAAAATATAACGGATGTTATTGCTGGAGGAAAATACGTGTCGTACATAGACATGCCCTAGGAACGAAAAAATTAGGTACGGAACCTGCAGTGAACTTTTCTTCTCGAAAGTAGGATTATTTATATTTGGCGAGGTATTTACTATGGGACAAGCAATTCCACTTGTGTAAAAAGATACCACAATGATTCCCACATTCCATGTCCTAACAGAAGCTATAGAAAACACGAGGTGAACTTCATGGTATACAAGGAAGTGTTCTTCATATGTAAGTATACAAACAAGCTGACGCTATTGTCCTAGCCATGACAATCATGTTAACTAGAAATAAGCCCTTGATTAACAATTAATAATATTGCTTGAAAGAACACAATTTCTACATTCTTCTCACATAAATTTATTCAAATAAAGAAAACTATCATTACATTTTAAAATCGCAATACTTGCCGGCCTTTTTGTCATAACGTAGCATAGTGGCCTTAGGAAAAAGCTCATTGGTAGAAATGGAAGTCAAGGTGTTCTGAGAAGAAAATTAGAAGTGAATTGACAAGTATAGGGAATTTAAAGGTAATTAGCAAGAGAACAAAAACAAGCCATTCAAACTCTCACCGTACTCTCACACTCTACACTACTATTTGTTTTCTTACGCATCTCAGCTGAGATATCTCTCTCCGAGGTCCTCTTAAAATATTGTAAATAAGTTTTTCTATACACATGTTAATATTACAAGAAAAACATTAATTTTATAAAGGAAATACTTTTCTTATAGTTCTTTTTACTATTTGGTTGAAACACTAGCAATATTGAAAAGGCGAATGAACATTACAAAGTGATAACTCTCAAGAGATAAGAAATATAAATATTAAATTATTTAATTAAGCCGACCTTATCAACATTGTTTTCGTCATTAATGATCGGCTCATAATAATCCATTTTCTGAAATGGATACGTAAGAAGAAAATCTTTTATCCTAAAACCCTCTGTTGTGCTTAGACTGTTAATAACAGGCTCATATCCTCACTGAATATGGTTAATCTCTTAACCTATGCTATGCTAAGCCTAAGCCTAAGCCTAAGCCTAACAAATTGTTGATCAATGCTGACAAATCTATACTAAATTATAATATATCCTCACAATTTATACTTTAATATAGAACTGAAACAATATATATTAACAGCAACAGATCGATGATAGTTGCTTAAGAACTTTTAAGGATTTCCATAAGAATATGACCGAATGTTCAGCCCAGACATATTCCTGATTTTTTAATTAGTATGTATATATTATAAAATGGAAACTACTTACTTCTTTTGTTTTTTTAGATTTTTGATAGAAGGTAACAGCATCGCAAAGAGGTTGACACTCTGATGACCTAGCACTTTGCCATGGAGGTTTGTAGAGGCTGAAGGCTTATATTTTCTAACAGTAATGATTTGTAGATGCAGATATATACATAAAGTGCCATCTGAATGTCGTAAGGGTTTCGATTTATTGGTATTTGAATGGGGCAACAATAAATTATGATTCATATTAACAATTCTTATACTTCGTCTCAAGAAGTAAATAGTATTTGTATACCTATTTTCGTCTTTTCTTTCAAGTTTGTTCGGAGTTCTCATGCATTTAGTGATTTTATCACTGGATTGCATTGGATATTGACATAAATTAACTAAAAAATGTTCAAACATGTGTCAGTATCATATATTAAAATAAACTGATAGACGTCTGCCATATTTATGAACTCACTATTGACGTTTATCTCAAAGTCGCAATTAGGTGGTGCCTTCTCAAGTAGGCTACGGGTAACGGTGAATATGTTATCTGATATCTAAAATATCAAGGAAGGTAGAATTCTTGTAGAGGTCATTTATTTGGGAAGAATTGATATTTGACAAATACAGATGTTGTTAGGCTTAGGTGACATCCAAGAATAATATCCCAAAAACAAGTAGAACTGAGTCTAAGACTCGCACACAACTTCAATTACGCTTTCTGCACTGAGCTGATTCCACGTAACAGTGCTAATACAATTGTTAGCTACTTGAAATTGAGCGTGAAATATAAATGTGGAGGACACTAAATATAGACCGGAAAGTGCTGTTAATTAGTCTACTCCCAATAAGAAGTTCATCTCATTTTGGAAACAAATATTCCATATATTAGATAACATTTCTATTCAGTTCCATGCTATTTATAAATCTATATGTGCAACATTCTCAATGTGGTAGAAATTGTTGGTGGACAACAGTTCAGTGCCGTCTCCTGCCATAAGCGCTGATACACCACTGTCTTTGATCAGACCTAGAGACTAGTTTATGTATTACTTCATTAATACGACTATGTTGGTCTAAATGGGGGTTTTTCGACATAGAACATTCGAGTTATCAGGACAAAGGCTGAATCATGAGAGGAGGATGGTTATTGGGTACCATATAATTATGTATTAAAATAGCTAAAAAGTTGCATTATATAGGTTATTTAGAGAAGTGGATCGGAGTTTGTACATTTCAAAAAAGTATTTTGTATATGTAAATCTGGTACAACGCATCATTTCCTCATAGGCTTAGATAATTTCATAGATAAAGTGATGTGTGCTCGGAATAGAGGAAACTGTAATAATTAAACATATAATAGTTCTAATTCAATTTAAGGATTTAAAATAGGCTTGGAATACTTTTTTGCACGTTTAGAATTCAATTAAAGTTTTCAGCAGATGGAATGTTCTCATTATTGTTTCAAATACTTACAAGCTTAAAAACGCGACTGCTGCTTTAGACAAATAAGGTATTCAGGCAACTAAAAAATCACGAGGACATGTGTTGAACACAGCAGTAATTGGACTATTAATAAACGAAGTGGACGTTGAAGACAGAGATCCATTGAATAGATTGTCAGCTGCGTTAAACGTACCTGCTCGTTCATTGTACAACCGCTGATTGATGAATATAACAGAAAATTGTTTTGCTTCTATTCACAATTACAAATATATTCACAGACATTCTCATGGCACAAAGAAAAATGTGCTTTTCATGTAAACGATATTGATCATTTAAAATTTAGAAGTGGTTATTTCACACTCATCCATTTATATTTCTTGTTTTTCAATGGGTAAAGATTTGCTCTTCTTCAAAACTGAGGCACAGATTCAAGATTGAAACCACGTTTGAGATAACTGAGCCCATTTTCTTTCGCCTTTGTTGTGTGAAATTATAGAACTCTGTGCAGATGAGGCATAACGGCCGGAAGTTTTTAGTAGTAAAACCAGTTAATGGCAACGAAGTACATCATTATTTCAAACACTCTTAAGTTCTCCTATTTAATTACCTCATAGTCATTCTATATGTCATAATGGTAGGACAGATTTTTCGCAGTCGTTAACCGTCTGGCCGAATTTCGAAAACTAGATGTTAAAGAGAAGAGGAACTAAAGTGCTATACACTTGCCAACTGTTTCCTACCTGCATTACTGTACAAAGATAGGAGCCGAACAAGATCTTCTAATGAGATCTTTAGTCCGCATTCACAGACACTTTTGCATTTGCACCATTCCGTATTAATGCAATCTAATTTGTTAGAATAGACTATTTTATTTCATTCTCTATTGCCACTAATTTAATTAGATGGTACTGTGAGTAACACAACACGATCATATTTCTAGATTGAAGAATAGAAATATTTAATAAAGTTAAATCGTTGCAAAGTGGAAATACACTCCAAATGAGCTCCTGTGGCCTTGAAATATATGTGAACAATTTAATATATTTTACGAACTAAGTGGATATTATTAAGGAGAATTATACCTTGACACGTTGATTGTTATTCATATTAATAGATTATAGTAGAACAACCGATTTCAGTAAAAAGTATATTCAACGTGAAATTATTCAATCTGAACAACCTAAAATATGGTGCGAAAAGTGAGACGCAGAGTTATATAAAATGATTACCTTGATTAAAGATGATTAGATCATCCATTCGAAATGGATTCAGAGCCTCATGCCAGTGCTTCGTCAGCAAAAGGAGATGACGATGAGGATAAAGAGAAGGTGGGTATCTTCCTTTGATACTATTTCTTCACTCTTTCTAACAGTTATTTGAATTCACTATAAAAAAAGCAATACTGTACATCTCAATTTTTTAGCAATATATTCATTCCTATTCAGGATACATGTAGTAAGGATAGTGCTGGAAATAGAAGTTCTATAACTGTACCAGGGACTAACGTCAACAGTGGTATAATCCACCCTAAATTAGATGGGCTCGATGTAATTCAGCTACTCAAAATTAAAGAAGACTTGGAAAAGGAAAAGAAATCAGATGTCGGATCAGTGGTTAAGTAAAATCATGCTAATTTTCACAATTACGGTAAATTACTGTTAGAAGCTAATATCCCTCCATATAACATCCTTAGATGATTAAACTCATTATTTATCCCTCACATTCATTTGTAATTTTACTTTCAACTGGGAAATATTGTTATCATAAACAAATGATTTAGGAACGTTCCGTTCAGGAGATTCGTAGAAGTGTTGTAGACCAACAGATGATTAGCTTAGTTGATGAAGCAAGAGAGCGAATGCTTTCGGTTAAGATTTTTGTTATGAATTCTACTTTTGTAAATTCAGTTCTGGTAATAGAAAAAAGCTAATAATTTATCCTATTCTTATATTGAAATTCTAAATAATTAGACAAGTAAATGTTTCATGTAAAAGCAATAATCTGCAATAAGTGGTTTTCATAGCTACAGGAACTTGAGAAAGAGCCATGGTTTCATGGTGCATTGCCTATAGAAGATATATCAAGTCTAGTTCAACACAAAGGTGACTTTCTATTAAGGACGATTGATGGGGATCACGAAAAGACGATTATGGTAAGTAGGTAGAAAACGGCGACTGGAAAAAAAATAAGCTAAATAAATAGGAATACAGTTTTGCGAGTAAGTCATATATAATAGAAAGAGGATAGGATTATTTTATGCACTTTAAATGAGGATTAAATAAGTTAAAGCTATGATTACACAGTTATAACGATCACGAGTTTCGGATAAAATAGGTAGACAAATGCTTTGAGCATACATGAATATAGTGGAGCAGGGAAGACTTATCGACTTAAAAGGAATGTAGGAAACGTTTAACGTCAATTATTTTACACCATGGATCTTTAGATAATCTATGGAAGCAAACGTATTCCTTCTTAGTCGTAATACATTGAAAACGCATCTGTCGATCTGTTTGGAACTAATTTTTCATTATAATCTTGAGAAAACTTTAGTCAATTCCAAAAACTGAATGACAAAGTGATAAGGTCTTATTATATTATTTAGCTTAGATTTTCTACCGTGCCTCTCATATACCCTAACCTTGTTTAAATAGCGAGGAGATTTCTTGATAATTGTATGATTTTGCTGCTAAGATAGAACAAGCATCTTTGAAATAAGTAGTCTATTTGGAATTTTACTACAATATTTTGAGATTATTGACGTAGTTAATAGTTTTAGGTTCTGGAAAGGAAGTATCTGTCAATATTTAACATGCGCAAACAAATAACACGCTTTAAATGAAAATCAATATATTTCCTCATAAATTATGATTGAATAACATCTTAGGATAATGTTTTACAGTCAAACCTGTAGCATAGTCCTAAGAATAACAGCTTTCTGTCAAGGCCTGTCTAACCGTGAGGTGGGACACAGTGAGAGATCATCCGGTTCACACGCTTTATCAGGATAACGTACGTTACTATACCATCAATGGAATCATGAAGAGCACATCCGTCATTGATTTAATTCAGTGAGTATGGTAAAACAGAACGCTTATTTTAGGTAGTTGCATGTGATCTTTTATCTTAGGATGCATAGACGACAGAACATCGCTGTATCTGAAGATATTATTCTTGGGAGACCTATTCCGAAACAACCGTGGGAGCTTTCCAAGGAAAAAATAACCATGGAGACAAAATTAGGAGAAGGCGCATTTGGCGAGGTTTGGAAAGGGAAGATGCATCACTCAGGAAAGACTACGATAGACGTTGCAATTAAAGTGGTTGGTAATGAAACAGTAAATTCATTTTAGAGTATCCAACAAAGGTCTTATATAAAATTAGTGTGATAATGTTACGCACCATACTAGGGTATTAGTCAATAATGTAACTGTAACAGACATCTAATAATTAATAATGTTACATTTGAATTATTTTTATTGTCTCTCCTACTATTACTAAAACCAAAATTTTTAATAACGTACTTCGTGTGTGAAACATAATTCATCTGTTTCTAGACAAAAGTTAATGATGATAATAAGAGCAAGATGGATGAAATGTATAGAGAGGCAAGACTTATGAGGCAGTATAAACATAGGTATTTATATTTTCCATCCAATGAATATCATCAACGTTCCCAATTTTCATAATTTTCTCCATAGAAACGTCGTGGCATTTTACGGGATGGTCATAGAGAACGACAATGTAATGATCATTATGGAAATGGTTCGAGGCGGCGGACTTGATCACCACCTCAGGAAAAATCCTAATGCAAGTCCCATCGACGAAAGCAGTTGCTCGTCTTCACTAGATTATAACATAAATGAGACTGCATTTAGATCTCAGTTTCCGATCGCTGTGGGTTTGCCTTCGACGTTGCTCTTGGTTTGTACTACCTTCATAGCAAGCACTGTATACACAGGTGCGCAAATTTTTGATCTTAACAGATTCACTCATATACATTAGAAATTGTTCTTTCAGAGATTTGGCTTGTCGCAATTGCCTTATTGACATTGATCAAAAAATTGTAAAAATATCGGATTTCGGACTCTCAAAACAGGCTGATTCATACAAGATTCCCCCAACTGAAATGACTCCCATTAGATGGTGGGAGAAAAATGGAAAGAAAGAAGAAAAATAAAGAGTAATTGAAAACCCAGGCAAGCTCCGGAAGTCATTTCAACGGCTACCTACACTCGCGAATGTGATGTCTACTCCTATGGCATCCTTGTTTGGGAAATATTTAACAATGCTAAAATACCATTTGAAGGAATAGATAACAAAACAATAAGGGCTAGAGTAAGTCTTGTATAATTAGTTAAAATAATATAGAAAATACCGTTTAAAAGGTTTCATGAGATTTTATCCACAACGACCTTCCCTCTCCTGGTATTAGTTATGTAGAATATGAAGTCTATGAATATTTTTAGCTATCCGATCCTTCTTTTCGACCACCTATAGCCCAAACACTTCCTGTGGAGATTCGCGTCATTCTGGAGGCATGTTGGAACGCGATCCCACAGAAAAGACCTCAGATGAAAGATATCACCTTTATCCTTTCTAAGCATAATAAACATCAGTCAGTTATATTAACAAAAAATATTATGTAGTAGTTTTGAAATCTTATTTCTCATAGTTACAGATCGCCAGCCACTGTTCCTAATAAAAAGTTAATAGGAAGTTTTGTGACACCAAATAAGAAACCGGTAACGCAATCAGTACGAAAATCCACAATTGGCGATCAATCTATTAAAAATAAGGTAAAAAAATAATAATAGTTTGTGAGAAAAATGATAGGTAAATATGCTAGTATAAATATAGTTCTCGATCATCGATTTACAATGCTTGCTGAGAATTTGAAGTAAAATCATTCCAGATGAAAACACATAGCAAGAAAACCTCACCACATATGAGGATGAAATCGGTAAACTATGCGAGTATGAGAAAGGGGAATAGAAAATAGACAAGCAAAGGAAAATATCTAGATAAAAAATTATTAGATGAACTCGATGAAGGATACTCGAAAGAAGTCTGCAACTGTCCCCAAGAATAAACCATCTGATCCAAGAGAGAAGAGCTGGGCAAATAAACGTCGCCATTAGATTTGTGCTGTTTTTAACTGTATGAAAACCACTAAAGAAAATCCATTAAGACTAGAAGCAACTTGCTATGCCATGTTTCAAATATAGGACTATTGTGAGGGCAATCCACATCATCGATTCAAATAAATGTTGCGCGCTTTCTCAGCGCGTATTTCGTTAATTTGAATATTTGAATTTACCTTATTTTACTTTTCGAAAATTGGTGCTATTACATCCGTGGTGCAGTTAATTTAAAATTAGAAAAAAAATTTTCTTAGAGAGTATGCTGGGACGATATATTACGTGATTTGTTAAAACTATATGAGAATAATTTTGTCGAGATTGATCGTATAACGTAATTGACGAGGGGATTACTATTTTAGTATTTATTTTTGAGTAAATTCGAGTAATAGGTAAGTATTTTTATATCAATAACTCTTGAGTCAATTGTGTTTACCATTTTCAAAAAGTTTATCCTTTTATCATGAATAGTAGTCCACAGCGTTAAAATTCTGCCTTTTTAGGTAGCTGGGAATTTCACAGAAAGGGCTATTACTTTGATTGTTTCTGGTTTCTAAATTATACTGTATCAAATATGAGCTCGTCAGATGATGAAAATCCTCTCGCTGAGGTGTACGATGAAGATAACTTATTAGATATGGTGGGTACCTTTATTAGTTATATAACTGCCACAGTGGAATCATTTTCATGTATTAACAGGTAATTCCTCCTAAACCAGAACTCTGTATGAAAACAGATGGATCTGGTGCTCGTCTAATGATTAAAGAAATTGTCGTTACTAACTTTAAATCATATTATGGAACACAAAAAATTGGGCCATTCCATAAAGTAAGTCCGTCATGAAAATATATAATAGGATATTATAAATGCTATTACTTTCATGGCGTCCTAGTCGTAACCACAGTTTACAGCACAATTTTTTAGAATTTTTCTGCTATCGTTGGGCCTAATGGTTCTGGGAAAAGCAATGTTATCGACTCTTTATTGTTTGTATTTGGATACAAGGTTATACTTGTTTTTATTGTTTATTCACGATGGAATTTTATTTTTTCTGTATTAGAGATATTTCTTTAGTAACATTACTACCGTTAATTGGTAATTCATTATTTTCAGGCATCGAAGATACGTTCTAAAAGGTTATCTGTACTTATTCACTCATCTTCAGGTAAAGATAATATCAACAGCTGCACAGTTGAAATCCTATTCCAGAAAATTATTGATAAGGTATAGTTAAGTATTAAATACAAGTTAATAGTTTTTTATATATTAAATTATATTAAAATCAATGTAGCAATGTTTTTAAAATTTATTAATATTACTTTTATTTCGGACTCTCATAATACATATGCTTAGGATGGGGGGGATTTCGATGTAGTTCCTGGAAGTGAATTCTCAGTTTCGAGAACCGCATATAAAAATAATTCCAGCACTTATACAATGAATGGCAAGGTAGGATATTCCATGTTTTTAGTTTTATTCTAGTTCTATTAGATTCACTTGGTATTTTGTTTTTTTATAGATTATGTCTATAAAAGAAATAGCTAAGCATCTTCGTGAAGTAGGCATCGATTTAGTTCATAATAGATTTCTTATTTTACAGGTGCGTTTTCTATCAATTTAAGTTTTATTGTATTTTTTGGCATGCTTATAATTAGTATTTCTTCAATTTAATGTCTTAACGTTATTATAATAGCTATATTTGTAGGGTGAGGTAGAACAGATTGCTATGATGAAACCCAAAGCACTTAACTCTAATGATGAAGGAATGCTTGAATATTTGGAAGATATAATAGGATCTAGTCGTTTTAAGGTAATTTTTTACGCCTTAGTTCTCCTGGAGAAATTCATTATTCTCAGTTTTGAACTTTACTCCTTAAATTATATAAAAGTATTTTAAGATGCCGATTGAAAATATAGGTGAAAAATTGAACAAGCTTTCTGCTGAACGATCACAGCAAACCCAAAGGTATGATTAAATATTAATGTGCTTTCAGGTTTCTAGTTCAAAAATATATTTGAAATGCTTCTAAAATTTAATTATAGGGTAAAAGCAGCTGAGAAGGAAAAACAAGCAATGGAAGGTCCCGTAAGAGAATTAATATCATTTTTTAGAATTGAGAACCAAGTGGCTCTTATCAAGAACAAGTTGTTTCATATTAAAATGTAAGTCAAATTGGATCATTCTCATGGCTAATTTCACTGTTTATACTTATAGTTTTAATATTCCAGGTTTAAATTCAGTCTGCAGATTTCTAAAATGCAACCAGAGCGAGATAGTTTAGAAAAAGAGAAGGAAACAATCGAAGCTGAACTTAAGGAGCTTCTAGAATTCAGAAAAATTAAAGATACTGATATTCATAAAATAGAAGGGTAATCATTCATTTAAATGTGGGTATAACAGTGGTTGATATACAATGTAAAGCATAATTTAGGGAAAAAGACAAAGCGATTCGTGAGCTTGAAAAAGTCCAGCGTGAACTGACTGATCTAGAAGGACGGGAAACAAAACGGAAGAACGATTTAAAACGAGCCAGTGCCGATTTGACTAAATTAATGAATGACTTGGAGAAAGAAAAAAAGAAGGTTTTCATTTGGAATCTTTATTATTAAAAAAAATTTAAGTAAATTATAGTTTTCCAGCTAAATGACATACAGAGTATTCCGGAAAAATCAGCTGCAAAAATAGAAGTACTTCGAGAATCAATAACAGAATTATACGAAATTGAAGATAAGAATCAAAAAAAAGTAATTTTTTAAGATGAAATCCATTCTTTTGTTTTCTATAAGATATATGAAAACTTATTATATCCATTTATTATAGGTGGATGAAAATTTGCCTAAATTCGAAAAAGAAACTATGGGAGATAAAGCAAAAAAAGCTATTCTAGAAGAGAAACTGGGCGTTTTAAAACAAGCGGAAAATGACGCTTCTAGCAAGGTAGTATTTATAACCATGTACATTTAATATACATGACTTAAATCAGAAATGTTCTAGCTGACTTTGGCACAAGAAGAGCTTCAAATATTAATGGCTGATGAACAAAAAGAAAAGAGACGGTTATATGACCTCTCAACTCAGTTAAATGATGCAAAGGAATTGCTCGAGAAAAAGAGCACGTAAGTGTGACTTTTAACAATTTAGTATTGTTTGCCATGGCCATATCATTTTCAGAGAATACGCTGATGTTAAAGCTGCTCTTCCAAAATCCCAGGATGCTTTGCGATTAGCTCGTGAGCAAGTACCGTTAATAAAAGAAGAAGAGGATAAACTAGCCGATGACGTAAGTAATTCCATGATTTTTTTTAGTAGTGCGTATCGTTTATAACTTTCAATAACGATTGTTACTGAGTATGTTATCTCATATATGAAGGTATGTAGGTGAGCCAATTGCGTATGAAGCTCGCTGATGAGAAATTGGCAGCTTCACATGGAATGCAGGGATCTGAACGACATAAGGCTCTCATGAAAGCAAAAAGCGGCGGAATTTTACCTGGTCTTCTAGGACGATTAGTTTGTTATTTAAATTTTATATGTTTATGCTTTTTAACGTACAGTAAATGTTGTTTTGATTTAATTGCTCGATTAAGGGCGATCTGGGGGGAATAGATAAGAAATATGATGCAGCTATTTCTACCACGACTGCCGCTCTTGATTCATACGTTGTAGAAACAACAAATGACGGTCATGCTGCAATCGATTTTTTAGTTAAGGTAGGTTTAAACAAATTGAGTCGGGAATTAATGTATTTTATTTAGGCAAAAGACTATTATGAGCTTCATATTTAATAAGTAATTTTAGTCTAGGAAAGTTTATGGTGGGATTAATTTATTAGGCTATTTTATTGCAGAATAATTTTGGACGAACAAATTTCATTACAATTGATAAAACAAGTGAATATAAAGGAAGTATGGATCCGCCAACAAGCAAGAAATTGTAAGTAATACAGAGGTACAAAATCTTTTTTGAGAATATTAAACTTAACCATTATGATATTTATATGAATTATCTGTAGGTATATATATTCCTACAAATTTATTGTAGTCCTGCTCTGCGATTGTTTGATCTTCTTGAGATTTCTGACTCGCGTTTACGTAAAGTCTTCTACTCTACCTTACTGGACACTATGGTTGTTGAAACGCTTAAAGAAGCTCAAGATATATCCGACAAGTATTTGGGTATGATTTTTTAAATTGACTATTAGGGATAAGAAGTTTTAGAGCTATCACTGTTTGTCACCAGTAGCATGCATTTAAACGAACTTACAACAGAATGACATGTTTAATTATTTCCTTACTATTATCCTTTCCTTAACAAAATTGGATTATTCTGTCTTTCAGTCTTTTATTGAATATTTATAAGGGATTAATAATAGGAGTAGACGTTCTCAGATATTGCATGGAATTTTTTCAGATTACAAGGCTATTTTGTACCGCTTTTAAAAGTTTAAAAGTAGATTTTGTAGTTAACTTATTCATTCTGTGGTTAGGTTATCTTTATTGATCTCCTTAATTGTTTGGTGTGGAATAATTATTTCTGCATATTTTTTAGCTTTGTAATCTTATTTTATTCTATATTTGTATTATTTTTAGGTTCTCGAATTGTTACACTGCAAGGACAAGTTATCGATAGTTCAGGTACTGTATCTGGAGGCGGTTCTCCAAAGTAGTGAGTAATAAAATATTAATTATAATTGATTTGCAAATTTTTTTTTGAATCACGGACGATTTCCTGCAAAGAAAATTGCTCCTAGTTATAAAATACAGATCAAGTTATAAGTTATGTTTTTTAATGTCAATGCAATGCTCTCCGAACATAAAATTTTTCATATATGAATCTTTACATATTTGGTAATACACTGAATTTGTATAATTTGTTTGCGGATTAATGAGAAGCTATTAATTGCTATAACTAAGTTTATTAGTAAAACATATTGTATAGTGGTCTCATCGGCAACAAAGTGAAGGTTGATACTACGAAGGAAACAAAGGATACAGCGGAAAGAATTGCTCGTTACTCAAAAGAATTAGATGAAAAGACTGCCAAACTTCAAGAAATTACTAGCCGAATGAGACAGGTTTAATTTGATTTAGTGAGGTACTTTTAGTTGAATTTTCAAAACAAAAAATTCGTAATTTTAGACTGAGCAGCGTATCTACACATTAAGCAATGATGTAAATAAATTAAACACACAAAATAGAATTCTTAGTAATGAAGTACAAGTAAGGTTGTCTATATTGAAGTTTTTTTTTTCTTCTTTAAATGTTACCCTGATCTGGAACCGAATGAAATCTGTAATACTTATTGTTCTAGGTATTAGAGGCTAAAATTTCGAATTTGCAAAAACAGCTGGAAGATCAGCAGGAGCAGGCTGATCGTTGTGTTGCTGATGAAGTTATTGTTCAGGCTAAGACTGGAGAGATTAACCGTTTAACTCAATGTATAATTTATTAACATGAACTTTAACTTTATTCTGAATTTTATTGTCTCTTATTAGCTGAAAATTGCAGTACGGAATAAAGCCAACGAAGATGTAGATGCTGTGCAGGTCAAAGTAGATGAGGTTCAGTCAAGAATTGATGCAATCCACAAGGATTTAATAAAGGTATCGTCTACATTTGATATATTAGCGTGATATGTTTCTTCTTTTTTTTTGCAGAAATATGCTGATGAAGTTCAATTAGCGAGAGAACGAAGGTCACAAGCTGAAAAAGACGTGGCTAAAGAACAATCTTCTATTAATGCGGCAAGCAGAAATCACAGAAAAGTTAGTGAATATTGGCATCTAAAGTACTTTTTAACTGGTTAATTAAAATACATTAACAGGCTTTTTTGTGCAAAAGAAACATTTTCTACTTTAAATTATACTATTTTTTTCTATTAGGCAGAGGAACGCATTGCTCAAATCGAAAAAGATTATTCTGATAAAAAGGCAATAGAAGAGAAGTTGTCGGATGATGAAGGTTTATTCACTAAAGAGATTCTTCGGCTACATTCAAAAAAAAAGGAACTTGAGGTTAAGATTTATTTTATAAGAAATGGCAAAAAGTACGGAATATAATTTATGTTAACAGAGAACAGGTATTTATTTTGGTTCTATCATTGTTTTTAAATAGCTCTCATTATTGAAGCATTTTTAGGTAAATGTTAATGAGATGGAAGATCTTCTTAAAGAAGCTCGAAAGAAGAATTCTAGCATGGATCAAGATGAGCTTCGATTACAAAAAACTATAAAGGTAAATGATAAAAGTAAATATTGAGTTTACTACTTTTTATGTGTATTAAAATTTCTCTAAATGTTCAGTATTTATAGGAATTTAGTGAAAAAATAGAGGAAATTGACTGTCAATTAAAGGCGCTAAGTTCTGAACTAGCTGGAATAAAGAAGCAAGTGAGTAATTCTTAAATTCCTATTTTTGTCATTCTAGGTCACTAATAATACTTTTATTCCATTCATTTATTTTGATTTTACATATTAAAATTTAGATAGCATCGCTCAAACTCAATAGAATAAAGGAACTTGGTATTTTACCTGAAAAGATAAGGCAACGAGATGAGGAAGAATATTATTTAGATGAAACAGTGAGGGAGGAAGAGGAGCACCTGAAAAAACAGAAAGAGGTTGGTTTTAAAGTGGAACTAAAGTGAATTAAGTGAAAAATTTGTGTATACAGAGACAAGGAGATATGGATGATGAAGTAGATGATGGTGCGCTGCCGGTACTGACGGAAGAACATGTAAAAGACGTCGATCGAGAGGATCTTAAGTTTCAACTGACTAGTTTAGAACAAAAATTATCAGCAAACAAGAAGGACATTAACATGAACATTATCCAGGATTTCACTGTCAAAGTAATATTTTTTGAAATATATATTCTTACATGAAACATTGCTAATCTTTATAATTACTTGACAGGTTAAACGTTTTGAGCATGAACGAGAATTGTTGGATGTAGCGAAAAAAAAGTATAACGATCATCTAACTTTCCAAGATAATCTTAAGAAACAACGATTAAACGAGTTCATGGTGGGTTTTCCCAATAGTTTTCATTTGACTGATTTGGGCTCACAGTTATCATTTCAGGAAGGTTTTGAGCGCATTGGTTTAGCGTTGAAAGAAATGTATCAGATGATCACATTAGGTGGTGATGCTGCTCTTGATTTAAAAGATTCTATGGATCCATTTTCAGAAGGAATTCAATTCATGTTAGCCACTTGTTTACTCATACTAATAATTATTTTTAGATTAATTTAAATTAGTGTTTCTGTTATAGAAGAAGTTTTAATGTATTTTTGTTTTATTCAAAAATGATATTCATCTATTTTTAGGGTACGTCCACCTAAGAAATCATGGAAAAACATTGAAAACCTATCGGGTGGAGAAAAAACGTTGTCTTCTTTGTCTCTAGTCTTTGCCCTTCATCACTATAGGTTTAACTTAAGATATAACAACTTTTTGCTACAATTTTATGTTTCTATGATATATTTTACCAGACCTACTCCACTCTATGTTATGGATGAGATCGATGCTGCTTTGGACTTTCGAAATGTCTCCATTATAGGCCATTATATCAAAGTAGGTGTATTACTAAGTGGTTATTAGAAGTTTCGCAAATATTTAAACTATCCTTTTATCTTTCCAATGGAATATTATTAAGGATCGGACCAGGAATGCCCAGTTCATCATAATTTCTTTGCGAAACAATATGTTTGAGCTAGGAGACAGGTTGATTGGAATATACAAGGTATTATTATGGTTACCGTATTTCACTGTAATCCCAATTAAACTCATTTTTAATTATATTTAATTTATAATTTTATAATTTATGTATTGTAAAAATCCATGCCATATGTTTAGACGTTTGATTGTACTAAAAACGTGGTGATCGACCCTGCTCAGGTAATAGACGAATCAAAGAAGATAACTAAAGCTCTGGAGACTGTGTGTAAAGACAAAGAGGTGAGACAATGCAAGTTGTAGAAAAGTTATAAATAAAAGACTGTAGATTAAGGGTGGAATAACGGTTATTCCAGTTTCAGAATCATCCTTATGGGGAAGAAAAGAGTTATGAGGGAGTTGATGAGGCTGAACGGTTAGACCATAACCGGAAGGTGGTTTTTATAGTGTATAGATATTTTTAATTATTTAATTATGAACATTTATTTATTTCTATAAATATTATTGACTTTTAGGTTCGGTCATCTTCATCAGAAATATCATTACCTCGTAAACGTGTCTCAGCTGGTTCGCCACCAAGTACTATTGGTAAAAAGCCAGATCATCGACCGTCACCTAAATCTTCTAAAAAAGTTTGTGATAGGGAAGTGGAATATTAAGTAATAATATGAAATATGCTGGTAATTCGAAATACATTGATTGAATGTATATAATTGGTGCTTGAAAATAAACGTTCGTAAAACTACTTTATTTAATTTTTAAGATATATCATAGAGGAGTTTATAATTATTACTGCATTATCATTTGCTTTACGTTCTTTTATGACAAATGTGTTCGTCTTTAACTACGGTATATGTCAGGGCTTCCCGTGTGTATCCATGATCCGCGCGTTCGAATTTGATCAAGTACATACAATACGGCGTTTTTTAGTAGTTTAAAGCTAAAAGTTACTAAGCAATGCAAAACTGTAAATTCAAAGGGAACTTTGCTGTGGGTTGTGTATGCGTTTCAACATTCTCGGAACGGAATTCTTCATAGTTGTCATATATCCATCAATTGCTGCTTCGCTTTTTTTTAGACTTCGAAGAGCGACTGCAGGAATTAAAGTGGTGGGATTTTTGTATTAAAAGGTCTATTGACCTGATTTTGATTGAGGAAATAAGTCGCAATTCATTGGAACCGATGAACAACAAATGAGAAATACATTGATGTGGTGGCTCGAGTATTTTGGGTGTAAATAGTGCTCAAAAATTTTCACTAAATATAAGAATTCCAAATAGTTAAATTGTACTCCATTATACGCAAACGCCTACATTGTAGTTAGTGCCAACAAATGTTACACTACCTGCAGTTCGATAAACAAAATAAAGTACAGAATTGTTTGGTCGACTTTCACATCAGAAAAAACAGTTCAATAGTGCATTACTCTGAATGAAATTATGATAATCAGATCATGTTTTAAGTACAAGTTTTCCATTCACTAACAATTAGGAGGAAAACATGGTAATGAGCTTAGAGATCTCAATTTCTGAATTTTGAATGAAGTATGAAACCAAACATACAGAAAAGAGTCTTATAATGATGAAAAATCAATATATAGCTTTAGCGGATATATCCTATCAGTGCTTTTGACTGATTCGAAGAGCTTTGGATTACGCGTTATTGACCACCGTAACGTTTGCGTCATAAGTTTTTATAGTTTACCCACAATTTTTCATATTTGTTGTCATCTATTGGGTTAATAATAAAATGGTCAATAAAGAATGCCAATACATCTATGTTAGCTGTCCACTGTCTAGGCAAATAGTAGTTTTTACCACTAAACTAAGGAACTTCATTAACTGGCATCGTTTGGAAAGAGATTCCATATTTATAATCTACGACTTATTTCCACTGTTATGTATTGCAGTTAATTTGATGTTTTAATCATATTTATAAGTAATAATGAAGTGTTTATTCAATTAACCTGAACATTTTTTCAATATTTATTTGTGGTATAATTACTATTTGAAAAGCTAACAATAACTTCCAAATATCCCCTTCAGACGTTACAGAATAAATCTCCTAGGATATATACCTGCTTGAAGATAATATTTTCCTCTATTAGTTAGTCAGTGACAAGCCTGTCTGTCGGCTATTTGATTTTCGCGTACTTTCCTCAGAATTTTCACGACGAAAATCCACATTTCAGTCTTTGTAGTTATTTCGTAAACACCAGTCCAATTTGCAGCTACGAATTCACATTGGAGATTATTTCGCGCTGATGGACTCCAATATGGAAGAACAACTTATAATGGCTAGTAAGCCTATTACTGTAAATTAATAACAATGTTGCTTCTGTGATGACATGGCTAAGAATATCAACGAATAGAAAGGCTTACGACATTTTGTGTCCATATTGTCATATATTACCAGGACACGTTCAGAATTGAAATACGTATATTATTTTTACATTGTCCTTTAAGCCTTTGCTAGTTCTATATCTTAAAATGTAATTAGTGAATTATCAGTAACACAGAATTCCCTTTAAGCATGGGTTAGTCCTGTAATTTAGTCTCCGAACTATTTAGCAATATTTATGAGTAGCCAATTCACATCTCGTTCCTATGATATTAGGTGTGGACGACTGATTTGACTTTGAGAAACTAGAGAATGAAAAACTAGCCAGATGTGATGATGTTTGTTAGCACTAGCATTCATTAGCTTCATAGTTGAAACAAAACAAGTGCCTAACTGGTTAACTGAAATCTATGATTATCTTAAGAGTGGATTTTATAAATGCTTAGCGAGATCTAATCCAATTCTAACTGTCACTGAATCTTATCTAGTCACGTAATAAGGTGGAAATTCTCGCAAATTTGGTTACTGGCTGACTTTTGGTACGCAATATACTGCTAGAGCACTCACGGGACGTTTGGTCAAAAAGGGAATCTTCCCAATGTTTTACTGAATTACTGAAGCTGTGGTCATGAACCGAGCAAGTGAATTCATTTAATTAATTCCGCACTAGTTTTATATTGATGTTAAGATAATCAGTTACAAGTTACGCTCCCATTATTTTCACCATGACTTAGCCGTTTGTGAATTTAAAAAATCCCTTAAACTCTTTTATTATTGAAAGGTACAGTAGTTACAGTGATATTAGAGAACCAGGAGTTAGAATCAAAGTGTTAGGAACAGTTAGGCGGGGCTTAAATATATGTAGGAGAAAGTAATCTAGGTGAAGGAGTAAGCCGCGAATTTTTTGATCTGCTTTCTCTTCATTTCTTATGTCTTATAGTAGTTTTTATTTACTATATTTGTTATTTTTTTGGCAAATTATATATATATATATATATATAATATTAGGCATACCTCGTACTATTTGGTTCATTTATATTAGTGTACAACAATCACTATAAACATCATTTTTGTCCTAAGTGATTGATTCCTTTGCTAAAGACTAAATCTAAATGTATTTCCTTTCCATTGTTTCTTATGCAATTCTTTAGAAGGTACTTCGGAAAATGAATTCATCATTTTAGAGATAACATTAAGAAATAATATGGCACGGTGTTACAAACTTAGTTAGAAATTATTACCAAGTCCCTAATAAAGTTCATGGTAGTAGACGAATATTTATAAAAATAGCTTCAAAATAACCTAATAATAAAAAGTTAAATAAAGAAATCTAATAGAAAATTTTACTGATTTTTCCAATTTTCTTAGTGGTTAGCTTTGAGAACTAATAATTTATTTATTGAATTTCAGGAATACATTGAGCTTAGGAAATTCGGGAGGTTTAAATAAAACTTTAGTCATGAATAATACTCCATAATTAATTAGGTCATGTTTAGTTCATTTTATTTTAGACAACTCTCTTAGTAATTTTAACTTGAATTTAAAAATTGCTGAACTTCAGTTACTTCTAGAATAATTTGATTACGAACTAAAAATTCAGAATACATTGTACCTAAAAACTGAGCAGTGCCATTGAGTGTACCGTGAGAAATTTTATGAACTCATAATCAAAACAAAGGAAATGAAACCGTGGAAAGTTGAATTATAGTGAGAAATTGTTTTTTTTGTAACAATCACAGATCATGAATTTCCTTCTCAAAGTATCATGTTTAGCTCGACTTTCTGACCTAAATAAATACTCATCGCTTGCAACTTCTCTTTCATATATTACTTTCTTAGAACTTCTGAAAACATGTTTTGGGTCTCGCACAGAACATTGCAACGAGTAAGGAAAGTTTAAGGAGCCTCCAATATATTTACTATTTCTAGTCCATTTTCAGGTGCTTATAATTTAACAGAAAAGGCATAGAGATGTAGTATTTATGAATCTCGAATTAGCAGCATATTTCATATGTTAATACTTAATAGTTACCTGTACATTTATGTTTTGATTGTAGGTATAGTAGTTCCTTTGAAGGTGGTGTACCACCTGTCTCCTACTAATATTGCTGTCGCATTACCTATTTTCCAAAGTGATATGAAATTTTCCTTCTTTTAACTGGCCAAAGTTTTCCCAGGTCTATGCATAATCACCTAATTCCAACTGATTACCCTCTTTAATTATCAGACACTAGTCAAAACAAGGTATAACCAGATATTCTTCTCTGAATGGTACCGAGTCTTCTCCCCAGTTATTCTTCTATTCTTGTTTCCCTGACTGGAATAATTATTTGTCGTAACTACATAATAATTTGTTTTACTGATTTCTCTAGTTTAGTCACGAGCCTAAACTATTAGTCATATATCTTCACATTTTTCCCACTTCTAATTACTGTTAATTACAATTCTCGTCATTCCCCACATTTTCTCACCAATGTAGTTTTAATGTTGAGAGATTGCTTAGTTCCTAAATTGACTACTAAACTTACTATTGTAGTCAAATGACTGCAGGAAGCAATATTACGTTTGAAGTCATGTATAGGCTTTTATTCAGAATAAATGAAAAATTAGTGAACGCTATATGTCTGAGACGGCAAAAGAGATAGTTCGAGTATTCCTCCTAGGATTCAATATTTTGGGGACGTTCGGCAATATCAATATTATGATAGCCGTGTACAAGACAAAGGAACTACGGAGCAAATGCGGTGAGCGATTCCTACGTGCGAAGTGCAGAAAACTCCCACTACCCATGTGCATTTGACAGAGTAGTTCTCCGACAATTTGCTAATTTCAATTACACATCGCCAATTAATAAACTACTTTTTAGTATTGTTCCTATTTTTATCGCATAGGTAACTCTAAATAGTTACTCTAATTTTTCTGTGCAACAAAAAAAATTGAATAAAACAAAATTTACCACATCAATTTTTAAAAGTATACATATTTTAAAGTTAAGTGAGGAGTTCTGAACATCCACAAGGTACCAGATGATGTATTAATAGTAATAATTATGCTATTTTTAGGTATCCTCTTTAGTATTCTCGCGTGCGGTAATTTACTCGGTCTTTGGTACGAATTTCAGTCATACATACGGATGACTTTTGGATTCACGGAAACCACTTTGGTTTCTTGTTATTGGGCCAATGTTGGATATATATTTGTTGAGCCACTCTCAACTTATGTTCTATTCGCGATATCAGTTGATCGTCAGATAGCCGTGCAGTTCCCAGTAAAGTGAGAACTCTCATCATTATTGTTACGAGCACAAAGATCTACTAACGTAATTATTAAAAATATGTGCTTAAATTAAGTTTTAGTGTTCTAAATACGAAATAAATAGTGAGCCTTTACACATGGAAAGGTGGCCAGATGTATTTTTTTCCGCTAAGCCTTTTGACGGGGCAATTACCCATCTAGGGTCCATTAAATAACCTCACTAATGACAGTCGTGCTAGCCATTGCTCTTTGTGCAGTTTGACGACTCTTTTCTGCTGGATCAAAGATTGACGTGCAATATTGGGTTGGCAAAAAATAAATTCACTTTTAATAAAAGCTTTTTAACTATTTTAGTGGTATTAGATCTGTTTTATGCTCACTATCTTGTGAAAAGTTAATGCTGCATTGAAAAACGGTTGCTTCTGATCGCGCTTTTCCCAGTCATGTTTATCTTAATTTTTAGATAAAAACAAGGCACCAAGTCATTTTCCCTTATGTTTATATATACATAAATGGTTTTTAAGTTAGAAACTTTAAATTTAACGTGATATACATTAATATATAAACGAAGAGTTAAGATTACAATTAACATACAAAATTAGCGATTTTAAAGTTATTTGAAGGTCTTTTCTGCATTTTATATTATTTTAATCGAAAAATAGTCATATTGATGTGCAAAAACTGTCAAAACCTAAATTATTAGATGCAGAAAAGTGCAACAGTTTCTTTTTTAACAAAATATCTGACTACCTCTTTAAGGTCATACTTCAGTATAGATCTACCATTAAAACTGAAAAAAACAACATGTTAGATCAAAATCACGTCTCCTGTTAAGTAATAAGAACTGAAAATAAGAATGTCGTACATCACAAATGTACTTCTGAAAGCACTAATTATTCTAATAACTACTATTTTCAGACACCGTATAATGTCAAAAAAACACTACCTTCTCATTCTAGTATTGCCAGGAATATTTATAGGACTTTTTTTTGTGGTAAGGAGTTATCTAATACATTTCTTATCAATCCAATAAACAGTTAAAATGTTCGTTTAAGGAACTTGTTTTGCCTAATGCTAGATGAATAACGGCCATATTATGTACTGGATTAAACCATTCTATATTTTTTGCTAACTTTTAGCAATATTATCTAAAAGGCCATGGAAAGTCCATATCTTTCAGATCTCCAGCTTCATCCTTCTTACACCTACCATAAGCAATATTTGTGTTCTGCCCTTCAGCATGCCTCGTACAGTGTCAACCTGGTGGAATCTTTACTCAATGGGTATATCTGTGCTTACCGTCGGAATCTACATCGTCACTTACGTCAAGCTATATTTATTTTGTAGGTTTAAATAGAATACCCATAGTTTCTATGTATCTACTAATCTAAGATGAAAACAATCGTATGAACTGCCAGCTTTCTAGTTTTTTTGAATAAAGTTCTAATATGAATACTTTCCGGATCTTACATTTTTTAAAATTTCACATTGCTACAATAATCATTTGGTTAGAAATTCTCTACGTCACGTTATCCTTAAAATAATGGATGACAAGCCATTTGATGTTATTATATGGAATATTAATCAAAATATAAATTGACCATTTATTGTCCCAGTTTTCGGCGACGTGATATTTAACAAATAGACTAAAGCTATTTACTACACATGGCATATACATCTATATTTCAGCTCCTTTCTCATTTGACACGAAACAAGCAGAAAGGCAAAAAACCATTCTTAGCACACAAATAATTCAAGTGGTAAGTAAAATATAATTTATTTACTGGTGGTAATAATAATTCCATCTGTTTTCTATTTTGTATTTTCCTATAGAAATTGGTTTGCTGCTCGTGAGAAGTGGGTCATCGTTTTCAAGGCGTCCGTGTTGCGCAATAATATTAATGTTCGAATAAGATTTGTTGCGCTAATTATTTCTGTTCAGATGATGGTTTTTTTATCCAATGTCATGTCGGCGGCTATTATACTGGCAATGCGCAATCTTAACGCATCGAAACAAGCAGTGATAGATGCGGAAACATATGCCGTCATTCCCGGTAAGCCTTCTGACCTAACGATTATCACTTGTTTTCTAAGGCTTAAAAGCTTTCTTCTCGGAAAATTCGGTGCACTTCTCCAATTAGATTGGATCTAGTTATACTTTTTCATATAACTACTGATCTTATTCAGGTCTCCTTGGATATACCTGTAACTTCTACGTATATTTTTGGCGCTCCAGAGAATTTCGCGACGCCTTCACTCGACAATTGACCTGCAATTGTAAAATGTCGAAACAAGAAAACACTACTCACTTCACTCAAAGCTTTAAATCAACAAATGCCAAAACAAACTTTGTACGTGTTTGCTAGCTAGTAATTAAGTCTTGCTTAGTTAACGATGTGTCGTACAATGTTTGATTTCACTGAAAAGCAAAGCGTTAATGTTCGTTGAAGATGAACTGGATTAATTTTCTCTTTATTCACTTCTATGTGCTATTAGGGAATTAAAACTTTAACTCTGAAATTACCAGCATCTTCTGAATGGAGGGTACCACGATCCCTAAGTAGTTATTAGATGCAAAAGGATCAGATGTGCAGTGGATAGTTTTGCTGTTTAATCATGCGTATGTCATCACTTGGATAAATGCCAGTTGATTTCGCTGTAATTGAGCATGAAATTTCGAGATAATTGAAATAATCATCATTACAAAGAATTGAGACACTGTTGTAATTTTTTACACAATAATCCATTTAAACAAATCAGGTTGGCACTTTATTTTCTGATGCAACCATTAAAATTGCCTTATTCTGTTTGGTTGTTTGTTGTTTAAATGTGTCATTTCAAAAGTGACACAGGAAAACAGTATGAAGTAGGCTTATTGCCGGTAACTGGCCAACGGTGAGAGTGTGCTCAGTGGTTGAAAAGGTCATGACATGTTATGAAGTTCGTGTGATTAGTGGCTAGACTTCATCTGTTGTGTTGGATAATTCGCTACGGAGCCAGAAAATGTCGGACTGTTTTTTCTGCAGCAGAAGCAAATTGCAGCTGGTAATCGGATAACCACACGGTATTTATAGTCTAGTATGAACAGTTATAAATAATACTTCGAAAAGGGTTATATATTTGGTTCTCGGATTCTAACTTGGCTCATACCTCACTTAAAGCAATACTATTTTAGTACAATGCCTTAATAGTTAAAAACTCAAAGAGAATCTACGATCTATTAGAGGTGTACCAGATATCCCAATGTTTCGCCAAATAATGAACACATTCAACTGAAAAAAATGAAGAAGAGCACTAAGAACCTGAAAAAGGTTACTCAGACTGTGTTCAGTACATTATACTGTCACCTATGAAAAAGCCACAAATATAGCACTATTATCAAATGAAACAATCCTTAGAGTAGAAAAAGCATCCAATAAATCAGCACTTAAAGTGTTATTTTATTCACTTATTTAATACTAACATAAAATATTAAAAGAAAAGAAAAGACAATCTGGAAATCGAATAAAATACAAAAGAATAGAGAATTAACGTAGCTAAACACTAATTTCAATCATTGAACACTACTTTTAGATTAATTTCTGCATCAGAAATCATTGGGATGCAAACAACGATTAACGTAATCACCAAGGATTAAGAGAATCACGACAAAGCAATTTTTGAACAGTAGTTATATTATTCAGTTCCGAGAAATTCCAGCAACATACGTTACTCTTTTTCGCCGTCCGTGTTATTCTACCGGTTCTGAGCTATTGTAAGTATGTGGCTATCAATAATGGAACGCCTCTAGGGAGGAGGCTTATATAAACTACGGATGATCACCGGTTGCATCCAGCAATGAGCGGTCTCACCAGACTTACTGTACTTTCCATAGCCTTCTCACTTTCCACTGCTTCTCCTCTTTTAGAACATGCCAGGTGAGCGAAAGTAGAATATAAGCGGAAGAAGAACTGTTTGCCAGTACTTCCTTTACATAGTGATTGCTGGGATCATTTTAGTTTTGGCCATTCGGGAGGCAACTCTGTCTATAGTAACGATGGAGCTCATTACACCGCTGGATTCCATGATGCTGCTCATAAGGCACTCGACAAGGGGCACTCAGAGTAAGTGAAAAGATCTTGAAGAATATTTTAGAAGAAATATTGTATATTGTAGGAATTTCGCCAATGAAAAAGATTCTGCATATTATGCAGCATCAAAGGCTTCTGACCTGGCCTCTCACAAGTCGGGTTCCCACGATGAAGGGGCAGGAAACAAGTATTCTGATGTATCCAGCGACTTTGGAAAAGGTTAGTTACAGTTCAATTGTCAATTGAATGCCGCACGTTAGCATTTTTTAGATGTGAAAAGCAAATCCTTCGGCTTCTTCGACTACAAGTATGTCCAACCACAGTACCACGTTGAGCAGTACCACAGCGACGAGAAACATGCCAGCAAATACGGGTCCGACGCGCACGCCGAAGGCGCCAAACACCACGCGAACGGCGGATTTCATAATAGTGGATACGAAGGCTATGGTACATTCAGCATGGTTCAGAACAACAGCAAGAAATTTAGTCCAATTATTTCCAGGAAAAAAGCATGACGCTGATGAATCCCACCACGGCGAATATGGAAATGGAGATGTGGCTTATGCGTATAAAAAACTCGGATACAACGGAGGCTGGGGTAGATCAATTTCGAATAGACTTGTAGGAACTGTTAATCTTAAAACTTTTCCAGGTGAAAACATGGGTGGCCACTACAACCGCGGCCACAACAGATATGGAAATGACTACGGGGCTCGGTATTCAGCTCCTCAATTCTATGGCTATGGATACGATGTTCCAGCTTACGGTCATGGGAGATCTGTCCACGGCTATGGCGAACCCATCTACGGCTACGGGCTGCCAAACTACTATTGATAAGCATAAACGTTGTCATTCAATTTGCCAGAAACGGTGGAAATAAATCTACTGCAAATTCGATTTACACACAATGGTATTCTTGGAACCATTAAGACATTTTCACAAAATATATTCTGAGTAAAAGTACTTGGCTAATCTTGTTTTTAGCACGAGTTTCCGACTTCGTATTCTTTTGTGCTTTGCACCACTTGAGAAGTGATTATTTGCATTAATATAAAAATATTAAGATATATGTTCGAAAAATTAGAATGAAGACTTTTTTCCAAACCAGGAGAACAGATTAGAAAATTTTAGTTTCTTAGAAGAATTTATTATTGCTGTTGATTAATAAGCAATAATATGTGGCTAACATTCAAAGAAAATAAAAGGATAAGATATTTATTTTAATTAAAAAATAATAGTAATTAACAATTTCATAATTGCTTATTAATCAACAGCAATAATAAATTCTTCTAAGAAACTAAAATTTTCTAATCTGTTCTCCTGGTTTGGAAAAAAGTCTTCA